>OY757191.1:25003742-25603742 GCA_963583895.1 Melanophora roralis
TCTGCGCCACACGCTGCACGTTGGGTTGAAATGGTTCAAAAGTGACGCTTAATTAAATTTTTAAAATTAAGTTTTTGTATTAATATTTAGTATCGGATAAAATTTTACAAGATAAAATTTTACATCACAGAGAAATTTTTCAAGCATCTATCTTGTCAGCTGTCTCCGTTGGGACGTGTCAAATTACAAAATTTTTTGCAATTTTTTTAAAAAGCGAAAAAAGTAAAATTTGGCATTAAATGAGTCCGCAATTTCCAAATTTAGCGTTAACAAAGTGTTATTTAAAGAATAGAACCTTCAATTTCAGGTACAAGAGTGTACAAAAATGATGTAGTATTTTTGAAAAAATGTGTGAAAATATTTTTGAAGATTTTTTTAAAAAAGGTAAAAAATTGGCATATTTTTGATGTTTCGTGAACCATAACTTCTAAGTTAGTTAAGGTTGGGTTTTAAATCTTATATTTTCTAAAAGTATAAAATCTTAACTTGATACTACAAAAAAGAAAGTTTGCGGTTTTGGTGCTCCATTTTTAGCTATTAACATTTTTCTGTTTGAAGTCGTGTTTTTTCAAAGTCATGTATTTAACAAAACTGACGTTCGTTCAATGCTTACTTTGGTTGTTATTGTTGTCGGAGATAGGTGAGTGAACAAGTTTCAGTCATCTTTATTCACGAGAGTGTTAAAATGGTTTTGTATGACTCCTGCATTAATATGCCCTTTTACCGATTGGAGAACTTTCAGAAAAAGCTCAGGAAGCCAGAAATAAGGATTTTAAAAATTATAGGGAACACTTTGCTCGCAAATGCAGCCGAAAAAAGTCGAATGAAGATATTTTAAATAGATTTTTTCTCAGTTCAGATCCATTCATATCTAGTACTAGTAAACAAAATGAGCGGAAAGAAAAGCAACAACTATCAAATTCCGAACTACAGGTTTTGCTATCGCCCATTATTTCTATTTTTTTTCAGAATATGCCTTTTTATGCATATTTAACGATTTAAAAAAAATCGATGTCATCGAACCCACTGTGCGCTGCAGTAAGCTTGGTTTAATTAAGCTGACGAATGTTTTCACACAACAGATTAGGGATTGTCACTATAAAAGTTAATTGAAAAGAATCAATCAGAGTTAGATTGGGCCACCTCGGTGGCTATGAGATGTTTCTAAACCGACGGATCAGTTTTTGGGGGACATTTTGCCGAAGAAAATTCATCGAAGCTCGCAGGATGTGCATCATGCGTCGATAATTTTCGCCGTTGACATTCGTCGCCTGATCTTAAAAAATTAAAAAAAAATTATTCAATTATCTCATGCGTAAATAAGGCACACCGTACAGTTACCCTGGGGCATTGCAATGGCTTTTGATATCTTACTCGGGGGATGCGGGTTTTTAGGGACAAGGAACTGCAGTTTTGCTTTTTGCCGTGGCCGTTTAAGAGAAGAATAGCCTCGTCCCCAGCGAAAACTTAGAAGAGATTAGGCATTACAAATTTCTTACTTTTCAACTACTATTATATACCGTCTGTATTACTTAGCAGTTGCTACCCTGAAGGAAACCTGGGGACAAGTGTCCCCATATCAACACTTTTGTTGACAAATATGGCACCCCTTTGCCGACTTTGTCAACAATACGTCTGCAGTTTTATATTTAGTATTGTTAAAAAGAAAAAAAAACTGTCATTGAAAAATTAAAGCTTCAGGTCGCCTTCAAACGCAAAAGTGTATCAGCGACTAATGGATCTTTATTTTAGCTGTGCTTTAAAAGTAATTTATATAAACAACTTATGATTATTTTCAATGACCGACGCATGTGATATAGCTAGTAGACTAAAATTGCTAAAAGGTACTAGTTAATCACTGGTTCCAATGTCTACATATGACCCCAAAAGAACTACCTTCTTAATAGTACCAATGTCACTAGTGGATTTTCAATGAGACGCAAATATTAAATGTCTATAGCAAAAAGCATGGGGTAAAGCTTGTCAGTAGTACTGGTGACAGTGTCAATAGTGAATTAATAGTGATTCACTATTGATATTTCCTGCAGGGTAGATAATGAGTTATTTTTTTTTCTAAAATTTAGGCAGATAGTTTTAGTGTGAAATTTGAAGCCAGTTTCAACCAAAGCATCAAAAAAAATTTAAATGCAACAATGAGTAACTCCCTCTTTGTACGCGAAGATGGTAAGTACTTGCCTCCATTGTAATCCCCATGATTAAGATACTGAGATTTTAACTCATTACAAAGCAATATTAGTTTTTGCTGGGTACAGTCACTTTCTTTCAAATCTTGAACGATTACTTGGAAGTCCCAGTAAGGCTGCTCTTTTAAGTATTAAAAGTCATGGCTTTTAACGTTAATTGCTTTCAGCCAGTTTAATGTTTTCGGGAGTCCTTGAAGATCGGCTAGGCCCTGGTCGTGGGACATTCATAGCCGAAGCAGTTGTGCGGAATCGCTGCACCCACGAATGAATTAATTTAACACTATTTTTTTGCCGAACTTTTAACAAAATTGTCGACGAGCAATTACGTAATAATCATTACTCTTAAAAAATGTTTCCACAGCGAACGCGCAATGCTCACTCGACCCCGCGACATCGTGTCTGATAAATCTTCACATTCGATAATTCCAACAGCGCCACCCTCTCTCCGCACTGTTTATTACTTTTTTAAATAATCATATTTAATAATATACGTAAGTTGCTTATTAAAACATTTTTACATTTGATATCTTTTTTATGAAAATATTTGACAATATTGAGCCTGTAACGTTATTTAATATGGTTTTATTAGGCTTTAAATTGTCATGTCCAATGCATGAATATCTGTTGTGAATTGTCATTGCCAATTTATGAATTAAAACAAAAAACAACGAGAAAAATAAATACAAATAAAATGAAACAGCTGTAAAAGTATACATTTGTATGTAAAAGCGTTGGTTTATAAAAATGCATTAAGGCAGCGCTTGTGCTTGTTGATTGGCTAAAACTGTGATAATAAATATTTTGCATAAAGACTTAAACAGTGAAGGGCAACAGAGTTCACACTTTTAAACAAAATATTTGTTTAAAAATTAATTAAAATCGCCTTAAAATATTTTTTTCATATTTTTTTGTAACACAAAGTTTTATAGTTGTTTCACAAAATTGTTTATACAAAATTGTTTATTTTATTAACTTTCTTTGTAGTTTTTGCCTGTCACTGTCATTAAAGGAACTTGTGCCAGCATTTGTGAATGAGTGTATGAATGAATGAACGTTGGTATTAATGTACCTTGACATCCATCTACATTTGCATGTATTTAACATTGTTATTTATATTAATATTTTTGAATTATGTAAAAATGTATGCAAGTTGGAGTGAATGTTGTCAAGGTAGAACTCACATACATATGTAAGTGATTACAATTCAACAACAGACCAAATAATAACAACAAAAACAACAGCAATGGAAATGTCATCAAAAGAAGATATTCGACATTACAATCCTCATTGTACGTTTACAGAAAAAAGAAGACAATCTCAACAGTCTCTTAACGAATTTTGAGAAAAAAACATTGAGCAGTATGACAACTTTTAAACTTGATTATTTACTTTGGCAAATATTTTTCTTAAACCACCTAAAACAATAAATGTTTGAAACTTGATAACCACTTAACATTAATGTTTCAAATCTCGACATGTACTAAAAACAGGTTGAAAATAGCTTATACGAGTCCACCATAAATTGCCTTGCTAATCCAACTAGAAACTGTAAGCCTTGCACATCAAAGCAGACCTAAAAGCTTATTTAGGATAGAAGCGGGGATAAATTACGTATCAACAACGCCAAAGCCCGGAAAGAAAATTTGGATTTACAACGGCAATATAATATCCCTAATCGTCAGGACAAAAAAGTTGTAGGTATGATAAAAGAAATAGGGCAGGAAATTTGGCTGCAAAGGCGTAAAAGGCCAACGAGTCAAACAGGCTAGAGGATATGTAAAGGAACACGACATTACTTGCAGCTAATGATCACTCAAATCTGAGACTCCTGCGTAATGCGAGTGGAAAATTTTAACACACAAAAAAAAGCAAACTGCGTGTATGGGAAGACTATTATCTGAACATACTTAACTAATTACTTTACCATTTTCTTAATTACTTAGATGGCTATTCCAGTACGATTATTTCATTAGCCGAACTTAGAATCGATCTCCAGGCACTTCAATCTTTTGCGCTTCTTCTCCAATTTCTGACACCAAGTATCGAGATGTTTTCCTCAAGTTGATTCTTTCATAGGAGTTACGGTCTTCCTCTTTTGCGTGATCCATCACCAGGCTCGCATTCAAATGAATTTCTAGCTGGAGCATCTTCATTCATTCTCACAACATAACCCATACAGCGTAAACGTTAAATTTTGCTTTTAAACTGCTTGCTTAGTCCAAAGTAGCAGCTATTGGTAAATATTATTCTTCTTTTTATCTCAAAAATAATGCTGTTTGTTTTGTTAATGGCGATGCTGAGGTAGATTGAATCGTTGGAGTTTTCAACTTCCACTGTCTGCCCAAGTCTAGTGGACGTCTTGTGCATTGAAGCCATCAACTTGGTTTTGTTTGCATCACGTTCACCAAATCAAGAACATAATGTGAACACTTAGCCTTAAGTATCACAAGGCTGCGGGAACCTATAACATCCCCCTAAATTATTTAATGTCATGGAGGCTCATTTCCACCTCAGCGGATTCGTGAGCAAGCAAAACTTTCGCTTCTGGGGCACCAGAAATCCACGAGGAGTCATTACACTCGCTCCAAGTGGGCTGCATGGTACGCTGTTCATGCTGGAGCAGGCATTGGGCTGTTTTTTTTCGAGGACGCTGCTGGTCAATCGACAACAGTGGACGGTGTGCGCTTTGGACCAATTACACAAATTAAGACTGGAAGACAGAATAGGGCAACGGCACATACTGCGCGAGCTGCAAGTGATATTCTGAAGGCGGCGTTCCCGGGTCACCTCATTTCTCGTTTCTAAGATTTACATTGGCCCGCAAGATCGCCTGATTTAACAGTTCCACACTTTTTGTGTAGGGTTTTTTTGCAGTTCCATGTATACTTGAACGAGTCCGAGACCCTGGAAGCCCTAAACGACAACATTAGACATGAGTGCAAGAATCTTTCGCCCAAATTTCTTTCCAAAGTGATGAAAGATGCCATAAAACGAGCCGGTTTAGCAATTAACTGTGACGGCACTCATCTGACCGATATCATCCACCAATACAATTGTAAAGGTTCAAATAAGCATTAAAAAAAAGAAAAGGAGACTTCTTTAGGCCCATATTGTATATACATAACAAGATTTTAACACTCTCCTATTTAGTTGCATATCTTGGGTAAAACAGCCTATAAGAGCAGAGCAACTAAAATCCAAAGTAAATAGACCATACATAGACCATATCAACAGTCTTTGTATTATTACTGAGCGGGCAGTGGAATGCAAATAAATATGTATCTGAAATATTTAGATTTTCAATGTGCATTTGATTCACCTAATCCCTTCGCCATAAAGGAAAGATGCAATATCAGGAAAGCCCTTAAAAATTCATCAGACTCTTGATTTGTTTGTATAAATGAATGCCTTCATCGTATCTGTAGAATATTTTACTATAACAAATTCTCAGATGTGGTTTGAAACGAATCAACCTCCGTTAGACCATGAGATCAAAATACAAGCCAGTCGATTACATCCACAACCCACCGGGAGCAAAAAGAAGAGGACTTACAAAAATACGTAAAGACGCCAGTTTCAAACCGAATTAAAACTGCTTAATCCATATTGAATATTGAGGCTCTATGTTTCTTCTGGATTTTTTTGGGCTTCTATATTAAGAATTATTTAAATCTCTTCCTAAAATACATATACATATGTGTGGTGTTGAAAAGGGCATTTTACAAAGGTCTTTGTTGAGGTTCTGACTAAAATCAGAAGTCTTTATAAAAGTTAAGGAGTTACTGAACGCTCAAATATATTTTTAAGCATTTAACAATCACATTAAGTCAAATTTTTAACCTTACCTCGTGCAAAATTATGTAAAATATTTCGCATTGGTAAAAGACTGCAACAACAATAAATATAAAAATTATAATGTTGGCACTTGTACATACATTTCATATCATTTGGTTTGTAAAGTCATGTTTTTGTTTGTGGCATTTCTTTTTTGGCAATATTACAATAATGTCACAATATTAAAAACACAGCCATACAAATACCCGCATACGGATATGCGCCTACACGGTTATACGCTGTATTAAAGGATGTAAATTGATATTATCCATATATCATGGTGGAATAATAAGGTGACCTCGTCCCTACAACAACAAACTTTAGACATACGCAGCATGCATGCAGCTTTAGCTATCTTGTCAAAGTCGCATGTTTGTTTTTGTAGTTTTGTATTTGCTGTTCCATATAAATTTTTGAGCTGTAATTAATACACCATACAGCTTGTTCAATGTACTTTGTCCATATAAATAAATTTGTATAAAGGAACAGCGCTACTTATACACAATAGAAACAAAATTTAAAAAGTATCATTTTCTACTCCAAAAATAAACGGACCCTTTTATTTAAATTTGGGAAGCTAAGGGGTAAATAAAACAAGGTAAAACTACATTTTGACACTGCTTAAGTCCATTCTGTAACTTGTCAACAAATAAAGTTGGAAACATAGTTTCGGTCGCGAACCCTTAGGGCTAAAGGTGAAAAATAATACATAAGTACTTTCTCTAACTAACTAAATCTTAAAAATACTTATGCTTTTAAATTTTTAAACATCTCCAATAATACGGTATTAAGCGCTAAATTTGAAGGTAATGTGTTTTACTTTATCCCAAGTTATTTAAACTGCACTAAATGGAATAATGAATTCGAAAAATTTGAAGAATTTGTACAGGAACTTGATCCTTCAAATTTTTGTATTGTTGGTGATCTAAATGCGAGAATTGCGAATGAACAAGTTTTAGATGGTAATTTTTTGAAAGATTTACCACATATTAATAAATCTAGATCTTCTAAAGACAAAGAACTTAATGCACAAGGCAAAAAATTGATGAATCTTATTGAAAATGTCGGTGGGATTGTACTAAATGGTAGAACTGGTAACGATGCTCTAGGGGAATTCAGCTTTTGTGGGGTTATGGGTAGTTCTGTTATTGATTATTGTATTTGTTCACTTAACTTTCTACAATATGTTGATGATTTCTTTATCGCATCCAAGCCGTTTTCTGACCACATGCCACTATGCTTAAAAATTAAATCATCATGCCGTGTTGTTAAAACTAATGAGGATAATACAATTCAAAGACCTCGTTGGAACAGTAAATTGTCTGATAAATACAAGGATAATCTTTCATTACTTGCTAGCAATGTTGATCTACAGTCTAATGAAACGGTTGATGAATTGGTTGTACATCTATGTAACAAAATAAAGTTGGCTAATGTTACTAAGGTAAACAAACGTGTTTTTGAACCCAGGCAGAAATGGTTTGATTGGAAATGTGCTCGTGCTAGGAAACTTATGCTGAAGAAGCTTAGGCGTTATAGGAAAAGGCACAATTCGGTAAACAAATCTCGATATTTTGCATCCAGAGCTTGCTATCTTAAGATATGTAATGAAAAGAAAATAGATTTGTATAATAAAAATATTGACCAATTAAACAAGGTTAAATGTAGCAGTGATTGGTGGAAGCTATCCAACTCTATGAAATCGCGATCATATTCTGTTAAAGGTTCACTAAATTCCGACGATTTTCGTTCGCACTTTAGTTCGTTACTGCAGGCAGATGTTGATTGCCAGACTATCAGCTGGTCAATGCCATACTTTATTGATCCGATCCTAGACTCACCCATGGAAATGTGTGAACTTTTATTCGTTTTAAAATCACTTAAGGATAATAAATCTCCTGGCCAAGATGGTATCTGTTATGAATTTTACAAAAATGCTCCTAATTCTTTTATTAATGAAATGTTATGTGTCTTTAACAAAATTTTCCTACATGAACAAATTCCATCCAGTTTCCGAAAATCTATACTGATACCTCTTTTCAAAAAAGGTGATCCCAATCTTCCATCAAACTATCGAGGGTTATCGCTTATTAATACCTTATGCAAAATATTTAATACCATTATACTGAATCGTTTAACGGAATGGATAGATCGTAACATGATTCTGAATGAATTTCAAGCCGGATTTAGAAAGAATTATTCAACCGTTGACAACATTTTCAACCTCATTAATATTGTGAATTTAAACAAAGCAAACAATAATAACACATACGCTTTCTTTGTTGATTTTTCGTGCGCATTTGATACGATTCCTCGTAATAGTTTATTTTACAAGCTCTCATGCCTTGGCATGTCGTCGAAAATAATAAGAATTTTACAGCACTTGTATGAAAACACGGAAAGTTGTATTTGGGATGGAAACTCTTATTCAGATCCATTTGCAGTTGAGGTAGGTGTAAAGCAGGGTTGTATATTAAGCCCTCTATTATTCTCATTGTATGTTAATGATTTGGCAGATGAGTTACCTGGGGGTGTAAATGTTGCGGACGTTAATGTTAAAATACTGCTCTATGCCGACGACCTTGTTATATTATCAGATACTCCAACAGAATTGCAAAAAATGATTGATTGTTTATACAATTATTGTTCAACGTGGTCCTTGAAAGCTAATCTAGATAAATCTAAAATAGTGATATTTCGTGCCGGCACTAGAATTTCTTCAAATTTAAACTGGTTTTTTGGTGGTGATAATATTGAGATTGTAAACAGTTATAAATATCTCGGTGTAGACATTACATATAATCTCTCCTTTAGAAAACACTTGAACAATAAATTAGCAGCCTCAAAACTGGCGATAAACTCTACTTGGTCCAAATACATAAACAATCCGCAAATCTCACAGAATAATAAACTTAAAATATTTCAAGCAGCATCCAGATCTATTATGTTATATGCAGCTCAAGTGTGGGGATATGTGAAATATGATGAGGTTGAAAAACTTTTTAGATTTTTTATTAAAAAGATGTTGTATCTACCTACCGCTACACCTAATTACATTTTGTATATAGAAACAAACCTAGAGTCTCTATACGTATCTACCTTAAGACTTCACCTGGACTATATTAACAAAGTATTAAGTATGAATCCTCACAGATTACCTCGTATTTTGGCATTAAAAATTATAGAACAAAATATTTGTTGGGCTAAAGAGTGGGAAAATCTTTGTCAACATATACAGTTTACCCCTGATAACTCAATATCTCCACTTAGCAAACAGTGGAAACCTATATTGGACCAACTCAAACTCAAGGAACGTAATGATTACATAGAAAATGCAAAAAGTTCACAGTTTCATGATCTATATTCTATACTGGATTACAATGTTTCATCATTATATACTTCAAATTTTTCTCCACGTGCAGTCAGTTTAATAATAAGGGCTAGAGGTGGCTTGTTAGACTTGAATGCAAGGTCTTTCAAAAATAACACTGTTGGTATTTGTACAATGTGCAACTTAGATGCTTCGGAAAATACTTTTCACTTTATTGGTGTTTGCCCATTGTACAAAGTATTTAGGATACAATATTTTGGTAAAACCATACTTAATTTGAATGATGTTATATGTATACTAAATGGCTTAAACTTTTACTCCCTGTATAAATATATAGAAGTTTGTTTAAAATATAGAAAATTTATTTTAAATGAATTTGTTTTTTAATTTTCCATGTAAATATTAACTTATAATATATCTTGTTATTTTTATTAAAATTATATAAAATCAATATTTTGTAAATAAAATTTACTTTCCTAGAATTGTGCCAATCTGGCTTACAACAAAATGTTATGCCATATATAGATTTAGATATCAAACATATTGTAAATGAATTAAATATGTACATACAAAAATCTATTAATAAATAAATAAATAAATAAATAATACTTTCTCTAACTTGCAAATAAATAATGATAAAAACGTAATTAAAATTGTCTTTGACAGCTTTTGAAAAATACGTTCCTGTTTTAAAATTTTAAGCTTAGGAGTAGAAAAATGATAAAAATAACATATTAATACCTTTTAAATATTTTGCGTACCTTTTAAGTTAATAAAGAGAGACAGGTTGGATTAAGTTTGTATACATTTGTATTACTTTTTAATTTTTTGAGATTATGACCCATCTATTGATTCATACTGAACTGGAAGTCAAAAAACTGGACAAAAAGTAATATTTTTGATACCTTTCTGCCTATTATAAAGTTCTGTGTTTTGTAATATGACCCAGATTAAGGTCGAAAGTCTACTGAGTGGATGAAAAGTACTTTTCGCATTTGTTTGTTAATTTTTTGACCCCTATTAAAACAATTAGTGTACTTTTCCTACACTCTTAGTACCTGTTTTAAGGTTATAAATACCGTAACGTGAAATTATTTAAGGACTATTGACTTAGATTGATGTTCAAAGTAGACAAAAGTACTTTTTCTATGTTCCTGCTACTTTTTTGCCCGTTTAAAAACTATAAGTTAAGAAAGATGAAATAAGGATTATAGCTGATGTAGAAACTTTGTTTTACATTTTTGGTACTTTTTTGTCTTTTTTTTCAGACTGAGGTGGGAATTCAATTAAGTGGACAAAAAACTACTTTTTCCACTTATTTGGCACTCTTCTGCCAGTAGATAGACAGGAAGTCATCTTATTTGACAAAAATTTCCTTTGTTACTTTCGTTATTGAGGACAATTGACATATGAAAAGGTAGGAAGTAAACCACGTACAGTAACGAGCGAAGATACTCATCAGCGACGTTGTGGTATCTAACCGTCTTGATTCACTCGAACACCGTCGTGATGTGTGGTGTGTTTCGCTGTTCTATCGATACTATAATGGAATGTGCTCTGAGGAAACCAGGGAACTTGGTTCCGAAAGCCGAAACTTTTTGCGTGAATCACGTTTTTCTAGCACCCCATACGTAGTCGACTGGCCAATGAATCGCACCACTCATTACAGGGAGAATTCCTTCTTTGGTCGCACAATGGTATATGGAATAAACTTCCTAGTGATGTCTTTCCTGCCCCAGTAAATATCGGGAAATTTAAATCAAATGTCCACAAACAATACTTCTTTTATCCTCCTTCACATAACATATTTTCCTGATACCAACACAATGCAATGCATGTGTAGGGGCCATCCTCTGAGTGCTGGTTATTATTAAAAACAAAAAAAAAAGGTTAAGGTCGAAAGTCAACTAAGTGGTCGAAAAAGTACTTTTCGCATTTATTTGTTACTTTTTTTATTCTTATAAGAACAATAAGTGTAGAAAGAACTTTTTATACATTCTAAGTACCTTTTTGTCTGCTTTATGGTTATAAATCCCGAAGCGTGAAATTACTTAAGGACTATTGACTTTGATTGATGTCCAAAGTAGACAAAAGTACTTTTTCTATGTTCTTGCTACTTTTTTGCCCGTTTAAAAATAATGAGTTTAGAAAGATGAAATAAGGACTATAGAGGTAGGAAATCAGTTAGGTAGAAAGTTTGTTTTACATATTGGTACTTTTTTGTCTTTTTTAAGTTTTTAAGTCTTCAAGTATCAAATTAAGCAATATTGACCCAGACTGAGGTAGGAAGTCAATTAAGTGGACAAAAAACTACTTTTTTCATTTTTTTTGGTACTCTTTTGCCACTAAGAAATAGGAAGACAGGAAGTCATCTTAGTTGACAAAAATTGCTTTTGTTACTTTCGTCATTGAGGACAATTGACATATGAAAAGGTAGGAAGTAAATCAAGTGTACGAGAAGTATTTTTTACAATTTTGGTACCTTTTTGGCTTTTTTAAGATTTTTTATCTTTAAATATAATATTAAGGACTATTAACCCTAATGAAAGCCCATGGTCAACCAACTGGACAATTTTCAATTTTTTTCATATTTTTTTACTTTTAAAAAATTAGATTTTAGATTTTTTAGACTCGTAGTATTCCTTTACTCTGTTTTAAAAAATAATTGAAACTGCTGACTTTACTTTTATGTTTTTGATCATCATTAATATAACTCTTAGCCCAGATTGAGTAGATTGATAAAATCATTCAGAACCTCAAGACTTGCCCCGTACGTTTTTAAGATCCTTTTTATCCTTTGTCTAACCTTTCTTTATAGTCATAATTTTACAATTTATTAACCACTGTTTTACTTAATGATTCGTTTTTTGCAATATATATTTGTACAATGTGGACCAACTCTAAAATACAACAAAACTAAGTTACGCGTTTTACAATAATAAAATTAGAAAAATTGTTTTCATAAAAATATACACATCTTTGCCGCACTTCAAAGAAATCAAAATGTATCAGTGTCAAAATGATCAGATACAACAAGAAAATTTTTTGTATTTCTTTCGTTAAATATATATAAATATTTTTTCAAACAATAATAAAAACTTAAAATTATTTCCTTTTCGCAACAAGTGCCGGTCGGTCAACGCTTTTGTATCAAACAAATCGTGAGGTAACCAAACATTCTTCACTATTTTTCCCGAAACAAATTAATGGGTCATGCGGCAAACAAGTAATCACACGACAAGAATATGCACGTTATACGCTATAATAGCTAATTATTATTTTAAATTAAATATGTACATATACATACTAAAGTAGATATCTTTATATGGGAAAATGAATATAGACTCTTAGGCATTCACCGAATTCCTGCGTAAGGCATAAAATTGTAAAATTTTTATTTTTGCAATAAACATAACGATAATATAAAATATTTAAATTAAAACATGTCGGTAGGTGGTGTCATTTGTGTGCGTTGTAACAAATCTACAGGATGACTCATTAAAAACAATAAGAGCGCTATATTCGGCTGCGCCGAATTATATATACTCTTCACATTGGTCTTTTAATATATCCAGCCATCTTTTATAGTCGAGCTAGTTTGAACTGCAAATTATATAATAAAAATACCTTGAGCCCGGTTTAAGGTCCATAGAAATCCTAGTTTTCGAAATAGAAAACTTTACAAAATTTTAACGTTCGAATGAATAATAGAAACAGATGTATAAGGTTTGAGGTCAAGAGTTTCAAGAGTTTTCGACATTATTCATATTAAAAGGTTAATAAAAGTTGTTAATTTTTATGGGATGTTCTAGTCCCCCTGCTCCTCTCCAACTATTTTTTTTCAAATGGTATGAATTATTTGATCATTACTTTTTGTAGAGCATTCGAGGTCGACATCTGTTATAGTTTCCCAAATATAGCAAAAGTTTAGGTCCTATTACCCAATCACTTTTTTAGAACATTTGATGTCGATAGCTTAGAAATGCTCATTAAAATTGGTAATTTGTATGGGATTTACCCCTTCCCCTGCCCCCACCGGAAACATTTTTTACTCCAAAGGTTAGACCTAGTTATCCAATTACCAAATGCCAAGGTGTGTGGCAAGAGTGACTATATTTACTGAGATATATAGGGATATATGTACGGATTTTGCCCTAGCAAATGGGTTTTTTTTTGGATTTTGGCTTATATCTCGGTCAGTAAAGAACCGATTTTGCTGATTTTGAATAGCGATTGTCTCCAGGATATTTCTAATAGTTTGACACCAATAACTGGTCCGAATATTTTTATTTGACAACGGAAACTTGATTTCAACAGACGGACAGACGGACATTACTCTATCGACTTCCCTATCTATAAGGATTCAGAATATATAAATATTTTATGAGGTGAAATAAATTTTTGTTAGTTGACCTTTTTTTTGTTTATAGTTATGTTTTTAAATTTTCGGCTTAAGGTCATATATTTCTTCAAATAATAAAGTAAAACAATTAAGTTTAAATTTTAATTGTTCTCGTTTATTAAATATTCCCAATATTTCGATCAACTTCGTTGATCATCTTCGGGGGATCTAAATAAATACAAAGTAAAAATAACACAATAATAACAAATACATTTTTTTGAAAAACACAAATATCAATATTTACAATTTTTAAAAAAGAAAACAATAAAATTTTTGTTCTTTAAGCTTAAGCTTTGAATTGTTTGGTGTTTTAAAAAAGACTAAAAAGCTTTTTGTTGTGATCTGTGTTTATTTATTATATGTCTGTATATGTGTGCGCAGCTTTCCGTGTCACTCTTAAAGTTAAGTCTCTTATCATTCGGTACATCAATGATATGTAACATTTCAAGTAAATATCTCTTCTTGTAATTATTTTCTCTTGTTAATACTTTAACATTCTCAAAGTTTGGCTTGTGTCCAGTTATAGCACAGTGGGCCGCAAGTGCTGTTTTTTGGGTCAAATGTTTTTCTTTTGATTTTACATCACATTTATGTGATGCCATTCTTGCTTTAATTTTGGTCTTTGTAGTACCAACATATACCTTTTGGCATATATTGGACCCGTCTCCATCGCAATTTATTCTATAATGAACATTGTGATTTTCGTCATTCCTTAGCTTGGATTTTGTCTTGCTAAACAAAATGTTGTTTGTATTGTCAGTTTTAAAAGCTAATTCGTTTTTCGTCTTGTCATATATATTATCCCGCTTAAGCCTTTCAGAGAAGTCGGGGATATAAGTTGTAGATTTATATACTTTAGTTTTTCTTGCTGGTTCACTTCTTGTCAAAGATTTCTGTTTAGCTCGTACTAATAAATTATCGATAACTTTGATAGGAAAGTCATTTTTTCTTAAAATGTCCTTGATTCTCTCAATGTTTTTGGAGTGAAAAACTTCGTCGCTAATCGATAAGACCCTATTTATAAAATTAATTGCTGTGTTATCGATAACTTGTCTGGGATGTTTGGAGTAAAAATTTATCAATCTCCCTGAGCACATAGATTTTTGATACCAATCTAATTCTAGTTTTTTCCCATTTCTAATTATAACTGAGTCCAAATATGATAACTTGTTGTTGTTTTCTTGTTCCATGGTAAATTGAATCTGTTTGTTGAACGAGTTTAGTGTTTTTAAAGTTTCTTCCACGTTGTCAATTTTAACTACAGCGAATATGTCATCTACGTATTTGGTCAATATACGTGGTTTAGTTGTCATGCTTCCTAGTGATACGTCAAGTAATTCTTCCATTACGATATCCGCAATTATCGGGGAAGCTGGTGAACCCATTGGCATGCCATTTTTTTGTTCATAGTAGTTGTCCCGATACATAAAATATCTACTTTCTTTTACACAGAATGACACGAGTTCCATAAATGTATCTTTTGGTATGGATGTAAATTCTTGTAATATGTCCCATTTTCTTTCAATGGTTCTTAGTGCCAGGTTTATTGGGATGCTTGGGAAAAGAGACACTACGTCAAAGGAGACAAGCACTTCTTCTTCGCTTATTTGCACGTCTGTTATTTTTTCTTTAAATTCTTTTGCGTCTTTAACGTTATACAAAGAGTCTTTGGTCAAATTCTTCAGTATTTCAACAAGATACTTGCTCAGTCCGTAGGATGGTGAGTTTACAGATGAGCTGATGGGCCGTAGGGGAGCATCGCTTTTGTGTACCTTGGGTAGTCCATAAATCCTCGGTGATGTGGCAGTTCTAATAGTCAGTTTGTTTTTGCTGCTCAAGTCGATTATGTGCATGTTAAAAAGTTTTTCAACTAAGCTATTGTTTTTATTTTGAAGGATCGATGTAGGATCTTTCCTCAGTCGTCCAAACATGCATAAGTTTCCAACAATATTATCGCTTTTTGGGTCGTATTCGCTTTTCGACATTGCCACTGTAATATTACCTTTATCCAAATTTAAAATATATAAGTCCCCATTTTGTTTCAAAAATTTTTGTGTTTGTCCCACTGTGTCAAGTATAAATTTGTCTCTCTTGTTGTGTTTGTTTTTGTGTAAGTGGTCGTCAATTAGTGATACAAGTTTTGTTCGCGCTATTTCTTGCTGTTCCTTCTCTTCAATAGTTTGTATGCAATCTTCACTATCTGCAATACATTTGAATAGTGGAAAAGTTTCATTTGTGTAGGGAAATGCGAATTTTGGTCCAAGTGAAAGTAACCACTGTATACTTGTTGGAATTTCTTTTTTTGTTTTGTTTACAAACCACTCAGGGTTTTGTTCTATGTTTAACTCTTTGCTGTTATTTTGTCTTAATTTGTTAAACTTTTTTATCTTTACCTCTTTGCAAATGAATAATAAAGAAATTACAAACGGAATGACAAACTGATATATACCCTTATCACTATGTGAAGGGTATAAATATACCACAAATGCGATGATAAAAAAGCTTGTCATCTTCGGTAATAAAAAAATTTTTTAAAGTATTTAAAAATCTAAGTTTAAATACAAACATATTTTTATTTTATTCACACTTTTATTCTGCTACTGAATTTTGTATGATTTTTGTGAAATCATTCACGTAATCATGAACTCTTTTTGCTGTCTGCCATCCAAAGAAATTTACCAGTCACATGCGTAACCCAAGGTAACACGAATAATAATTTGCACTTAATAAATATAAATGTTTGTACTGTTAGATAATGCAGCGAGTGCTACATATGGTAAATTCCACGTAAGACGGCCCAAAGTGAAGTAAAATAGTTTTTTTCTTTATTAAAAAAGTCGATGAATTCACGTCTAACGGAAAGTGAAAATGATTTAATTATTAACATATTAGTTTATTTTTAGTTTTTATTTATTGCATAAGTGCTATTCTTTTTAAGTTTTGATAAAAATGTCACATCTGTCACATTTGCTGAAAGAGTTTTCCTTTAAAAAAAATTTGTAGAAATTAAAAATCAAATATATTTGAAAACACTTTAACTACCGTGAAAACTAAAAATATCAAGCCTGTTCTCAAAAGTTATTTATAAAACTCGATCTTGAAGTCAAAATTCTCTAAAATTCAAATTTGTAAGGTCACACCAGTCACAGTCTTCAAGTCGTTATTGTGAGCAAAAATTATGGTTTTTGGTGTCTATTTACTATTAATCGCTTAAAATTATATCATCCTTGAAAATCGTATCAAAATGCTTACACCTCTCACAATTAAATCGTTATATAAAAGTTTCAACCACAAAAACATCAACATAAATAAAGAATTAACGTTAAAACAACGTGTTGGCAATAATAAGGGTTTAATGCTGTTCGTAATCATGATGATGATATGAGTTTAAAACAGAAATTTTAAAATTAATGTTGCAAGATTAATCAGCCACTTAAGCTGCAGGAAACAACACAGTGTTGATGAGAGCAGGCAAGGAAATATGAAATGGTACAGATTAATGGTTAAACATAGAGTAATAAATTTTAATAAAAAGCTCTCCTTGATAAAAAGAGGAAGAACAGCTATTGGTTTTAGGGGAGAAAGAGGCACAGCTGAACTGGGTCCGCTTTCTTTGTGTTTCAAAGGGTAAAAATATTCTTAGCGAGTAACGAGTTGTAGCTTCCTCTGCTTTTTTTTAAACTAGGCTTAAACGCAGTAGGCAGTATACTGGCTACGATCATGTTAGTAACCACAAATTAATATTAAAAATTTATCTCTTAAAACTGAAATATTTTGAAAAATTAATTTAAAAAATGAGAAAAAAATTGAAGTAAAGTAAATTAAGTTTGATTAACATAACCTGGGAACCCCATATCCTTATACCTGGTACACCAAAGAATCTGCAGAAAATGCTGGTTAGCTGTCCTGATCTTTTATCATAAATCACTATTCAACAGTAATCTGTTATCACCTGTTTTAGGACTTTGCAATAGGTCCTTTGCATAGACAAAAAAACCTCGTAACCTCCCGGGTCATAAGTTTCGCACATTGTCCTGGGAGTTCTGCCTAAAGTGGTATTTACCTGACCTCCACGGCTCTAAATTTTACCGCAGAGTACTTATACATATTGCAGAACTTAAGTGAATCACGAATGTCTATTACCTTTTCCATAGGCAAATGAACCGATTGCTTCATCCAGCTCGCCTGCCACTAACCCTAGTAGATGTAAACTTTTTTCTCGACACAAAGTCTACCAATGAATTCCTTGCACGCCTGAGAAGGGGGACTTTGCGGAGATTGCCTTAATCACTGCCTAACTGTGGATAAATATGTTCGCCTGATCATTTTCAGCTTGAGAGGGTAATACAAGAGTAGCGGCCAATTCGGTGTCTTTAATCTTTGCTTAAATTACATTGCAGTCATCAGAATGTTAATGGGAATTTCAATTCTAGGCAGAAGACTACAGCTTCATCGTCGAAAGGGAGGGTTAAAGCTTAGCCTAGTATCCTTTTTTGACTCTGGTCAATGGCAAAGCTTCAAATTTGATTTTCTAAATGGAGTTTTGAGTAGCGGGCTTCCAGTTAACTTGGATATGTACTACTGCAGAACAAGAGCAAAAACTGGGCTAAATAATGCTTGCATCATGACAGCTTCGGAAAAAGTAATTTTTCACAAATATTTGAGTATCGAATCTTTATTTCCAACATCAATACAGATGATTTCGTCCAGTGTACCTCTTCTTCAGACAAGTGTGTCTACCAATTCAAATAATTGCGTCCAATAGCAAGATGAAGGACAGAAACTGACAGTCGAGACAAAGGACAGGGTATCTACCAATAAATTTGGGATTTTTAAATTTTATTGTGGTAACATGTCTCCTCTTCTGAATAAAATAAGTGGATACTTGGTTTTAGAATGCAATCTTCATCTAAAAGATTACAGAGATTACCTGACAAGTTTAATTTAAATTTGTCTAGCATGTCCTAATGGCATATCTAGTCGAATGCTTGAGCTTGGTCTTAAAAAAATTTCTCCAACAATTTCGACAATGCTGAAAAAGATACATACATCTTTGCCTGGGAGATTTGACCTTCGACAGACCATTTCCAGGTTTGTGCACAAACCTAACCAAGATAATTTTCCACAATAGCGAGAAGTTTTCAAGCTGTAATATGGCGTTGGACAAAATAGAATTTTTCTCTTTTCCTAATAGGAAAGCTCCAAATCTTTTTGTTGCTGATTTGACTGAGTTCAGCACATCACTAAAATGTAGTAATTGAAGTCGTTTAATTTGGAAGGAGGTCGCCTTTCCTTTGTCATTTCTTACCGAGAATTCTCTCAAATAACAGAGTGGCGGGTGCAATAATGGGTCTTCAAGGACCTTTTGCTAATTGCCATAGGAAATAATTTGTCTAATAATTGATATCTTGCCTTTTTAGTTGTGCTCTAAGTGATGCTGTTCTAAATGACTCCAAAAAATTTCTGAAATTGTTTCTGCATTCCTTCACCGAACTATGATTTTGCCATTCTCTACTGGCTCTTCTCTACAATAAGACAAAAAAGCTGTTCCACAACTATAAAAAAAAACTTTGTTGTATCTAGTCTGGCAATGAGAGGGCTGAAAATAGATTCAACAAGGTTGAAACCGTAAAAAGTTGCGGAGATACACTTTTGGCAGATGTGGATAATAATGTTATTCTCTTACGAGAATTGGTTAATCATCCTTAAGCGAAAATCGTTGCCATTAGTCGCCATTGGGTCATGCGTGAATTAGAAATGCTGTTATGTTGCACGTTGCACAGATGACTGGGCTGGTATCAGACTCCTTGCTAATCTATACTTTACACCAAAAACTTTTGAAAAATGCTGCACAATCTTGAACTGGAGGGTGACAAAATTTTTTTAAGCTCTATCGTGTTCTTGCAGGGACCCGGGATCAATATAGCTATCTGTGTTGCTGGTGCGCTGACAAAAGAAATAACAAAACTTAACGATGGGATGATCAACTGATTATTATTTATCCCTCATTTTCTTTTAAAGTCATATTGATGCATACAGTGGCAGACACTCTGGGACCAAGCAAACTTACGAACCTAGGTTTGGAACTATAAGAAAACTTAGCCGAAGATAAATCAAAGACGTTCCAACTATCTTTTTAACCTAAACAGATAAGATTGGCAGAGGCTTTGATGGTAATTACTAGTTAATCGATTTAAGTCGATTTAAGAACGATTTAATGTAGAATAAAAGAAATCTTTTAATAACTTTTAGTGTCTGGGTCAGCCATTTTAAAAGAAGGCTAGAAGGTTTATTGAATATGCTTAACACTGGCACACTAAGCACATTGCGAATAAGGGCGAAAGAAATTTCCAAACATATTATTTTGCCTTTAACTTACTTTAACTATCAGAATATTCTAATTAAAACGGGTTTCTTTTTCAAAAATCCACGAAAATTTACCATTTTCCAGCCCACAAGAAAGCTATATCTGCTATAAGATCAGACATACAACCTCGAAATCTGATTTGTGCAAAAGCTGGGCAGTAAAAGAGGAAATATTTGCTCCTTAAATCCCCATCTGATAGATGTGAGCTTGTAAGTTTAAGTAGTCTGTCAGCACACTCATCATTGTGCTTATTTCATGTTTAAGCAGTTTCAGGATTTCCTTAATTTTGTCCTCATTTGAGGCACCCCAGATGTTTCTCGTCATTTAGTTGTATCATCATTTTGTAGTGCCAAGTGAGCAGCTTCTGCCAATTTTTTTATGGAATTCATTGCAATAAGTCTTTGGCATTTTGAATTCAAATGCCTGCCGTTTTATTGCCTTAATTTCCAGAGTATGAGCCCTTTCTTTTTTGATATTTCCTCAATGTTTAGGTGAATATATAATTTCATATTTTGAGTCATCATTTATTAACTTATTGCATTTTAACACAATCGTAGATTTACTGCTCTCGAACATAGTTGTTCTTATTGACCCTTGACTGTTCGTACAGGTTTCCACGTCAATTGCACCTGCGTGTTTCTAGGGCAAGGAGGTACATCTCGAAATTTTTCGGGTTTTTGCATGTACGACAATGGTGCGATCTAGAAGGCAGAAGAGTTCCTGATCTCCAGGTTTTTAAAAAGAATTTCCAGGCCCTTTCTTCCTTCATTTTAGATCCATCCATATATAAGCACATTGCTTCGGGCATCTAATTAAAGTCCTTGCAATCAGAACTACATATATGGTATCGTCGTAAGTTGGTTAGCCATGGGCTTCTCCTAGACTATATAATCGGATTGTTCTACTATGCCTCTATAGCCCTACAGTGTTTTCAAAAGACTGTTGTGTAGATGAATAACCTCAATTTATCCTTTTCTCAAGGTGTTTTGAGGCAAGTGTCACTTCTTAGCGTTCGTGGGCTTAGGGAGGCTGGATGTATTTTTTAGTTCCTTTTCTGAAGAACTAAAGGTGGAAGGTAATGTTTAGGCTTGAATTTATTTTTGGTAGAAGAGTATCATAAGCAGGTCACAAGATATTAAAAAAATTTGGGAGGGACTTGTTATTTCATTCAAAAACCTTAGTTTCAGTTTCAAGAATAATAATAGACATAAACGTACTCTAAATTTTTTAGGCAAATGCCCTTCTCCATATGCTAAAGTGCACAGAAAGGTAAGAAATTACATATAAATAGGATTGTAAGAGTTTTCGATTTGAGTTTATTTTAAACTATAGCCGCTGGCTATTAATAAGGATTAAAGTACCTCTGCTTCTTTAAAATATTTAGTCTTGCTGCTAATAGTTTAATTTTCCTAAACTTATTAGTTAAAATGAAAATGTAAAATTATATTCACCTTCCTCTTTATACTCTATGTTTTAAATATATTTATCCTGAAGGCGATACACAAACAATAACCCCCACTTTGCCTGCCTCAACTGCCAGCAATATTTTAGAAACGTTTTAATTTTTCCTTCCTACTTTTATTTATTGTCAATATCATGAAATCTTAAAAATATTAAAAAATTTATTTATATGTCTTTCGAGTTTTTCTTTGAGTTATGGCAAACGTGTTATCAGCAATAATAAGTTTTCTTCGTCTTTTGAAAACCACAAAAGGAGAACTTTCGAAAACTATTAAATTGGGCTGGCAGCCAAATTTATGCTCTTTTAGTCTTTTTTTATTTTACATATTTATTTTTAAGCCAAGATGGTAGCGTTAGTACTTTAAATATCCTACCAGCTTTTTTATATTGCAAAGACAGACATCTGTCAAAAAAATACAAACAAACGCACAAGCGGACAAACGATAGGTATGCAGCTTTTGACGTCTAGTTGTTTCGACAAAGCAAAGTAAACAATGATCAGCTGATGAATTAACACCACCTTATGTATAAATGCACCTTGTTTGAAACTATTTTCTTCTATCCATTTTCATTTTGTTTTCATATTTTAATATACAAAAGAATGCAATTCAATTCAATAGTTTTTCTTTTATTTTTATTTTTTTATAATCTTGTGGTTGATGCACTTGTTTTTCTTCTGCACTAACAAGTGCTTAAACATGCTCAAGAGAAAAGAAAACTACTTCAAGTATGTCATGTCATGATTTTTTCTTTTACATTTTTTGGTTGCAGGATGATACAAGAAAAAATGTCGAAATTTTAATACTCTAGATTGTAGGGGTCATGGTGATTTTTGAAGCAGTTCAAGAGAGATATAAGAAATTAAAGACGCAAAAAAAATAAGGGGTTGATAGCCAAATACCAAAAAAAAAAACGTTGACATGTTTGATAATACAATGATGACAAGCGATAAATTTTTGTTAAAGAACTATACGATTTATAGGTTGTGTTTTAGATTTATTTGATGTTGATAATACGATTGGAAACTTTTAAAGAGCTTTTTTATTGAAATATCAATTGAAATATTCAAAATAAATTACGAGAAAAGAAATTAAAAGATATTTGAATCTATTTTCCCCTTTTTTATGAGTAAATCGATTTGTTAATTTGTTGACTTAGCAGATAACCTTTAAAACACCTTAACCCTTTAAGAGGACGGGATTTGAAAATAGTCTTAAGACAATAATTTAGAATTCAAAATTTCTTATTTCAGAAAAAGAAGCAAAGGAAGTCACTTTTTAAGGAATTAGGAAGCAAGTTGTAAGTATGGATAGGCCAGTGCAATTGACTAAGGTATGTACATTCAATACAAAGAAGGACGTCTTAATATCGTTTAGGCTACACAGAAAAAAACAGTTTAAGTTGTCGTAACCTTACTTGTCTCCAAACTAAAAATTTAGTTTTTTCCTGGAAATGCAGATTTTTTGTCCAAAAGTTTTATATTGAATTAATTTTTTACAGGTTTTAGACTTTTTTAATATTAATTAATTAGAAAAATTTTTAAAGCCTCGGTTCTATGCATATATACATATGTATATATATATTTTTTTAATTTTCTATATTTCGCCACTCCGTTGTTTGGCATCATCAGAAAGTTTTTTTAAGATAAATATTCGTTATTATATTTTTAAAAATAGCTTCGGGGGATTTTTTTTGTTTGAAAAATGTTAACGAAAAAAGTCGAAAGAGGGTCCCAAACTTTGGGCAGGAAACTGCGAAACATTTTGGCAAAATGACGAAAACAACCTTGGTTGAACCCATTTTTCATAGGTCAGGCCCAATGTGTTATGTGTTAATTAAGAGGCTTAAACATTCGAAATTTTTCCGAGTTACCGTTTTTCTGACAGAATAAAATATCACTTAGGTTGCTCTGAGATTAATCTAATCAATATTACATTTGGTTAACGAATGCCAAATTGTCTCACACTGGGTAGCGATGAATTTAAAAATGACTCATATTAAATGGACACTCGAAATTATTATCAGCAGCTGCCTTATTAACAGGAATTTGCAATAAGATTCTAAAGTAATATCCTTGTTCCGCTGTGGCTTATACTCAGGGTTGGGCAGTATTTTAAATACTTGTATTTGAAATACGTATTTGAAATACAAATACGTATTTTGTATTTGTATTTGAAATACCACCTTCTAATGTATTTTGTATTTTGTATTTGAAATACCTAACATTGAAGTATTTTGTATTTTGTATTTGAAATACTTATGATGTCAAAATACATTTTTCAAAATACATTTTTTGTTTTACAAAAAGTTGTCATTAGCAAAATTAAAAAAATGTTGCAATTTCCAAAAAAAAAAACCGAATGGGAACTTTGTCTTCGTATTCATTTATGTCTTCGCCTTAGTAAGGTACGTTCTTTTTCAGGGCTCACTCATTCAAGAAATATCAAGAGCTCAGCGGATATTTGGAAACGTGAATGTCAAAAAAATTAAATCTATTATTTATATGCACCCCATGCATGTATGTATGTATGTTTGTATTTTATAGCTGGCCACACCAGTGAATCGATTTTTGTGAAATTTTTACAGAGTGTTACTTCAAGTCCGAAAGCGCCAATAGGCTACTTTTTTTTTGAAATTATTGCTGCCGCGCCCACAATACGCCCATTTGTGTGGGAAGGTTAGGTTATGAATGGCCTAACAAAATTACCCAAGGCCATATTGATCAAACGCGTAGAGCTAAATACATGAAATTTTTAACACGTGTTAAGCTTTACATGTTTGTTTAAATGCATATGAATTTTTAAACATTGGGCCCGCAGAGGGATAAAAAGGGGACAAAAGGGAAAAATCTATAACCTACTATCTTTTGATGTATATAAGATAGAAACATAATTTAAAAAGTTTTGCGTTTTCCTTAAGAAATAAACAGACAAGTATCTGGAGTTTTTCTTTAAATGTTGGTCCAAAAGGGCGAAAAAAGGGGTTAAAATTATATATTAGTACGTTTTGTTACTTTTAAAGCAACAGATAGAAAAATTTTTCAAATTGGGTTCGATAGGTCCTACAAAAATATGACTACGTTTATCGTACTTCTTTTAATTTTGGGTCCAAAAGGAGAAAAAAGGGTTAAAAATTTATTTTGATTTTTTATGCGTTTTTTGTAACTTTAAAACCAATAAAGATAGGAACATTATTCAAATTAAGTGTGACAGGCCTAAAAAATATGAGCACGTATTTAGATACTTTTTTAGTTATTAGACCCTAAGGGGGAAAAAGGGTTAAACTTATGTTTTAGTACTTTTTGTAACTTTAAAATCAATTAAGATAGAAACATAATTTAAATTCCTCTTCCAGACCGATTTTTCGAAACTAGTTCGCACGCAAACAGCTTCGAAAGTTAAAATTTTGAAGGTAAAAAAGTGGCAGTGCCACGCCCATAAAAGTTAAACTGTTTATGTTGGTACTGTTATTGCACCAATTATTTTAAACTTGGCACACATATAGACGGCCTCAAATTCTAAAGGACAAAAATGGAGGGTTGCAGCCCCCACAAAAATTTAAGTTTTTATACTGGTTCTTCTATTGTTGCGATTTTTATGAAGCTCAAAAATTTACCAATAATGTTTATTTTCGGGACAAAAATGGGTGGCATAAAGATAGACAAACGTGCAAAATTATGTAAAGATAAGGCACTATTTGAGCCAGTTATAGCCCAAAACGCTTAACACGGGAGGACATTTGTATGAGAGCTCTGTCGAAAAATTAACTGATCATCACCACAAACAACATGCTTTTTTCCTATGCCAAAAACCTTATCTGTTCCAAACTTCATCAAAATATCTGCAAAAATGCGGTCTCTACTCTGTTCACAAGTATACATTAACTCCCAGCCGGACGGATGGACTGACATGTTTTAATCGACTCAGGAAGTGATTCTGTGTCGATCGGTATAATTAGAGGTGGGTCACAGACCTTTTTCTTTGGTGAGGTACGAATATTTGCGCAGAAGCATAATAAAATTTGGGTATAACAATATAAGAGAAGTTTGAACTTCTTTTGAAAAATATTTGAAATGTCATCCCTGTGTATTATATAAAGAAGGGTTGTATGTATGTATGTATGTATGTATGTATCTATGTATGTGTGTATGTATGTATGTATGTATGTATGTATGTATGTATGTATGTATGTATGTATGTATGTATGTATGTATGTATGTATGTATGTATGAGGAGTGGACCGATTTTTTTGATGTTTTTACAGGGAGTTTCTCCAAGCCTTTAAGCATCTGAAGTATATAAGATGGAAACAAAATTTAAAAAGTTTTGCGTTTTCCTTAAAAAATAAGCAGACAGGTATCTGGTGTATTTTTTGGGCCGTAAGGGAAAAAATAGGTTTAAAATGTATTTTGGTACTTTTGGGTACTTTTAGTTACTTTTAAACCAATAAAGATAGAAACATTATTTAAATTGCTTTCGATAGGTCTTAAAAATGTGATTACGTTTGTCGTACTTTTTTCAATTTTTGACCCAAAAGGGGAACAAATCGTTAAAAATATATTTTAATATTTGTAGGCGTTTTTTTTTTTTGACTTTAAACCAATAAAGATAGAAACATTATTCAAATTGGGTGCGACAGGCCTAAGAATAATTAGAACGGTTTTGGGTCCTTTTTTAATTATTGGACCCTATAGGGAAAAAGGGTTAAAATTAAGTTTTAGTGCTTTTTGTAACTTTAAAACTACCACTAAAAATAGAAAAATTATTTCAATTGAATTCGTCAGGTTACCAAAGTATGTTAATCTGTTATTAAAGTAGCCCTTTATTATATATAGAAGTTTATAAAATAATTTTTTATGAATTCCCAATTTTTATATGTTAACTAAAGAGTAGGGCTGACATATAATTTGTTGCAACCTAAGTGGCGCAATTAGTAAATAAAGAAAATATATAAATGTTTTTATTTACATATTTTGGTAATTTAACTATGATTAGTGTAGCGAAGCACACCGGGGCTTAGCTAGTTTTGTATAAAAATTAAAATTATTTTGACATTCACACTTTTAAACACAACAAGTAAGATCGCTATATTTGTCTGTGCCGAATCTTATATACCCTACATTGGTCTTTTAATATACCCAGCCGAGTTATTTTGTACTGCAAATAATATAATAAAAATACCTTGAGCCAGTTTTAAAGTCCATAGAAAACTTTATAAAATTTTAGCGTTCGTATTGTTAATAGTACAAGTGAAGAAGATTTGAGGTCGAGAGTTTTAAAAGTTTTCAACATTATTCATATTAAAAGGTTAATAAAAGTTGTTAATTGTTATAGGATGTTTTAGTCCCCCCGCCTCCTCTCCAACTTTTTTTTTCAAAATGTAGGTATTTTCATCGAATTATTTTTCCGAGATATAGCGTAAAATAATGTTAGTTTGTATGGGAGCTTCCCCTTTTTTTTGAAGTGTAGGTCTTGTTGCACAATTACTTTTTGTAGAACATTTAAAGTCGATAGATCTAATAGTTTCTAAGACTTAGCGCATGAAATATTTGAGAAAATTGTGCAATTTTAGACAAAAAACCACTTCCCCTGATCCTATCGGAAAAAAATCTTCCTTATTGAGGTCCATATTTTCAGAGTATCCGTGCCAAGTTTTGTGGCAAGAATGACTATATTTACTGAGATATATAGGGATATGTGCACGAATTTTGTCCTAAAAAATTATATTTCCAATAGTTTGACACCAATAACTGATCCCTATCACTTTATTTGACTCCGGAAACTTGATTTCAACAGACTGACAAATGAAATCAACTTTTATATCTGTAAGGATCCAGAATATATATACTATGGGGAAGCAAATGGATAATAAAGAAATTACAAACGGAATAACAAGATGATATATACCCTTATCACTATGTGAAGGGTATACAAAAGAAATGCAGGGGGTGCATTTTTGAATTCATCAAAGGTTTACTTTTAATTTAATTTGTTTTTCACATACAGAGAACCAAGGCACATTCAACCAGGTAATACTGACGCCCAGCTGATTAAAAACAATTTGACATTTTCTCGTTATAAATATTTAATTTTTCTGACATTCTACCGTCCAAACACAAAAAGGAAATGCAGAGGGTGAATTTTTTGAATTCACTTTGGGCTTACCTTGTTGAATGTGCCTTGCAGATAACTGTTTTCATAAAATTTGACACCAGTATGTGTTTATCAAGACCTGTAGAAAGATTGGTTTTTTTTTAGCAGGATTTATATATATTCCACCAAGAGGCTGCTTATCTGGCTAAACTTTTAAAAATCTAGTGTTCATGATTAATGGCTAAAAATGTATTTTGTATTTTGTATTTTGTATTTCAAATAAAAGATACTAAAATACTGTATTTTGTATTTTGTATTTGAAATACTCGACTTGAAAGTATTTAGTATTTTGTATTTGAAATACAAGCGGAACAAGTATTTTGTATTTTGTTTTAAAATACAGCAAAGCATGTATTTTGCCCAACTCTGCTTATACTTTTGCTTGTATATATAAATCATATCCCCGCCTTTGTAAACCTCACAAAGGCAAGCCCTTTTAGGCATATTTTTCATTACATTCTCACACATTTCAAGGGGTATTACATTAATTTCATCACGAATATTTTTTTGCTCCAGAGTTTTTGGTTTGTTTGCTTCGAAATCCGGAGAAGTTAAATCAGGCGACCGTGGAGGCCAACCAACATCACCATTTCTTGAAACAACTTGTTGTAGAAAGAGGTCTTGCAGTAATTCAGTTGTAATTCTAGCTGTATGCGATATGGCACCGTCTTATTGATACCACATGCTAACGTAATCCAAAGTATGTAGTTGTGTGTTTTTATTCACTTCACGATATCGCTCTCCCTTAACAGTTACCGTTTCGTCGTTTTCAGTTTCAAAAAATAAAGGTCCAATGATTCCTCCTGACCAAATTGCACACCAGACTGCCACTTTTAATGGATGCAAACGTTAGTGATTAATAATTTGACGGGTTTCTATCGCCCAGAACTGATTATTCTGTTTACTCACATATACATTCAAATGAAAATGTGTCTCTTCCCCCCCACCGATGATTGATTTTGATAAAATGTTCCAACGACTAAAACACGTTGGTTCACCACTGTCAAATATGAACTGTCAAGGCTAATGCTTACCAAAATGGCGGCAGAACAAAGTAGTCTACCCTGCTAGCGGACTCCCTGTATATGCACGCCAATGTTTATTACTAAAAGGCCACACTTTATTAATAACAACCAGCACTCAAGGAATGGTGCCTATATATGCATTGCATTTTGCTGGTGTCAGCAATATAGTTAATTGGCAGAAGGATTGAGGGAGCTGTGTTTGTGGACAGTTAATTAATATTTACCGATATAAACTGTGATAGAGAATACGTAATTAGGAAGCTTATTATTTACACAAATTGTGCGGTTAAACAACGAATTCTCCCTAAAATGTGTGGTGCGATTAACTGGATAGTTTACCACAAACAGGTGCATTCCTTTTGCAAAGTGCGTACCTCGCAAAAAGCCCCGGGCTTCAGGAACAAGTTTACTGATCTTTTCAAAGCACATTCCATTATATCATCGATAGAACAGCAACACACATCCCACAGTTAGAGGGTGCCCGAGTAAATCATAGCAATAAGATAATGAAGAAAAAACGCATAACATACACACTTTCAATAGTTAAAATACATGCTTTGCTGTATTTGAAATACAAAATACTTCTTTCGCTTGTATTTGAAATACAAAATACCAAATACTTTCAAGTCGAGTATTTCAAATACAAAATACAAAATACGTTTATAACCATTAATCATAAACACAAGATTTTTAAAAGTTTAATCAGATAAGCAGCCTCTTGTTCAAGAATATAAGAATCCTGCTTAAAAAACCAATCTTTCTACAGGTCTTGATAAACACATACTGGTGTCAAATTTTATGAAAACAGTTATCTGCAAGGCACATTCAACAAGGTAAGCCCAAAGTGAATTCAAAAAATTCACCCTCTGCATTTCCTTTTTGTGTTTGGACGGTAGAATGTCAGAAAAATTAAATATTTATAACGAGAAAATGTCAAATTGTTTTTAATCAGCTGGGCGTCAGTATTACCTGGTTGAATGTGCCTTGGTTCTCTGTATGTGAAAAACAAATTAAATTAAAAGTAAACCTTTGATGAATTCAAAAATGCACCCCCTGCATTTCTTTTGTATACCCTTCACATAGTGATAAGGGTATATATCATCTTGTTATTCCGTTTGTAATTTCTTTATTATCCATTTGCGACCCCATAGTATATATATTCTGGATCCTTACAGATATAAAAGTTGATTTCATTTGTCAGTCTGTTGAAATCAAGTTTCCGGAGTCAAATAAAGTGATAGGGATCAGTTATTGGTGTCAAACTATTGGAAATATAATTTTTTAGGACAAAATCCGTGCACATATCCCTATATATCTCAGTAAATATAGTCATTCTTGCCACAAAACTTGGCACGGATACTCTGAAAATATGGACCTCAATAAGGAAGATTTTTTCCGATAGGATCAGGGGAAGTGGTTTTTTGTCTAAAATTGCACAATTTTCTCAAATATTTCATGCGCTAAGTCTTAGAAACTATTAGATCTATCGACTTTAAATGTTCTACAAAAAGTAATTGTGCAACAAGACCTACACTTCAAAAAAAAGGGGAAGCTCCCATACAAACTAACATTATTTTACGCTATATCTCGGAAAAATAATTCGATGAAAATACCTACATTTTGAAAAAAAAAAGTTGGAGAGGAGGCGGGGGGACTAAAACATCCTATAACAATTAACAACTTTTATTAACCTTTTAATATGAATAATGTTGAAAACTTTTAAAACTCTCGACCTCAAATCTTCTTCACTTGTACTATTAACAATACGAACGTTAAAATTTTCTAAAGTTTTCTATGGACTTTAAAACTCGCACAAGGTATTTTTATTTTATTATTTGCAGTACAAAATAACTCGGCTGGGTATATTAAAAGAGCAATGTGAAGGGTATATAAGATTCGGCAGAGGCAAATATAGCGATCTTACTTGATGTGTTTAAAAGTGTGAATGTCAAAAAATTTTAATTTTTATACAAAATTTAATTTTTTTTGACATTTACATTTTTCTAATGACAACTATTTGTAAAACAAAAAAAAATATATTTTGCAAAAATGTATTTTGCCATCATAAGTATTTGAAATAAAAAATACCAAATACTTCAGTGTTGTGTATTTTAAATACAAAATACAAAACACTGAGAAGGTGGCATATCAAATACAAATACAAAATACTTTTTTGTATTTTAAATACGTATTTCAAATTCAAGTATTTGAAATACTGCCCAACCCTGCAAAGAGTTAAAGTTAAGGGAGATTAAGAAAATTGTATCTGATTTCGAAAATGCATTCTGCTCGGCCAGTATCAGTAAAGACCTGGGTTTTCAGTTAAAAGAGGTTCTTTTTTAAACTAACGAGAATAAAATAAAAAACACAAAAAACGTGATTTCCTTCATTTGCAAAAAATAAGAATTTAGTAGGGATTGAGCTTGGGCGGTAAGCAATAATAACAAAATATGAGCATCAAACTATTAAAAATATTTTTTGTTGAGCCACTTGTACTTGAATGCACTTTTATATTTCTCTATAGCTTTTTATAATTTTTAAAAACCAATTTGCTCCAGCTGGCAAAAAATATATTTATTATACATATTTACAATTTTAGTTGTTAGTGGCAATTCAAAAAAAAAATGTATTTACAATTCGAATGTAAATATGACCATTAGTTTGTCGTAATTTTTTTCTGTGTACCTACCGTATTCCTACTCGTTAGCTTGTTAATGACCAGAGGGCAAAATACGGCATTCGATTTAAATAAAAATTTAAAAATTCCTATTAGAATTGCTATATTAAAAGCATTGACAACTCGATAGATAGAGTGGAATTTCGATTAGAATCGAATGCCGTAATTTGCCCCCAGCCCACTAGTATGTTTTTTAGAATTTGTGTTTCTTTTTTTCCATATAGACACAAACTTTTTACTTAAAAAAATTTCATATATGTACGTTTATTAGTACACATGTACATATGTATTTCGCTAACAAATTTCATTTAAAGGTTTAAAGTTCATAACATTTGCTCCTTTATACTGCTTAGATAACAAAAATTTATGTTAAAATAAAAAGAAATGTCATCAACAATTATAATTAAATAAAAAAACACTAACAATAGACAATGAATACGAAAAAGCGATTAAGAAGAAATGACAGTTAAAAAAAATTAAATAAAAAAGCAACTGCAGACGACATTCGTCTTTATTTCTGCTGACGACAGCGACAAAAAACGGATGAAAAATGTCAACATTAATTTATTTATCATTTGACAAAAGCTAAAACAATCTCACTGAACAAAAGGCAAAAATGTATAAACTAAAAAAAATAAGTAAAAAACTAAGTAAAAGCAGAAAAATGCAAGAATTAAATTATTTTACTTAAAATAAAATGAAATAAATAAAGTCACACACACACACATCCACATTACAACTTAAAATGCCAGCAAAACAATACAGGACAAAAAAAAAAAATAAAAGAAAACTGCAAGTAGAGAAAGAATCAAGCACTTAACGTTGTTGTCAGAAGTTATACCACAAAATCTGCTGTAAAATAAAATACAAAACTAAATTTTTATACTTTTGCAAATCCAGAATCAAATAAGACTTCGTTTAAAAGCTATTGCACACATACACTTACATACACTTAAACATCCTTAGTTGAGTATTCCTTAACCAGCATTACAATTCCATACTTTCAAAACAATAATCCAATGGCTGTATTAAATAGAGACAACAAATGTAAAATAAAGATGCAAAAAATTTTAAAAAGGTTTAATGTTATAAAATGCTGTGCTGAACCTTAAATACATTCTACGCTATATTAAAAAGTTTAAGACAAAGGAAACTAGAAAGAAAGTTATAGTCGGTCAAACCCGGGTATATTATTTACTCACGATATTTGGGAGTGTTACTTTTTACTCCTTTTTACGAGGGATAAATTATGGACTCATTATTATGAAATTCAGTACGATAGGCCCAAAAATGCCTACTCCAGGGCAACATATGTTTGGGGGACGTATTAAAAAGTGTTTCAATAGGCATTAGACCTCAACTAAAAAAACTTTTCTGTGTCAAATTTTATAAAAATATCTTTAAAAATATGACCTGTACTTCGATTATTGAGATGACGTGCTTGGCCAAAAGCCCTTTTACTGGTCAAAGAGTACGGATGATGAAAATCCGTAGCTGGTTTCGAAATGCATTCTACCCGGCTTGTACAAGGTGGGGCGAAAGAAATCATCCTATTGGAAGGTGATTTTATTTTTGCAAATGGAGGCCAATGTCGAATTTGTTTTTACATCTGTGAACTAGATATATGTTGAATACAAGTGAACAAGTCATTGAGCGATACACTTCCCATGACAGCGGAATAATCGTATCTATATTTTTGCGTAACGATTCACCTGTGATGTTGGTACAGTGCGAATTACGTCGTTGATTCCCCGGTCATCAGGCACCTACTGCTTAAACACTGCGCCAGTTGGCCACTAACCTTAAAGAGTATGAGACCATAAGAGACGCTGCCAAGAGTGGGCGGCCTCGGAGCACCCGCTCTGCCGAGAATGTCCCCGCTGCTTGCGAGAATGTCGAGCGGTCGCCAGAAACATCGACAAGACGCCGTGCCTTGATATTAGCCATCAGCCGGTCGTCCTTAAGGCGAATTTTGGTCAAAAACCTACGCATGTTCCTTTAAAAAGTTCAGTACGTGCATCAGCTGCTGCGTCTCGACCACCAACCTCGTGTAACCTACGCCCAAGCCATGCTCAATTCTGAGGCCGAAGTAGACGATTTTTCGACTAAAATCATAATGAGCGATGAGGGCTCATTTCCACCTTTGCGGGTTTGTGAACAAAAAAATCTTTCGCTATTGGGGCATCAAAAATCCACGCTTGATACGCGAGGGGCCATTACAGCCACTCAAAGTGACTGCTTGGTGCGCTGTTAGCGCTGGAGGAGTTATCGGGAATTTTATTTTGAGGACACCGCTTGTTAGCCGAGTTTTTTCTGCCGCAATTAAACGCATTAGAACTAATGGAAATGTGGTTCCAACAGAACAGAGCAACGGCACACACTGCGGGAGTCACAGCCGATATTCTAAAGTAGGCGTTTCCGGGTCGCCTCAGCTCTTGTTTTGGCGATTTACGTTGGCCCGCAAGATCTCTCGATTTAACCGCGCCACATTCTTTTTGTGTAGTTTTTTTAAGTCCCCTTTTTATGTGAACATTGCCAAAACCCTAGAAGCCCTCAAGAAGAACATTAAGCACGAGTGCGAGAATCAGTCGCTAGAATTTTTCGCCGAAGTGATGAAAAATGCCATAAAACGAGCCCGTATGGCAATCAATTGTGACGGCGCCAATTGGGCCGATATCATCTTCTCGACTTAATCAATAAAATTTTAAAGGTTTTAATAAACATAATCAAAAAACAGAATCAAAGTTTTTTATTTAAAAGAAAAATGAGTAAAAAAAAACTATAATCAGTGTTTTACTTGACCCTCAAGTTGAAAGGCGACTTGAATGGAAAAACTGATCATCAAGACGCTTTCAAGTTCGAAAAGTGTGAGTGTGTTAGTTAAAGGTTTTAGTGTATTGCAACTTAAAAGGCAAAAATTGAATGTCTGTCCGCTAAGTTAGCGTCAGTCAAATAGGTAAGTTAGGCAGGGGATATCTACAGCCACTACATTCACTACAACTGTTAAATCCGTATCTGGTTTCCAAAGTGCCCTCTACCTGGCTTGTATCAGAAGAAAAGGTTGCTTCTTTCAATAAAGTTTAATAAAAAATATTAGTTTCTTCTTAATAAAATATATATATGGGGGATTTCATGTCAAGTGACCCAACTTTTAAAACCGATGTCTTTCGATTGGAAAGAAATTTGGACCAAAGTAAGTTCTTGCAGAGAGTAGTTTAGACACAATTTTTTAGCACGATCGGTCAAGAACTCTCTGAGCTAGAGGGGTTCAAAATTTGACGTTTTCGGCATATAGGTGTTTTTTCTCATACATGTAGTTTATTACCTTTTGCTTTTAACAAAATTCGTCCAAAATACTTTCGATAGTTCTTTTTTCAATCTTTCAGAAAAAATATTTTTAAAATTAAAAAAAATTTTTTTTTATTTTTTTTTATAAAATAATTAGAAAAAAATTTTTTTTTTTCCAAAAGTGCCCATTTTTTTTTGCCCAAAAGAAAGCTTAGGTCTTTTGCTTGAAGAACTTGGAGGTCGCTTAGTGGGATGCGAGTGGGATATCTATAAAAATTAATGTTTTGTAACTCAAGGTAGAGATTTTCCAATTTTCGCGTATATTCTATTTTGATTTTTATCCTATTTATGTAAAATTATCTCTTAAGCAAAAAAAAAATTATTTATGCTAAGAAACAAAACAATTCAACCTTTCCGACGGTATGCATTGAAAATATTAACAAAATGTGTTCAGACATTGCCATATAAAAGTGATTTTATTCCAGAGGACTACCATTTTATTGGTAATACAGTGTCGAGTGTATGAGACCTTATTTGGTACTTGCATACCAACGGAAAGGTTAAATTATTTTGTTTCTTAGCATAAAATATTTTTTTTTTTGCTTAAGAGAAAATTTTACATAAATAGGATAAAAATCAAAATAGAATATACGCGAAAATTGGAAAATCTCTACCTTGAGTTACAAAACATTAATTTTTATAGATATCCCACTCGCATCCCACTAAGCGACCTCCAAGTTCTTCAAGCAAAAGACCTAAGCTTTCTTTTGAGCAAAAAAAAAAAAAAAAAATGGGCACTTTTGGAAAAAAAAAATTTTTTTTCTAATTATTTTATAAAAAAAAAATAAAAAAAAATTTTTTTTAATTTTAAAAATATTTTTTTCTGAAAGATTGAAAAAAAATCTATCGAAAGTATTTTGGACGAATTTTTTTAAAAGCAAAAGGTAATAAACTACATGTATGAGAAAAAACACCTATATGCCGAAAACGTCAAATTTTGAACCCCTCTAGCTCAGAGAGTTCTTGACCGATCGTGCTAAAAAATTGTGTCTAAACTACTCTCTGCAAGAACTTACTTTGGTCCAAATTTCTTTCCAATCGAAGAAAAAAGTTGGGTCACTTGACATGAAATCCCCCATATATATAAATTAGATATAAACTTAGGTCAAAATTTATTGCAAAAGCCGTTAAATTTGTATATCTAGACTTATAATCTCAAACATGAAAAAATTTTAAAAATATTAAAAAATCCGTTCAGTTCACTTTATTTAGTTCAATTTAGTCAACAGTCCAAAATATTTAGTTCTAGATTCAAAACAAAAAAAAAAAACAGCGCAAAAATGTACGAAAAAAAATGAAAAAGGACTTTTGTCCACCTTAGATTTTCGACCCAGTCTAGTCAAGTCAAAAATCACAAAACAAAGAATTTCGGCCAAAATTTATTAAATAAAAAAAAATTTGTAGCAAAAATTATTTTTCTATTTTTTTTTTAATATTTGTAAAATTAAATCTATACTTTCAATCTCTTACTTAAAATTAATTTTTAAATTGCTGTTAAAGAAAAAGATGCAAGTTATTTTTCCCTCCCAAATATTTCTTTTTGTTATTTAAACAAAGTGTCCTGCAGAATCAGCAGGATATTGTTTTGTTATTGTTTTTATTTATTTTCAAAAATAACAACTGTTACTTGTTACCTCTTGCTTTTAATAAATTTCTATTTTTATCTATTTTTTAAATTATTTTTTATCTTTGCTTTGTTCTGTTTAGCATAATCCTTTTTGCATTTATAATCTGACAGCTGCTGCTGCTGGCTGGCTGGCTGGTCTTCTGCTTACAATGCAGCCTGTATGAGGTATGAATTATAGAAAAGAATAAAGTTGTAATATTGGGTGTAAAAAGAATAAAATGTTAAGTAATGTGCTTATGAATTTATTTAAATTTTTAATAAATGCTTCTAAAAGTCTTAGTTGTTTTGGTTTTTTTTTTCTTCTTTGCATTTAGTTTTGTAGTTTTTACAAGATTTAAACATTTTTTAGAATCTAAATTTGATAAAAAAAACTATTGATTCTGTAAAATGTTTTACGGATTTCGAAATTGCAAAACCAGATTAAACATTTCATAAGAATTAAAAAAAAAAATTATTTGCAAAAAGGTTAACTATTTTTCATTAATTCATTTTGTGTGACCTTAAAATTAGAATATTAATTGGATCTAATAAAATATTGCCTAAAAAACTCTGTAATATTAAAACAACTGTTAATTTAAATAAAAGTTTTGTATTGTTTTGCTTTACATGCCGTAGAAACAAGCAATGTCATACGATTAATATTTACAACATATCATACCAATGTATGTACTAAAATAATCTTTTTTTTATAAGAAAACGTACTTTGTCTTTAGCCTAAGGCTACATTTCCTTTAATAAGGCTTTTAAATAAATTGTTCTTAAGCAAATATGTTTTATCTTAGAACTAAATTTGATAAATCCTTTTCGATTCCTAAATAGAGCATATGCCCTTGGAAATAAGGCGGACATTAAACAAATCCTTTTTTAATCCTTTTAACTTGGTCTGAAATAAACAGCTTTTTAAATATTCCATTTGATACATCTTTTCTGTATTTAGCTTTCGTTTTTGTATTCTTTTAGGCTTTTGCTAAATTAGCTTTACTACTGTTATAGACTTAATTACTTTTTGTGATTAATTCTAGGTCATTAATAGGCCATTAGCAAAGAAATTGCTTTAAATAAAATACTGATTTCTCTTTTTCTTTTTAAATTTTAGTTAAACAGATTTTAGGTTTGTGATTTATTAAATTTTTTTATTTGGATTTAAAATTTATATATTATTTTGTTAAGCCTAATTTATAAGTCTTTACACTGCACTATGGTCGAAAAATCACTTTTCTTGGCCAAAACTATTAAAATTTAAAATAACGGAATTTTTAACTAAAATTTGAATTTGCAGTATACTTTAAGTGTTTTTGTATAAAATAAATATTTTTTTTTGTAAAAAATTAAAACATTAAAATTTTAATTTAAAAAAAATTTTTACATACAATTTTTTTTCTTTTCTTTCTGAGTTTTTTGAGCTACTGTCAAAACCGTAGCTAAATATCATTTCTGTTGATAAGAAGTTACCCGTATTTGTCGCAAATACTTCCTTTTATTAGTGCGTCCTTATTTTTTCCTTTCTTCTGCTGGGTCAACCAAATATCAAAAACTGCTGAATTCTGTAAGCAAATTACGACTGAAAAAAATTTACTCAAAAACCGCAAAAAACCGCAAATCGAGATAAACATTTTCAAAAACTTAACACTTTAAAGTAATTTTGGTTTTTAATCTTATGCTTAACACTCCTAAACAAAATGTGTTAAGCTTACTCGAACTTAAAAAATAAAATAAATTCCAAAAGGTTAAAGACTTTTGCAAAAAGTTATTTTATTTTTTTGAGTATTCAATTTTTGAGTATTATATTTTACAAAATTAATAAACTTACCAACACCTTCGTTTTCCATTTTAACCTTTATTTAACACGCGTTGTTTTCAGCTTTAACAAGCAAATGAAATAAGCTTTATAAAACACCGAACGCAATTCTGTTTACAAATGAAGCAAACAAATTCAACTTCGATGACTCACCGAATAACGGTGAATTGCATATTACAATAACAAAATTAATTTTTGGTTGTTTTAGAGTGTTGACTATTAGATTTCAAAAACAAAAACATATTTCGTGGGTGTAAACATTTTGACTTTTGGCCAACGAAATGAAATTTCCGACCACAGTGCACTGCTGCAAGTGAGGTTTTGTAAGGTTTGTCATTGACAAAATACAGGGTGACTGATAAATTTTGCTAAATTAATAAACTTAAACAACTTTTTGTTAAGTTTTTGTAATTTTTTTCTCATTATTTCATTTGAAAAATAATAAATATTTTATTAAAGAAATTCAAAAAGAAAATCAAAGCAGTGGAATAAAGATAAATGGTTTGTTGAGTTTTTTGAAGGAACCCTTAAATGTTTGTGGTTTGCTTATAATAATTCTCAATAAGTTTATGGTGGTTATTACATAAAAGCAGAAGATATTCGTAATTTTTTTTAAGAATTTGGTTAAAGTCTACTGAAGATAAAATTAATATAGATATGTACATAAAGATAAAACAAGCCTTGTAGCTAATTCATGAAGTTTTAAAAAAAGTTGAATTCCATTGGCTTCCACCGTTGGTGAAACATATGCGACATCTTATCAAAAAGTTATCAATTACTGTCTTGAGGGTTCAGCGGGAATTGCCTGAATAATCGTTTAAATGGATTGCTTTAAATCATTAAAATGTGTTGGGTTTCTTTTTTGAGCTTCCCGTTTTCAATAACCCCACAAAGAACCACCAGGTGCAGTAAGGTCAGAAGACCTTGGAGCCCAGCGGATTGTGAAGTTTCTTGAAATCATCTTATTGGGGAACTTTAGCTGCAATTCTGTCATAACAGGAGTAGTTATGTGACAAGTTGTCGCATCTTTTTTAAAACAGACAGAGTTGATAGGGATTCTCTTTCTGCGTAGTTCTGGCAAGAAAAATTTTTCTAACATCTTTAAGTAACGGTCTCCATTGACCATATCAGTAACACCGTTTTCTTTAATAATAGTAATTCCCGACAATGAACCTTGAAGAAATTGCACACCATACTGGAACGCGAAGTGGCTGCAATTGCTATTAATGGAGTATCTGTGGGCTAGAATTACTCCATATTCGACGACTTTGTTTGTTAAGTTTGCCGTTTGGATCAAAATGTTCCTCGTCAGACATAAAAACGCAGTTCAAGATGTCTTCATCCTCTGTCGCTATTTGAATGATATACTTGCAAAACTCAAAGTGAATGGGGAAGTCTGTTGATTTCAGATTATTTGTTAATTGTATCTTATATGGAAATAAGTTTAAATCTTAATTTTCCAAATTTTCCATTTTCGTTAAATCCAAAGACCAATCTATAAAATAAAATAAAAGCGACACAGGTTGGTTATACAGAAAAAAAAGTTATTACGTTTTGTTGGTAGCAGTCACCCTGTATGTAGTTTTTTGAGAGGTTGCATACCATTGTTTTTATCCCAAAAACATGAATTAAAAATGGTAAAAGGATACCAACTTTAGGAAATAAAAAACACAAAAGTTTTATTGCGAAAGGTAAGATCAAATATCTTTAGGGAAATGAATAAGATAAGGAACATACGATTTGCTTCAGCAAGAACTGAAAAAGTTATGGTAAACTTTTTATTCATAAATTGTAGAATTTAAACTCTTTAGTTGTTTTTGTGAGCTAAACAAAGTAATAAAGAATATAAAGTATAAGTAGTAACTTCATCTTAAAAGGATATTTACTTTCATTGAAGGTGGGCGCATTTCAGAGTATTTAAAGATTTCGGTTCGTCAGTCAGTTCTTTGTTTCTTTTTAATAAATAATTAAATTAGTCAAACAGAAAACAAATCCAATAGATTCATATGGACCCAAAAATGGTTACCCTTCCTACGAATAAAAACAAAAACCATTTTTCTATATTTGCTTTTTTTAAATAATTAAAAAACTTAATAACATTGAGGGAAACAGACTTCTTGCCTTTAAAGTTATTTTTCACAAGTTTGTGGTTATGGAATCAAATCCAATATTGTTTTTTTGAATAAGAGAAATTTCTTAGCATCCTGAAGCAACAATTCAGAATACTTTCTTTTGAGCATTGATTACTGCTTACAAGCAAAGACTCAGTATAAAGCCTGTAGCAAAACTGTCATATAGGAAGCGCAGTGTTCCTTTGGGCATTCGCAAAGTAAATGCTCCGAGTTCTGCTCCTTCATACAGGAAAAACGAAAGGTCGATGTGTCCTGACCTGCCGATGCAGATGGTATCTGATTTTGCCGGCCTAAACGGCCCTTATGCCTTTGTCCGGTACGTCCCTAAGTTAATCGTTTTAAAAAGCCAATTGTCCAGAGTAACCCTAAGGTACTTTACACTATCAGAATGTGATAGTGGTTCCGTGAAAAGTGGACTTTCTCAGTGAAATTTTCCTCCTCATGAATGGTTGAAAAAAGACCAGATGAATAGTCTACCCTCTTTCCCAAAGAAGGAGGCAAGCATTTGTACTACCAAAGGGATAATGACTGATGGAATATCGAATGGCGAATTCAATCGCTTTATTAGATGCATTATCAAATGTACCCTGTGTATTGATAAAGACGCAGAGAGAGAAACAGAGAGAGAGAGAGAGAGAGAGAGAGCAGTTTGCCTGTCCCCTAAAAGCTTCTTGATTCATGTAACCACCTAATGAATGGCAGCTTCCGCAGACTCACCCTGTAGACACGCCAATCCCAGTTAGGGTATCGGTTTCTCTATTAGATTTTCCCTCAGAAAGTTTTAAAATACCTTCTTCATAATCCTAAAAGTGAATGAATTGAGGATGATTGTTATGTGTGACTTAGACAGTTGTTCGGGTTGATGCCTTGTCTTAGGTATGTAGATCATTCTGACGTTACTCCATACCGTTGGCACATATCCAGAGAGAATATTTGACCAGAATCGAATTTCAAGACTTTGGACGATATATTCTATTCTTTCTTGCCCATCTGACCACATGCTTGCGGAAGATCCTTTTAAATAAGTAAAACGTAGAGCCCTTAGACCACCACTCCTCTACTCAAGAGAAATACAACTCGAAAAGTGAATGTCCAAGAGCAAGATGCATGTTTTTAGCAGAGTTTTGGTATAGGACCATCAGGTCCAAGTGCAGGGACCATTGGTATGGCTCTGCCCCAGGATTTTCTGTATCCGTGCAGTTGTGGAAAGATTAGTGATTAAGGAAAGAAAAATATTGGCAACTTGGTATATGCTAAATGATACAAAATTTATACATTTTAGACCCAAATGCGCCTTCTGTAACTTTTTAATCAATAAAGTGTTCTTCTTATATTTTCACTTTGGTTAAATAACAAAAAGTATTTAAATTTCAAGACTAAATTGTTTAGTTCAGCCAATGCCATACTAAGTTCACAAAATTAAGATATTCAAGTCTGATGATTTCATTTGAATGTTTAGTGCCTTTGCTTTTCAAACAAGTGCGTCTGCATTGTAAAGATGTAATATAAAGCCAATAAAAGCGTGTTTGTCTTTTAATCTTTCCATCTGTTAAAAACAAATATTCCGCATTTTTGCAGAAGAGCTATTGGTGTCAAATTACTAAGGTTAAAAAAACATATTTGAGAAAAACAATATCGGTTTATGACCTTACTTACTCACCTATGTTGACTCTTAAACCTGTTGTTGGTCTTGGCCCGCTTAATAAATGCTTTTCAGATACTTTGGTCTTACGCGTGCCCTCTGCAGTTTGTTAGACCAAGTTTGTTAGATCAACTTGGCGCTCGACGTTCCCTTTTGCCCTTTCCGTGGCAGCTGTTAACAAAGTTGCTGTATTTTAAAATGCTTGACTACAATCATGACGATTTATAGTTTATACTGCTATAGGGCGAAATAAGCCTTTTTCGAAGGATTTTGCTCTCATATACACCTAGAAATTCCTTGCCAGCTTTTGCAAGTACCATATTTTGGCACCTCTCCGAAGCACGGGTAGAATAAGCATGTTGTACAATGTCACTTTAGTCCTTCGAGAGAGTGCTCTGTTCTTGAAATGCCTGTTTTACTCAAAGTAGCTTTTAATCGCAAACACAATCTTCGGTTTAATTAGAAACTGCCATCATTATATCTATTAATAGCTAAGCCGAGGTATATAAGCTCCTTTAGGCTTTGACGTTGCAATTGCCAGTCTTCAAAATTTCACCTTTCCGTCGTTACGACATTTGTCTAGCTGTTCCAAGCATAAGCGTTTACGGTCAGAGCTATCTTTGCCAATTCCTTTTTAGTTCTGTAAAAAGCATCAGTTGCCTCTCGCTCTATCCTTCCGACGATATTATTGTCGTCCTTATATGCAAAGAAGATGTGGCCTTTGGTGTTTCCTTTGCCTCTTTTATTAGCATTTACTTTTTCCGATATTTTTTTTAAAGAAGTTACACCATAAGCTGTCACCCTTTTGAAGGTCTTTTGTGGTAGTAGATGGTCTTGATAGGTCATTTCCTATTTTTACTGAGGACCTATTGTCACTTAGATTTACTAGACAAAAACGTACAAGTTTTGCTGGGATCTTTTACGCTGTCATAATTTCAATATCTGAAATGGCCGAGTAAAGCATTCTTGCCTAAGTTTAAAAATCTGTAGGTTGTTGTCTTAACTAATTGATTAGCTAAACAAACAAACAGAAAATCATGTTTTTTATATCAATTTTATTTTCTTTCTTCTATTTTAGTTATAAAACATGAATATTATTTCTTTTCTCACATAAAGTGTACGTGTTTGTTTGTTTGTTTGTTTGTTTGTTTGTTGTATGAAGTGTAAAGTGCCTTTGTAAAGAAATGTAAATAGTCATGGATTATTAGCAAAAACTTACAATGAATAATCTTTAGTGGCATCTTAAATGTCCTTTTTATGAATTCATAGTCTCTCAATTACAACTACATGTTTGCTATTTACTCTAAGTTTATCTTTATTTACATTCTTTCATAATAATATTTGTAAAATGTCTGCTTTTGTTGACGCTAGTGAAAGCATTTGATTTTCCTGTTTTTTTGTTGTTTTCTTCTGCTGGTGCAATGCTGGTAAGTCTGCTAGACAAGATTATGCTGCGGTAAATACTTTACAATTCAAGCGTCTGGCAGTGAAAGTTATTAACATAATCGGTTTAATTATTATGCGGAATTTTATTATAATTTTTTAAGCAAGAGTCCCCGTTCAAAGTTTAAATATTACAGGGTGTTTAAGTAATTGATGTTAATGAGAAAAATTTAAAGCATTGAAACTAATAACATACGTGTGAAGCAAAAAAAAAAAAATAAAAAAGGAAATATCTTTTTTCACTATTTTCACTATTTGTAGTGACTGTACCTTGTTCTTTTTAATTTCAATATACATTTAAATTTTTTATTTTCTTAAATTTTTTGATTTGGTTAATAGCAGGGCATGACAGATTGTTTAGAGTATATAAAACGGTAGAGCAAAAAGGAAATAAGAAAATAAAAAGTGATTGTGGATAAAGTTAATTCTTGGCGGAAATTCCGATTTCGGATATTTAGTGTTGATGGAAACACTACGTTAAAATTTGGTTTTTGTGAATGGCCGGCAACAAGAACGGTTGGTAGTAGGTCGTTCAATTTATGGGTGTGAAAAGATAAAAAATATTTTTTTTCTTACCGGCGAATGTGAAGTATGACTTTATTTCAAAATTTCATGTCTGCAACTGTAACACGAAAGCCCTTTAAAATTCTGAGAAGCGCATAGAAGGCAGATTTTTTTCGGTTCATATAGGCTATAAAATTTTTATTTAAACGATTTTTATCAAAACAAATATTTATTTCTCGTTTGGTTGTTAGCTTTTTAAAGACGTTATATTGTTCCTGCAGGATAATGTAATTTTTATTTTGTTTTAAAGAGATTTGATATTCATGTAAATTAGTTTTGTTTTAGTTTTTTAGACATTTTGTTTAACTATTTTCTATTTGTGACATCGTAAAAGAAGAGGAAGAGTATAGATATATATAAATACATATGTGTCTTTATTTATGAAAATGTTTACGCATATTGCAACACTATGATGGAATCTGGAGAGTTCTCCATTTTTTTTGGTTTCCTGAATTTATTTTTATTAAATTCATGTCTTATTTTCTTTGTAGTTTGTTAGTATTATTTGAAACATATACATTCGCAGCCAAGTTGAAAAGCCGAGTTTACTTATCTTTTCTCCTGACTTGCCTATGCTAAAAGCAACCTCAATACGTAGTTGCGGGTTCAGCTTATCAGTCTAATCCCCGGTATGCAAATCTCAATTTAGTCAGATTATCTGCCTGTTGATACCCAAAAGGACCCAGACTCAAATAGTATCAGATAACCGGTATCTAAAAGTCTACATAACTTTTTCTAATATTGCCTGGCAGATAAAGATGTGGTAGTGCTTAAGACTTAAATAAAACTGCATCCTTCTTTTAAACGATAAAAGAAACTTTCTTTAAGATCCTGTGAATAGACATTAGATTCTGTATAAAGTCTGGCGTCGTAGTTCTTCAGGAGACAAACCATACGTTTCTTTATGCTGAAAAAAATTAGAGCTTTAAACGCTCTATCAACCACATCAAACTAAGCAAGCAGTACTTTGATGGCAGTACCTTTTAAATTTTAAACATTTATAACTAGAGCAACCGTTGCACTTTGATGCGCTTAACTCTGTCGATATCTTCGTACAACTCATAAAGCTCGGCCGATGTTCAACGATAATACTCTCCATAGGCGGAGATATGTACATACATACATTTACCAAAGAATCTTTTTTTAAAACACCTTAAGAACAGCTTTATCTGCTTGCGTAAAAAACACGCTTTAGCGTCTTATGTAAACACGAGTAATATAAGCGTCCTTAAGGGTGTAATTTTTGCTAGTGGAGGGAGGATTTTGTTTCTAAACTGCTTGCTGCAAAACTGATGTTATTTGTTTGGTTTGTGGCAGTATCTAGATAGATAAAGTTGTTCTCTACCTCAAAAATATAGTCAACAACGCTTACGTGTTGACTCAGTCTTGTTGCTTCTTTGTTCGTTGCTACCATTAACTTTGTTTTATCTTCATTCACTACCAGACCCACCTTTACGATTTCTCTTCGATACTGGAGGCTTATTATTGTAAATTGTGCCTGCTTTATTAACTGGAGCATTTCGTTGGATTTTTTTGGAACAAAACGTTTAATAAATTACAAGATAAAATATCACCTTGTCTTAAAGCTAGTTTGGTACTGAATATCTCAGAGATTTCTATTATCTCGTATTAATCAACGTCATTCTGCATACACATACATATTTGCTTTGCGAGTATACCATGCTCAGACATGGTTGAAAAACCCTACTTTGCATCAGACTGTCAAAAAATGATTTTTAGTCGACAAAGAGATGATTAGAGTCGATCTGTTTTTTGGAATTTTTCCAGGGTCTGTTGCAATGTAAAAATCTGGTTGGTGGTCTCTTTACCACTTCTAAAGTCACCACTCCTAAAGTAGAGTCCTATTAATTTACTGACTTTATTAAATTTTATATGCACTAAGAAGAAGGCGTGTACCTCTATTAGCTGCGCAAACGGTTTTGTCTCCTTTCTTGGACAACACATTGAGGTTCCAGTAGTCGGATATGCGTTCTTCTTGATAAATAGTTCTAACAAGTCGATGCTTAATCCTTAACAACTCATTGCCTCCAGCCTCAAACAATTCTGGAAGAAGAGCTTCGGCTGTTGCAGCTTTACTTACCGTATTTTGGCTCGATGGTGTACATTTAATCCAATCGTCAACGATTGTTAAAGAGTATCTTCATTGCTTTTTTCATCTGACAGCAGTAGCATGTAAAAATTTTGTTTCCATCTCCTTAGTACCCAAGTACGGATTTGTCTACAGTGGAGTATACAAAACGTTGCTATTCCACACGGACATTACCAGGATAAAGAGTATTCTTTTGTAGCATTTTGGTTAATTGAGTGAAGTAGCCGGTGGCTTTTTTTATTTTGAAATCCCTTTCTTGGGTCGTTGTTGTTTTTGTCGTCAGATTGAGACGAGTTTGAATCTTAGCGACAATAAGGTAATAATCCAAATCAATGTTGACACCTCGCATCGAGTGCACATCTAACATTCTTGAATTTCTTCCATCCACAATAATGCTATTAGGCCCTAGTGTTTAATATGCAAGGATACTATTAATCTCTCATGAAGCTTGGTCGAGGGAAATTTTACTCACGTCGATTGTAAACTGAGTCCTATTTGTACTCACGGTTCCAGCAAGAACGTTTTTCTGGCCTAAGAAGTGAGTTTTCATAAGGATCTGGAGCCATTTGTTAGAGAATTGGGACAAGAAGTCATTTCTTCTTTAATTTAAGTCGGATCTTGGTCAGAGCTCTGCAAAATCTAGACGAAGCAACATTTTCCAAAGAATTGAAAAGGGCTCGACACTAGAGGTGAGTGATTTTTCTGTTCTTGTGATTTTATACCTGTGATTTGAAAATACGCAGTAATTGCAGTGACATAGAATGTCAAGTTATTATTACCGCGAAGTGTGATACTTATCATCTTTACTGCAAAAAAATATTTTCAGCTGTTCCTGTGAAGTAAGTATTAACTGTAACGTTGCTTACAAATTTTTTTTAATTTTTACCAACAACCTTGTTCTTCCAATCTCTAAGACCCACATGCACAATGAGCGTTGTAGCTTGTAAAAAAAATAAAAAAATGTTTCCGTGTACAAACTGGTAACTGCAGTATTCTAACCTTAAATTTTATATGTTTTTTAAAGTTAAATTTTTGTGTTTGTAAAGTAGCTATTACCTGCGGTGTTGTTACCTTTAACTTGACATGTTATTTTAAGAAACTAATTGGTTTGTGGAAAATAACAGACAGCGAACACCATCACTGTTTGAAATAAAAGTGTTTCAATTACGTCCACTTTTAGAATATTCCTTAAAAATCACAGGGTTGCTCATCTTTAGTCTGTAAAACCATTTTTTTTTGCTTTTAGTTTGTAAAAATCAAGGAAAATCTTTTATCAAAAAGGAATCTCATGGCAACTTTTCCTGATTTTAACTTAGCCAATTGAGTATTTATTTTTGCAGCACAAAAGTTATGTTAATCAACCGGTTTTTATTTCTTTTTTTGTTAAAATTTATGATTTAATAAATTAAATTAAATGAAAGTGTTACGGTTTGTATAACACTATAATTTAAGACACCAACATGTAATAAAATGCTGCAGCAATTTGCAACAATATCACAAGCAAACACTTTAGCACTTTTCACCAATTTAGCATGACTTTTATGCAGACCACGCATTATTACCATAAATAAATCAGGAAATAATTAAAAGAAATCTTTGCACAAAGAAAAAAATGTTTTTTTCTTGTTAAATAAGCGCAGATGAAAAATAAAACTTTCTTTTTCTCTAAACACCAATAACACATACTAATACACACATATGAATGTATGGATTTGCATCTGCTTTAATTTGAGTATTTGTTTTAATAATATTTAATATTTTTTCAACACTTTTCTGTTGATATTGTGTAAAAACCACGTATTCTAAATGACCACAACATGTTGTAGTATCGCTATAGAGGCACAGACACGGTCACACACACAAACACATATTTTGCTCCTTAATAAAAACCCATTTCTTTTATTGTTTTCCAAACAATTCCTTTTGATTTTCTATATGAAAAATAAAAAAACTTTGTTCTGTAAGGACCCACTTGAGTGGCCATCAGCGATAGTTGCACGTTCAGTTAGGCAGCCACGTATGGGTATGTTGCTGAATGTCGAAGAGTGTTTGCGTGTATGTGTGTCTTTGTGTCTGTGTAATATTTATTATTTTTAGCTTGTGCAAGAGAATTTGTTTAAATTGTACGTGATCTTATGCCAGTAATTTGATTTTAAGATTTTTGCAAAACAAATCATTTTTGTTAACTTTCTTTTGGCTTGCGAAACCCGCAAAGATTTTAATAATAATTTATGCTTTAAATGTAACATTTTTAAATGTAAATGTCTAGAAGAACTTTTTCTTAATTATAATTATAACAAAACCAAAGGCAAGATAAGTTTTATATCGAAATAGTTCTTAACTATAAATTTTCTTAAAAAAAAGCAAAAGTAATATTTATTTTTACTGCTTAGAAATGTTTGCTTGTAAGTAACTCAAATTTAAGAGTTTAAAAACATATGTTTGTAACTAAGACAATAAAGGATGTAAATGATATTAAATTGAATTTAAATAGTGGAAAAAGCCAACAACAATATTTGTAGTTTCAAAACAAAAAAATCAAGTTATTTTTTTCTAAAATCAAGCCATAGCGTATCGGAAGTACGGTGAGTATGGAGTACGAATTTCTTACCTTAAGCCGCATTTAGGCCAAAAAGGCATTGGTTTAAGTTCGAAACCGTACTTGATGTAAGCTTAAAAAGATTGATTGACCCTTTTTTTCAATAGGAAATGTTTACAATTTTATTTTTTTGCATATTTAAAATTTATTAATAAAAAATTTTATTCTTTTTCTGGCCATAGCTGGGACTTGAACCTGAGACTCTTCAAGCTGCAACACCAGTTTTCTACCATACCAAAATATATATTAAAACAACAAGTTTTTTCTGGTTGAACTTTTGAAGTTATCCCGACTAAATTTGATTTCAAAAACTTAAGTACTTAAAAGTTCTAATTACGATTTAGGATAAATCCAAGAATAAAATTCTTGATTTTAGGACGTGCTTTCTCCTTCTGTGTAGATAATTTAAATTCCTTTCTTTTCCCGATGAATAGATAATTTGGCTAAAAATGTCAAATAGGGAAGAATAAATAAGTAAGTTTCTCTTAACCTAAGCATGACAAAATCCAAAGTTTAAAAGTATCGTATTCTATTTAAGTAAAACGACCCGTGTCAGGACCTTTTTCCAAATTTGGCCCTCTAAGTTATGAAAAAAATAAAACCTAAATTTCGATAGAAATAAAGCTGGAAATATAGTACAAATTGCATTCGAAAGGTTTTGAAAATATCAATAAATGAAGATATGAATATGGCCCAGATATGTTTTTGATGCTGGCACAAAGCCTATTCATTGTTTTTGGTCTGTCCTTTTTTTTGACTTAGTCTCTATACAAATGTCCTTCAGAAAAGTATTTTGGGCTATAAGTGACGCAAGAAATTATTTTATTTTCACAAAATTTTGTACATGTGCCTTATTTAATAACAACTCAACTTAGGTCGCTGCTCAATAAAAACTTTGACCCCCCCTCCCCACACACTTAGAGCAAGTCTGAATACATTGCTGCTGGCGTATAAGTAGGGTGACCATTCGTACTGATTTTATCAGAACATGTGCACTGATTTTTCATTTGGTGCACTAATTAAAAATGTATTTTCTGAAATGTACTGATTCTTGAAAAAGAGTAAGTATTTGAAATTTGTTTTTCCAAGATTTTGCTGAGATAGTAAAAAAAAATTATATTTATTTAGTCCAGCACTTACATATGAAATTTCTTAGCTGGCATTTAAAAGACTGCTTGACAGCAGTGACTTTTTCGCGATTAAATATTTTTGGGTCTTGTAATTTATGATCTTACAAGCTATTTTAATAACTTCACAGCAAGTAAATCATCGGTTTTGTGTTTTTTGCAATTTTCTGAGGATTTTTTTTAGGCAAGAATTTTATTAAAACGTTATTTTTTCAGCAATATATTAACGCTTGCTGAGCGAACATTGCATATGTTAATTTATAAACGTCATTTAAACCTTTCAACGAACACTAAGTCGCTATTTACCTACTATAGTATTTTTTTCTCTAAGTAATGCTGCGAATTTTTTTTGTAATTGTTGGACGATTAAATATCATTTTGCTTATTCTGGCGATAGTAAGGCGATTTTTACTGTTGTGCTTACAAAATTTTGCCAATTGTCTTATTTTAACAGTTTTAAGTTCAATCGTGGGTAGACAAGAATAAAAAGGTTTACTTGAGTACCTCTAATAAAAAAATTTTTTTTTGGTATATAAGGCTTTTTAGTGATATAATATCAAACAATAATAGTCAAAAACCTGGTCCCCTCGTATTATTTTTCTATTATCTTGAATAAAAAAAATTATTGAAGGAATTAAAATATCCTTACCGTAAACAAAAGTAGAAAATTGCATTTATTTAACAAAAAATCAAATCATAATCTAAAAAAATTGTATGCCTTTCCGAAATATACCACGCAAAACCAGCACTTGATTATTTGTGTTAAAAAAGTGAACAAGTAAGTGCTTAAGTTAGTGAAGTAATATTAAAAAATTTCAATTGAATTACCATAAACCTAAAAATAATTGGATTGATTTTATATCGTTTATTGATTTTTTGATAAGATATCTAGCTCTTTCAAAGTTAATTGTTACAATTGGCATTGTTTTTTTAGTTTTCTTACAAAACAAAGTATCTTTAACCTGTACCTTGATTACAAGTATACATAGGCACTTAGACGCACGGACGGCCGGACATGCTTTAATTGGCTTAGGAAGTAATTTTAGGTCGATTCCTAAAACCAAAGGGTTCTCAGACTATAAAAACCAAAAGACCCTATTAAAAAAAAAGAAAAAAAAAATACAAAAAGTGTACTAATTTTGGACAAGAAATAAATGGCCACCCTACGTATGAGCGCAATAGAAAAAAACAAATAAGATTACTTATACGTCCTGGTTCCCATGTTAATCTTAATAATATGAAGTTAAGAGCATGTTAACAGGTATTTAAAAAAATTATTAAATTTAATAAAAATACGCTTTAGAATTAACAAAAACAAATAACTTCAACCTTGTACAAATTTCCTTGCTAAATGTGCACATAGATTTGGATTCCTATTGTAACAATGTAATCGTTATTAACAACAGAAACAACAATATCAAACCTTTGTTAAAAATAATATATTGTGGCTTTTATTACAATAATATTTTATAAAAAATGATTCAATATTTCAATACATTCATTTTTCTTTTCTTTCTGTTTCTTTTGTTATAAAGTAATGGTTTGTGATTTTTTTAACTGCTCACACACTCAAACTCACTGAAATGAGTACATGTTCCAATGTTAAAAAATTAAAACAATTCACAATGGCATATGCTTTAATATATATAAAAATAAACAAACAAATAAATATACAGTGTTAAGATTTATAATCGTACAGATATATTTGTATGAATTTGAATAGAAGTTCTTTGCCAATAAGAAAAGAAAAACAGATGGAGTAGTGTGCTAAGAGTAGTGAGGTTTTGCGCGTAAAATGGAGCAATATTTTATTAAGGCGTTTGACTGTGTATGTGTTTCAGTAAAAGCCACATTAATCATGTGTCTTTGTGCATTATTGTGACTATATGAAGTTGCATTTAAAGAACATCTATGTTGTTGAATTTGTGTAAAAACTATTTTTTTTAAAAAACCTCAGAGAATTTGAACTAAAAAAGAGAATATAATATAAAAAACAAAAATGAAGTGATTTGTTTAAAATAATAAAGATAAACGATATTGTCAAGATGTTAATAGAAAAAAAATTTTAAAAAATAAGAAAAGAAATATAAAATATATAACTGGGGGCCTTAGTAATAGAAAAAGGATTGAAAAACGGTTATACAACAACAAATATAATATTTAAAAAAGGAGTTAAGAGCCAATTTAATTTTTTAAATATATTGTTTTCATACAAAATCTTAAAATACTTTATTTCGGTGCATTAAGAAATTTTGTTTTTATTAAAATATGGTTTTAAGTTTTCTAATTGGATAAAAATTGTAAAGGTTATGAAATTTTTCAATTGCTCCCTTTTTGGTATTTCTCTTTCTAGCAAACAATATTGATCAAAATGACAAATAAGTCAATTAATTAAGTTAACAAGAAAAATTGAGTGGCTTTAATAATAAAATTTTTACTTTAGAAAAAGTCTAGTTGCAAACATGAACAAATTGAAATAATTGATATCTTCTTTTTCATCTTATAAAATTTTCATTAAAAAACTGTGAATAGAAATATAGGCTTTGATAGAAATCATTTAAAACCAACTAAAAATTAACTAAAACTTTTGCCGAATTCGAAAAAATCACGAAAAACGTTTACAAAGTGCAAAACTTTGTGTAAGTCTTTTTTTTATATAAAAATTAAAATGGCATATATTTTAGTATGACCTGATATTTTTTCAATCAGATGGGGTAAAACTCGTTGTCCACATGTCCAACAGAAATCTAAAAAAATTAAAAAAACAAAATTTTTTATGGACTAAATATTTTTTTAACATTACAAATGTGTTAGTTAAAATTCGTTTACTCACATTTTTTTAATTTAGGGTTATTTTTTAATCATTATTTTTTTTTAAATAACTTAACTTAACATGTCTCAAGTGGGACATAAACGGGTTTTTTCTGTTTGTTAGTCTAGTGCAGGGTTGTGTGTTATGGCGATTTTACGCCAAATGTGGCGATGTTTTAGTGCTCTTGGCTATTAAAATTTAGGTTTGACGCAATTGCGATATTGTTGGCGATTATTTAAAAAAACGGCAAAGTTTTTGAACTAACTAAGGATATTAATACAAACACTACGTATGTTACCCAAAATGTCGCAGACGAATCTGAAGTTTAAAGCTTACTTAATGCATCTTTTTAATTTCTTAAATTAAGTGATATATTAGCCAAAAACGTTTTTTAAACTTTTTATATATACATACACACATTCAAAAACTATACTCAAGTGATATTAGCATAGGTCGTAAATTACTCCTTTTTGTATAAAAATTACCTTGCTTGTCACAGATTTTACATACAAAATTACTAAAATACCGATGCTGCATTAAGCTTGTGTATTAATCTAACCAAAGTTTTTAATATTAAACAACGTGTTACTTAACGAGGAAACTGCTATTCTACGTATGCTCTTGTTTATACATATTTTAAATTCTTCCTTTGAATTTCTTGGTGTACAAAAAATTAGATTTTTACTTTATTTCAATAGTTATTTCTTTTTATTTAATTTATAGAATAAAAACAGATTACTATTTTATATGTTTATTTAAGTAAAATAATTTTTGAGTTTTTTTCGTCAAAAACAATAGATTTTTATTATGGTGAATTTTTTGGCGACTTCTTTAGTTTTTAACCCCAAAAAAAATATTTATTGGCGTTTTGTGGCAATTTTTGATAACCGTTCTGGCGATGGACCCTGAAAAAAAACTGACAACCCTAGTCTAGCGCACTACCATCGCAACACCGTGTCACTTGTTTTGCAAATGCTAATGCTCCCTTTGTTTACAAATCCTATTTATTCCTTTGCAGACGGCAGCAGAATATGCCATTCGTACTTGTTTGCTCATATGCCTAGCTCTTTGGAGATTGGAGCTAAAAGAGAGAGTACGGATGCTTCGATTAACCACGATCTAATGGTAATCTCCAATTGGGTCCGTGCGAACAGGGTCGATTTTAATGCCCGTAAAACCCAATGTTGTCTTCTTACACATAAACGCACAGTGGACGATGCTGCCTTGTCTGTAATAATAGAGAGTATAAGTGTTGAAAATACAGAGACTCTTGATGTTCTGGGTATGAAAATCCAGTGCGTTGTCCGCTGAACGGAACACATTTTTCTTGTGTCGAAGGAAGCATCGAGGTGTCTTGATTTCCTTAAACGGTGTAGGAATTACTTTACACCATCTGATCTTCTCAATATTTATACCACCCATATCCGACCGAAAATGGAATACAACTCTCATGTATGGGCTGGTGCCTCAAAGTCTATTTTGGGGCTACTTGACGGCGTACAGGAACGAGCGAAGATACTCATCGACGACGTTGTGGTATTTCATCGCCTTGATTCACTCGAACACCGTCGTGCTGTGGGGTGTGTTTCGCTGTTCTATCGATACTATAATGGAATGTGCTCTGAGGAAATCAGGGGACTTGTTCCCGAAACCCGGGACTTTTTGCGTGATACACGTTTTTCTAGAAGAGCTCACCCATACGTAGTCTACTGGTCAGTAAATCGCACCACACATTACAGGGAGAATTCCTCTTTCGCTCGCACAGTTCGTATGTGGAATAAACTTCCTAGTGATGTATTTTCTGTCCCAGTTAATATCGAGAAACTTAAATCAAATGACCACAAACACTACTCCTTTTGTCCTCCTTCCCATAACCTATTTCCCTGATACCAACACAATGCAATGCATGTATGGGGGCCATCCCCTAAGTGCTGGTTGTTATTAAAAAAAACCAACACTCAAATACAAATGAAACAATGAAAAAATTCTGCTGCATACTTAACAGCGAACACGCAACCCAAAACAGCAATGAGCACGAGAGAATAAAAAGCATGGGTCGTACATCCATATTCGCTGACATATCTAACATAAATCTGTTAGATGTCCGTATATCTTCAGATTTTTATCAGATATTTTCGGCCAAATTTGCTAATATGCGTGAAGTGAATATTAACACATACATACATGTAGGTATTGTATGTAACAGGGAATGATCATCCAAAAACCAAATTTCGATTTTCAGATTAATTATTTAATTACGATTTTTTAAGTCGATTAATTAAAGTTCATAATTCATTATAATTAATAGTCGATTTTTATTTTAATTCTATATTAAAAAGAATGATTTTAAAAATAAGCTAATTAAACTACATATTTCAACAAAAAAAAAAGGTATTACTGAAAAGGGTTTCATTTGCACATACATATTTACTTATGTGCATTAAAACGATATCAATGTATAGAGGAAAAATTTAATACGCACACGCAACAGAGATACATAATTAATTTTCAATGACTATTAGTTGTTTCTATTGTACTGTGTTCTAAACTAGTTTTTTTTCTAATGTTTAAAAATATTTCCAAAGTTAACTAGCATGCAGTTTCGCCATCAAATGTTTCCAACCTTAAAACAATACACTAACGATTTATGTTGACACAAGTTTTCGATAGTTTGAAATAAATTGTTTTAAAAAATTAATTCTTAAAATTTTTAGAATTTGTTAACTTTTTTTATTAAAATTGATTGTTTGGGCTCAATAATCGATTGCACCATAATGTCATGAACAAAGATCCGATTACAAAAAAAGGTGAAAGTCGATTTTTGACAATAATCGAAGCCGAATTACTAGTCAATAGTATGTATCAACCCATCAAACCAAAAGTTTCCATTTTATTAAGAATTCGCTTTGGATTACCGAAAAAGGCTTCTGGGCTTAGAACCGAAATATAACCGAAACCGCAATTATTTTTACATGAAAAGTTTGACATCACTTCGAAACGATTTGTAGGTACGAAATCGTATTGATTATGAGGTAAAAAGTCTTAACGATGTGTAGATATGATTTCGTTTTGAACTTTCTTAAGCCTTAAAAACACTTTTTACTTTAAAAATTGTTTTTATCTTTTTATTGGCTTACTTCAATATCACAACTAATATATGTATACTAAATAATATGGGAAAATATTTTATTAAACATTTATATAAAACTAAATTTTAAATTAAATTAACTAAAAAGAGTCGGATACATAAAAAGATGTTACCCTGTGTTTGACTATAGTTTCTAATATGAAAAACTAATTATCTCTTAATTATTTTGATTACAAGTTCACTGACCTTTGTAAATTCTTGGCTACTTATGGAAATATTTTTTTTTAAAAAGTTGCCCACAAAAAAATGATTAAAAACCGTTACATACATGATTATATGCTTATTTTGCCTCCTTTTTTATTTTTTTTTAATTATAACAATCAAATGAACGTTAGTCAGACTAAAAAAAAGAGTAGAGGGGAAATTAATTTGTCTGTTTGCTTAAAATTTTAACAGGGTACATTAATGCAGGTGGTATTAAGGCGAAGCTAAAAAATTTGCTCTATGCTATTCCTTTTTGTGTTTGAGAAAGTAAGTGAATGTCAAAAAAATTTTAAATTTCATACAAAATTAATTAAATTGACATTAACTTTCTCAAATATTCATAATTAGCTTAAGTCTTGATATTACCTGTATTAAAATACCCTGAGATTTCAACAAGTAAACGCGTTATATAATTTAAAAAAGCATTAAAATTGCATTTGAGGACACAAGTAAATAGAAGTATTAAATTAGTCTACTAGATGGAAAACATATACATGTATAGAGCTTTATGGTATAAGAAGAAAAGATTGATATTGTTGTACAAAAAATAAAAACCTTAAATTTTTAGGTGTAGGATGTTTGCCGTATTCGTGTTTGAAAAATGAAACAAGGAATAAAATAGTAGACATATATTTATTAAATTTATAAGCGCAAATTTGTTCCTGGTAAATAAAAAAATATTTAAGTTTTAAATAATTCATATTTGTTTAAAGTATATTACAGGACGTATTTAGTCAAAGTTATAATTAAGTCAACAAGCTCGAGGTCTTACTTAATATATAACTTAGAGTTCATCAAATAGGTCAACTAAACGTAATGCCACAAAATATAGGACGTATTAATTTTATATGAATAATTACTTCTTTCTTAAATTCTATTTAGGTTAAGTATTTTAATTTAATTCTTAAGTTTATTTAAATAGCTAAATTTGAGAAAAATAAATGAAAATTTGTTTAGAGACTGTTTTAAAAAAGTTTGTTAAGCTCCCTTTAACTTAAATTCTAGTGTTTCCCCCAATTTATTTTTAATGAAAAATAATGCAACAACGTAGATTTAATTACATTTTAAGTTTATAATTTTGTTTGAATAATTTTAATATAGAACTCCCTCTTGGAATCTTTCTTATTTCAAAAGCTATTTCAAACGTAAGTATGTTTGTGTATTTTAATTGCCATTCAGTTAAATTGTAGGGCAAACAAATGTTTGTATATTTGCGGGTGTATATGCTTAAGTAAACTTGCTCTGAACTCCATTGCCTTTGTTTGTTTATGGGGCGTAAAATAATAAGTTTTTAAAAGATGATTAATTACCAAGAACAATGAATAATAAATAACCTTATTTATATTTTACCTTAGAAATTCATTTTATAATTGGATTCAAAATCTTTATATGTATGTATGTATGTATGTATGTATGTATGTGTGTGTGTAAATATATAATATTTTTGCCTTATCTACCATTGTTTTTATGTTTCCCCTGTAGTTTTTCTATACCTCTGTACTTTTAGATGTTACGAAGTTTTAAACTTGCTAGAAATAAAATTTAAATTAGGGGTGACAAAGATATGATAACAGTTTTAAGGGAAGTTCTTTGTTTTTCTTAAAGTAGAGACTAATATTCTTAGAAAAATAATTAGGTACAAGTTCAAACACTGACGCTCTTAAAGCTTTTTTTTATTAAAAGATAAGATTGTGCTGCAAATTTTTAAACGTTGTTTTTCCGAGTTTTTATAATTAATTTTTAAAATTTGGACTAGTTTTCAGTGTGTAATTTTAAATATCTATAATTCTCAGATTCGTTTTTAAACATAAAATTTTTTTAAGCAACAAATGTTTACAAATTTCTTAACAGGAACAGCATTTAGTGAAACAGTTACTTAACAGAGGTCACTATAAATGAAGATAGTCCTGGCATAAGTTTACTTGGAAAATAAGTTTTCAATTACCTATAATTAAAAGTAAGTAAAAAAATAAATCAAAATGGTAAGCGTCAGTACGTTATGATTCTTAAAACATAGCTTACGCGAGCTGCAGTCAGCATGTTAGACTAAATATGTGCTAGGTTGCACCTAAATAAGAGAAATATGTGAGAAAGGTTTAAAATGGGCTCGCCTACTTACCATGTAAAAGTTTTATTAGAAAGTGTTTTGGCTTGCAACAAAAGGTAGTTACCTAGATAAACGTCAAGGTTATCAGATCAATTCCATTATATATGCATATGGCATGACTGAAGCCAGGAGAAGAACACTGCAAAGCGTTAGTCAGACAAGAAGAGCAAGAATTTTGTAACCCAAGTTTCAAATCACTTTCATATTGGCAGACTGATCATCTATCAAAACAAAAAAAAACCCAAATGTGAAATAGTATTTTTTGTCCATTTCTGACTTTTTGAGGTCAATAGTTTTTAATTTTATATTTTAGAATCACAGTCGGCCCTTAAAATTGGCAACCATGTAAACAAGTTTTTTTTGACAAACTTGATTACTTTTGACTCATAATCTCCAAAAATAAAAAAACAGTGCCAGACACATTAAAAAACTCCATTTTGTCTCCCTTTCCGACTTTCGGCCTTAAACTGGATTATGTCTTTTATTTTATACTTGTAAACTCATAACTTCAAAAAAAAAATTTAAAAAAGTACCAGAACGGTCTAAAAAGTACTTTCTGTTCACTTGGTTGATATCCGATCTTTAAGTTGTTTCTTGGGACTTGTCGAAAAAAATTTAGATTTGTTTTCTGTCTGTATTGCTTCAGAAGTTACGAAATGGGCATAAGCAGTACTAAGATTACCCTGTCTAGTCCAATAGAGCCCACTATTAAAAAAACCAGCAAAAAAATATTCATATATTTTCTAAACTAGCCAAACGCATTTTAAATTTTGTTTCTATCTTTATTGGTTTAAAAGTTACAAAGACTATCTATAAAGTATCAATAAAGAATTTTTAGCCTTTTGGTCACTACTGGTGAATATAAGATAGAAAGCACCGTAACCGGCGTAGTATGGGTGAGAAAACTATATTATTTTTCAAAATTTCGGTGAGGGTGGTATGTGCCAGATTTAAAAGTTTTTGTATTCCAAGAAATAGTAAGATTTCTATTAATTTCGACAGTCAGGAAGCCTGTAGGCCCTTAAAGGCGCAATGTGATAAGATAAGGTTGACAGGGGCTTAAAAAAGAGCTCATATTGTAGTTATAGGTTTTTTTTAACGTCAGACGAGGAAAAGGTTTAGGGGTGCTCTTACATAATTGGTAATGAAATTCACAGCCATCTTACTCCTAGGGACAAGTCTCTTATGCAGACACAAGAGGTGGAATCTGTGAAAAAACCAATGGACTACTACTATGGAAAAAATTGAGGTTCAGTTGCTTAACGTGGTGAGTCTTTAAAGAAGGAACAAAGGTTACTGGAGTGGTACAAAGGCAATATAGCCAGGACTAAGGGAAATTTGGTTGTTCATAAAACTTGGGAGGTGAGTACTGAGGGCTACGGTTAGGGCCATAACCAACCCTAGGACAAACAAATGGGATGGAGAGATTCCATATTTCGTGTGGGAAAGTACACAGACGTAAAAAGGCTTTGTCTGAACAGCATCTGCGTGCCAAGGGGCAGCAAGAGTTTTTGACCATTTGTTGAAAGAGAAAGGGAAAACGCTGATTCTTCAATACCTGCTCTATTAAGTAATGACATATTAATCAGTGACCCGGTTGATAAAGCTAACCACTTGACTGAGATATTTGAAGAAATGCCACCATTTCCGGAAAGCAATCGACTGCTGCCCGAAATGGTAAGAGTGTCTGGGGCATGTCTGACATATTTTTTCGAGCTAGTGCAGATAGAAGGGTTTTACTGAATCTCAACATAAGTAAGTCTTCTGTGCCTGATTTTATACAAGCACAGATCTTAAACGATGTTCTTTGACTGCGTCTAGAAGCTTACCTTTTTAACAATATATACCGTTTCGGGGTATTCCCCATATACTGAAAATTATCTAATGTTACGCCGATCCCCAAAAAGGGAAGGCGGAAACCTTGAAAATTACCGCCCAAAAGCTATTTGTTCAGCACTGTCTTAGGCTATGGAGACTACGGTAACTTATCACCTTGGTAACTCTCTAGAGTCCAACGGTGTATAAAGTGACCCCCAGTACAGCTTTCGCAGAGGACGTTCTATGGGGAATTTACTGGCCTTTTTAACAGAAAAATAAAGTACCTCGATTCACCATTTGGGCGAAAGTTTAGTGCGATGCCCGTTGAACGGAACACGTTTTTCATGTTTCGAAAAAGCATTCAAGTGCCTTGGTTTTTTGAAATGTTGTGGGAATAATTTTACGACATCTGATGTTCTCTATATTTATCCGGCCGAAAATGGAATATAACTCTAATGGATGGGCAGGTTCTCCTGGATCTATTTTGAAACTACTTGACCGCAAACAGGGACAGGCGAAGGTATTCATTGCATCGGAATATCCAACCGCCTCGATTTACTTGAACATCATCGTAATGTGGGTTATGTTTAACTATCGATACTACAATGGAATGTGCTCTTAAGAAATCAGGGAACTTGTTGCTGATACCCGGGATTTTTTGCGTTGTACTTAACTTTTAAGAAGCACACACTCATTTGTGGTCTATTGGCTAGTGAGCCGCACTACGCATTAGAGAGAAAATTCGTTCTTTAGTCGCACGGTTCGTATGTGGAATAAACTTCCTAGTGATGTCTTTCCTGTCTCAGTTTATATCGAGAATTTAAATAAAATGTCCATAAACACTACACCCTCTATCCTTCTTCCCCTAACCTATTTTCCTGATACCAACTACATGAATATGGTTGGTTATTATAAGAAAGTTAAATGTTAAAACAATTTTGAAGTTTTTATTTGGAAGCAATGGAACATGTTTTTGTCTTTAAATTTTTTTCTCCTTTTCTTAACGTCATACTTTTTTTTATTTTTAAAATAAACTCACAATCCACCCAGGAGATCTTTAAGTACTGACGTATGAAGGGGGGTTTTCTTTTAACCTGAGTTACATTAATCAAATATTAATATTTGGAGTCTATTTGACTGAGTATCAATGTCAAACCTGCAATCTAAGAACAAGAGGAAGCGGAAAAGATTTAAAATTTTTATTTAAAAGAAAAAAATTAACAACAGTTCTCGTTATTATTTGTCGATACTGATGTTTTGGCAATTAGGGGCCGAATCACCGCATTTGATTCGAATTGAAATTAAAAAATTCTTATTAGAATTCCTGTATTAAAAGCATTGAAAGCTATATCGATCGGGAAAATTTTTATTTGAATTAAATGCGATGATTTGGCCTCTGGATTTCCACTTGCAGAGTCGGAGGTAGCAACATCAGTTTACCTGATACTAAGTCTGGTAACGTAAATGTCGTAATATTTCTAATCCTAAGTTATCGAATCATCATATACAGACGTAGGCATTACTATTGGAAATGTCGTGAATATAAATAAGCAAGTATAAGGTTTGTCTTCTTTGTCGGACAGGGACTTATGTTGCCGGAGCTCCTCTGCAAGGACCCTATTGATTACCCAATTTCATAAAAAATAAACAAAGTGCAATAGACTTGTTGTTATAAAACATAAATATATTTAGTCCTTGTTCCAAAAAATACTCCAAAGCTACTTTTTTATTGAAATAAATATTTTTATTTATATTTTTATTTCCCAAAAAAGTAAAATTTTATGGAGAAGATTTGGAAAGTGGGCGTTAATTTAACTAATCGACGGTAAGCCATAAGCAGTTGCATAATTTGGTTTTAAGAGTATGTATAAATTATAAAGTTTTAATAAAAAAATCTTTTTAAATTTTAAAAAACCTTTTTTAGCAAATCAATTAGCTACGTAACATCTTGAAATACTTTTTAAATATTTTTGTTGACTTTAGCTTAATTTTTTTCTCTGCATTTATTAAGTTTGTTATAATTATGGTGACAATATGAAATTTACAAGAATTAAACCACTTTAATGAGGCAATAAAAGCAAATACCAACTACAAGGCAAACAACACGTGACTTTGTAAATTAAATAAAATACAAACAACCTTACTATATCTGTAACACTAATAATAACCACATTTATGTTGCCCATAAAATGCTACCCTTTCAACAGTTTTATAGGTTTTTTTAAATAATCCTTATGAAATTTGCGATAAAATTTATTTTAATATAAAACCTGAGCTAGAGAAAAGTAAGGATATTAAAACATTGATTTAAAAGAAATTTTGAAATGTTGTTATATAATATTATCTTTTGGGCTGGGAGCTGGTAAGGCTATCATTAGGTTTCTATTATGAATTTGGGTTATGGGGAAAGTGGGCCAGAACTGGAGAGACTGCGCTGATTGCGGAATCTCAATGCTTTTGTGGTCTAGTCTGTACAGGAGGAGCACTGACCTGCTGCTCAAGAGAGCAGAAAAAATTTGAGGTGTACTTATTATTCGGGCCCTCACAAGGCAATGCGATGTGAGATATATAAAAAATAATTGGAAAATAAACTTTTAGACTTCTGCAGGTTATGCGGGATGGGGATGAGATGTAGATTGTAAAACAGCTTTTTTGAGAGGGTGCTTTTTAGCTGGATTTAGTCGAGTTTCTAGCTGTGTTTCTAGGTTGGGTGGAGGGGCTAATAGCTGGTTTTGCACCTGTACATAATTCAGGAACATTGACTCATTGCTGACGCTGCTTGTGCGCCCTTGCTTTACATTGTTATCACTTTATTTTCTTTGTCTTTCTTGTCTCTATTTTCATAATGGCATTCAAAATAGGCCTATAAGCCTCTGGGATGGGGGGGGGGGGGGGGGGGGGTGGTGAATTGCATTTGTCACTACACTTTTTAAAAAAAGGCGTCTGTTTAAAAAAAAATTTATTTGTCATTATTTTTTTTGGAAATTATTTTTGGTGTTTAAGCCAGAATAAGCCAAAACTGATCTAATTTTTTTTGTTAAAAGTTTTTCTTTCTATTTTGTAACAAACCTTTTGTGAACTGGGTAAAATGTCACTTCAGGGTTACTGGGGGCAGATTTATATTTTCAAACTTAAATTAAAAACGTTATTATTGCCACAAAGTCTTATTAAGGGCATTGAACGATAGAAAACGAGTGCGGATTTTATTTTTTAAAGTGCATTTCATACAGATGTCTTCCTTCGAGTTGGGCACAATGTTATCTACGTCTGCCGCTGTAAAAAACTCTGTCCAATTGAACTAATGTTTCCCCGAATATTGTCCTTAAAGAGCCACAGGATATTGAGGATTGTCAAAATAAACCCTCTATTTGAGGTCGCCCCTTTTAAAATCCATGGAAGTTCGACCTCGGTGGCCCCAAAGCGATTGATATGCTTTTGGGAAAAATTCATCGAAGCTCTGGCTAAAATTCATCGAAGCTCTGGCTGTGTGTTGAGTCGCCCCACCGCGTTGAAACCAAGTTTATAAAGGGTGCAATGGGCAAGCCCGGAGGTTTGCAAAAAGAACTCCGTAATTATGCGCCGACTATTTTCACCGTTGACATTCGTCGCCTGGTCTCCGGAATATTTGAAAGAAAATTGTCATATTCCTCATGCGTGGATAGGGCACACCAAGCAGTTACCCTGGGGCAATGTAATGGTTTTTGAGGTTTTAATCGAGGTTCGCGGGTTCTAGGCAGCTTTGCTTGTTGACGTGGTCGTTGAAGTGAAAACGAGACTCGTCGCTCAAAAGAAAATAATAGAGTTTACGGCCCGAAAATGCTTTAGCATCGATTCACAAAAATTTTCGCGTTAATTAAATTCACCTTCTGTTAGTTCTTAAACAATTTGAATTTAAAAAGAAACTTCAGATCCTAGGTTGAAATTTCTTGAATAATCCCTCTTGAAAGTACCAGTAAGGCTGCTTTTTTCCGTATGAAAATGGTGGATTTTCACGTAAGCTGCTTTTAACCAGTTCAATGTTTTTGGGTATCCTTGAAGATTGAGTGGGCCCTGGCCGTGGGGCATTCATAGCCGAAGCAGCTGCGCAGAATCTCTGCACCTACAAACAAATTAATTTACTCTCGGTCCATCGCGTAATCGCTGAGTACCAAACTTTGAACAAAATTGTCGACCAGCAATTATGAAGAATCATTACACAGCGAACGAGCAAAGCTCACTCGACCACTGCGACATCATGACTAACGAATCCGCACAATCAATAATTCCAACGGCGCTACACTCCCTAGGAACCGTTTCTTATTTTTTGAAAAAATAGTATTTAAAAATAAAAATTTGCCATCAGGCACCCTGTATGAGTGGTCGTATGATACGTACATATATGGCGGATGCAGGAGTTAGAATGTGCACTTAAAAAATTTTGTAACAAAAACAAAATTAGTTGTTCATTTTATTATTAAATTGCTAATAATTAATATAAAGTTCTGTTACTGAGAATAATAAAACAATACCCTAAACCCTAATTGGATTTAAGAATTTGTCCAACCGGTGTTAAACTTTATTTGCTCCTCATTTTTTTTAACAAAATTTCAATGAATTTCTTATATCCCTTTATTTTTTTGCCCTAAAATAAAACTGGGTTAAAATGATTTTAATTTTAAAAACTGGTTAAATATTTTTGTTCTAAATAAGCAAATATTAGTTTTGTGCGCACTCTTTATTCGTTTGCCTGTATGTAAAAACAACATGTTTAACTTTGATGTTATAGAACATAGGTTGTCAAAAATTCATTTTTAGTGCACAATTGTGCTACAAAAACAATAAAAAAAACTCACACCGACGCTTATTCTCTTTTATTTCAGTTTGATTTCAGTCGTTAATTGAGTGTTAACGAGTGCACATGTGCGGATGCTTACTGCTTTTTTTTCAGCTTTCTTGTTTTTTCAGCTTTGATTTAATTTCAAAATAAACCAGCAAACAAAATAGTATAATGGAAGATAAAAATTTTTGTTTTGTCATTAAAAATGCTTTTGGTAACATGCAATGCATTTTATGTTACCAAACATTTAAAACAAGAAAAACTTAATTTTTAATACCTAAATGCACCTATTTTTTTAAGTTTTAACTGTAAATTAAACTCGCTCAATGGAATATGTGTGAAAAAAAATTATCTAATTCTGTAATAACTGAGGCATATTTTGTATTTAATTTTAATAACTTTTTTTAAGCTCATTTTCATTTTGCTTTAAAAAGTAAAATTCATCACATTTGCAATGCTTAGTTTTTTGTTTGCTGGGCAATTTTCTCTTATTCAATAAGACGCATTTCATTAAATGAGAGTTTTGACAACCTATGTTATAGAAGTTAATTGTTGTTATTTTAAACAACTTTCGTTTGTTGTTGTTAGTAATTTATTTTGGCGCTTATACTCCTCAAAAAAGTGACACTTATTTTCTGCCATTTTAAGTGCAAATATCTTGGTTAATTTCCTTTCTTAATTGGTTTTGGCATTTAAATAAACTGAATAATAATTATTGGGCAGGAATCATGAAGCATTCAACGCCCATGGAAAAAGGTGAGGGGAAATAGGGAAACTGTGAAAAGCGTAAATAGGCAGGGCTTAATATTGCAAAGAAAAAGAAAAGAAAAATGATTGTTACTTATTTGAAAGAAAACCATGAAAAATTCGAATGCTTTAAAGCTATGTATAAGAACAGCGTATTTTTTGGAAACACAATCAAAACATTATAACAAAATTTTAGTATATGCTGGATGACAAAAAACTTATACTGAACATACTTAAATCGACAGAGTCAGTAATACAACCCAGGGTTGAGACAAAATTTGTTGCGTAAACAGAAAACTTACAAAAGCCTGACTAATCATGGATAAAGTGAATGAATATCGTTATTAAAAGAGGTTGTGATGCTTTTGTTGGAGAGAGATGGAAGGGGCAGCTAGTGCTGCCAGAAGTAGGGGAAAATCCCTATATTTAAAATTTTTTAATATAAAGCCAGGAGCGTAGGGAAAACCTGACCGATTTTTTTAATTCGCTAGAATGTAAGTATTTTTTCCCATGTTGGATTATTTATGAATAAAATAAAAAAAATAAAACTTTTTTTGTAATATTATTTGTTCAAAACGCTTTAAAACTTTATTTCCCCAAGAAATAATAAAAATTAAGAGCTATTGTGAGGAGGTTGTATTTTTTAACTTAAAAAAACTGGACGAATTTTATTAGCTTTAGCCCATGACAAAAACAAATGTCACAGAAAACACAAAGGAAATTTGGCCGTACAGCTAGAAATTAATTTTGTATTATAAGATCACCTCTGCATAACAATGGAAAACACTGGATTTACTGGATTTCAAAATCACTGAAGCTCATTAAAAAAAAATAGTTCAGAAGACAAAGTTATTGTTTTATTCCAAAATTAAAATTTAGTACTTTTATGTTAAGGTTCAATTATGTGTGACTTACCATAACGCCATAACCATAACCGTTGCCATTAAAACCAAAACTCAATTAGTTTCTAAGGTTATGGTTATGGCGTAATGGTAAGTCATATATAATCAAATACAGTGTTGCTCATAAGTTTGGTTCGAACAGCTGTTAAGTGTGGTATGGTTAAGTCACGTATAAATGAACCTTTAGACTCTTACTTTTGTACCTGCATTGAAGTCAAAGTATTTGTGTTAATTCCTTGCATGTTTGTTTTTAGAATGGCTCTAATGCATGTATGGGTGATTCCATGTAAAACAAACAAAGTGAGGAAAAACAATTTTATTATATTTAAAAAAGTCGACCAATTTACTTATTAAAAAGAATTTTTATGAGCAATTATGCCACGTAATAGTTAAAATGCTCTTCTTTTTTTACGTTTTGATTAAAATCGGTGTGACGTTTTCACAATTTCCAAAGGTTTTTTGTTTAAACAAAATAATTTTTTTTAAATATTGATCTAAATATGAAAAGAACACAACAAAAACAAAATGTATGGAAAAGTTTTTTAAATTATAATTTTTCCCATACAATTGTTTGCGTTATTAGGCACTTTAAATCATCAAGTAAATTAAAATATTCAAGCCTGTTCTGTGAACGGTATAAAAGTTAAAGTTCTATAAAATTCAGATTTAAAAGGTCACACACGTCACAGTCTTAAAGCGGCTCTTTTGAGCAGCAATCATGATCTTTTAGTGTCTACCAAAGATAATGCGCTTAAAAACATACTATCCTTGAAAGTCGCAGCTTTTTTGAGTAAAAAATTTTAGTTCTTCAAGGTAACAACCATGACATTAAACTTGTCTCATAGTACGTATTGTAATGCTACTCAAACGAATAATGTGGCATACACTGCAGTCTGTAGAAACGCGCCTTGCAAAGGAAAATTGTAATGAGAAAAAGGAAAAAAGAATAGAGAAATGGGAAGGCGTGATCGTGGGAATATCGAAGAACCCAGGAGTCAAAATTCTATAAAACTTTAAGTTTTGGTATAGACAAATTCTCCAGCCAAGATAAAGAAAGTAATCTGGTGGTTGATAAAAATAGTTTGTTGAGAAACAAGAAAACTAAATTTTTAAGCTTATTTGTATCTGAAACACAACATATACACACTTTGCCAAATCCTGAAATGCAATTAAAAAAAACAGATCGACACATACCATTTACTTTTTGAATACAAGGCCGTTTTTGATAACCCCAAACGTTAAAAGGTGTTTCAAGCCATGTCTGAGCTTGGTATTCCTGTGAAACTAATGCGACTCTGAATAATGACCCTAACTGATACGCAATCCTCAGTTTAGGTAGGCGTGGATATCTCTCAGCCTTTAAGGGTCAATAGAGGTTTCAGACTAGGGTATAGCCTTTATTGCAATCTTTTTAACACCCTCTTAGAAAAGGTTATGGCAGACGCAAATATGAACAGAACTAGCACACTCTTTACAAAACAGCACATAAAACTCCCTAACGCTGACCATATCGACATCGTGGGACGAACATTATGAGCAGTAACTTCCACCATTACAAAAAATAAGAAAGTATCAGCCAAAATGGGTCTGGCAGTAAATGCAAATAGAACCACTTTGATGGTATCAACGCACAAGACGTCCAGTATTCTTGGGCATAGAGTGGAAGTTGAAAACTTTAACTTTAAAATAGCCAACGATTTCATTTACCTCAGCAATCAGTTTTGAAAGATACTACTTTGGACTAATTAAGCAGTTTGAAATAAAGCCATTTCCCTCCAGACAAAAATCACTCCCCAAAAGACACTGAACTACCCTTGTGTATATTGGCTCTGAAGCATGGGTCCTTGCGAAAGCAGATAAAGCAGTGCTTGGAGTTTTCGAGAGAAAAATTTCGATGAAAGGGTCTAGTGAAAGAAGAAATCTCGAAACTTTGTGTCAGGAATCGGAGAAGAAATGCAGAAGATCAAAGCACCTTGAAATCGATTCTACGCTCGGGTTATTAAACAAATGTTGTGAACAGCCATCTAAGTAGGTAAGTACTTGGCTTCTCAGTGTGGTTTTTTGGGAAGTTTTAATCGGACATTAGTACGCTTGTCGAATTAAACAAGCGAAGATTAAACCAAAGCATTTATGGAAAGAAATATATTGGCGAGAAATGTGAATGATTTGGCGATCTTTGCGAAAATGCTGCTGAAAAATCCATTAAGACACACCTAAGACTTAGGACTTTTAAAGCCTTGAATAGAAGACCTTAAATGACGTTGCCTAATTTTTTATAACTTATTCATCATTTAATGCTTTGACACACTAAATTTAGCTTTGTTAATGTCAGGTATTTTGGCAACGTCAAGTGGCCACCTTGAAATTGTGGATTGACTAATAGGTGACTCTTTTGAGGGTTTCCGTTAACCATAAATAATTTGTGGATAATTCAGAAAGAAAGTTTGCAGTTCCAGGCAATTTTTTGTTTAACGGGAAGTTTCAGTGAATGTCAGAATTGAAAACAAGAATAAGGCAAAGGAGATTTTGAAATTAGGGATAATTTGAAAAGAGTAAGGTAATGAGTGTTTTCAGACTTGAAGGCAAACCTTCCATGTATATTGAAAGTAAAGATAAGAAATACAAAATTGGATCGTGCATATTTAACCCTCATACGGTCTTCGGGTGAAATTTCACCCATTTTCAATTTTAAAGCCATGCATCTTTTACAAATTTTACTTAATACAAATGAAACTTTTTCTAATTTTCTAAATTAGTGTTTTGCATTAAAAAAATTAGAAATTTTCTTAACATAATAATTAATTTCGAAAGTATTTGAAAAATTACACTAAAGTTCCTCGGGTGAAATTTCACCCATTTAGAAAATTGTGTAATAATTATTTTGTTATGGTAGCCTTTATGACAGAAAAATATTTGCAACCAAGTATTTTCCATGTAAAGCTATATTTTTCCTAGTTTTAAAAAATTAATTTGAAGCAAGTTCAGGTTGTGGCAATTTTATTTTGAAAAACTGTGCTTCCTGTGTTATGTAAGAAAATACCGAAAATGCCCATAAATAGAAAGGCAAATAAAAATATTATTGAGGAATAAAATCGTTACTAAAAAACTAAAAAATTATGAATTTATTAGCGTTTGTTTGATGACGAAATTGAACAGATAGTGGAAAGCTGGGAACAAAGTGATGCAGGAGAGGGCTCTGTTTCAGATTCCGCATTTTTCTAGTGATGAAAGCGATGAAGAAGAATTAGATGTACGCACTCAAACCAGCATGTTATCTAAAGAAAAAAACTTACGTACTCTACTAAGTTGTCTAGATCTATTGGACGAGCATTTGCAGAAAATATCAATCGAGTTGAAATAACTTATTATGCTTCAAGTTGCATTGCTTGTATAAAAGACGCGTTTATGGAAACGGTTGGCAAAATATTGATGATGTCTCATTACAATCGTATTTTGGCCTACTTGTATTGGCTGGCGTGTATAAATCACATGGTGAGTCACTAGAAAGCTTGTGGAGTGAGGAAACAGAAAGATCTTTATTCCGATCAATGATGTTATTGAAACAATTCAAAAAAATGTGTCGAGTAAAATAAATCCGGGATAGACACCTTAGATCAGCTGGTAGGTACTTACTTACATATACGATAAAAAAAAATAATCGATGGTCCCAAGCATTGCTTTGCAATATGATTGTGGCAAAAAATTAACAACGATTGGAATAAAGAAAAACTACACAAAAGGAGGTGGTTTCTGCATTAACTAGAAATGGAATTAGTCAAAGTCAAAATTCGGAGGCGTCCTCCCTTACCAAGGTCAGATTTTGCAATTACGTTGGTGAAAATCATACGTCAAACCAGCGATGAGCCCTCTGCGTCATCAAATGAGAAAATAAAAAAACTGAACTCGGGTTCCCGATGTGAGATTTGCCCGAAAGATTATAGGAAGGTTTATTCGTCATGTCGAACTTGCCAAAAATGTATTTGCGGGCAACACAAAATTGCATATTTTGTATGCAGCAATTGCAACGAGAAAAATTTATTAGTTACTTTTATTTTTTTAGATATTTTTTATTTTTACTATATCAAGCTGAGTTTTTGTTCATCGTAACCGTTTGTATTTAGTTGATGATTTAAGTTGTTTTTGCTCTTTAATTTATTATTTTATTGAAGACTAAACATTAAAGACATATGTAAATAAAAAAAAAAGTTGAATGAAATGAAAAAAAAACAAATATTTTTATTACAAAATCAGTAAATATTACACATGGGTGATTTTTCACCCGAGGGACTCTAGTGTAACATATTTTGAGGAACGTATGAGGGTTAAGAGCCTCCATATGAATAGCATTATGAACCTCTTTGCAAATGTTTTTGTAACTTAAAAGTACACAAAAAGCATACTACTAATGGCTTAGTTGAATGTTCTGTGGGTTGTAAAGCTTAACAAGGCCACTTTTCCTTAGTCTGCGTATTATGGTTGAAAAATATTGGGTTTCAACTGTTTTCCTTCCTTTTTTTTAAAAAAAATTTAATTTACTTTTTTTCTTTCACTCACTCCACAAATATACTGCCAATGACCTTTTACTTTTATTCAGATCATGGTCTATTTACTTAAAATGTTTTCAGTTTTAATTTTTTTAAGTTTTAAAATTTTTGCTTTTAAAGAGAGAAATAGTAAAATGATGGAAATAGAACTGAAAATGAATGCCGGTTACAATTTTCATTCACTCTTGTTCCTCTTCATAGGAATTTTTTAATCCCTTAAATAACTCTTAACGTTGAAAGATAAGTCAGTCAAAACAACCAATATCCTCCCACACGTATTTGCATATACTGGCGCAGTGTAATATTTAATGTTGCAGGAAAATAAATCACATGCTGTCTTAAGTGACCAACATTCATGTCATTGCAACACTTTTGATCTCTTGAATTTAATCCTTTGAAAGGCTTCGTCCATGTTTTTGTAAGTGATTTCATTAGCTGGACATCAGCAGGACGATATTTTGTTTTATGCAAGTTTTTCAGCCGTTTTTTCCTGCTAAACGTTAACGTCGTTGACTAAAAAGTATGTAGAGGAAGCCCTACATAAAGAGATGTGTATCTAGTTGCTTGTTTTATTCATGAAATTAACTTCGTTAAATGCAAAACATGTACATTTAGTCTTGTTTATTACATAGTACTGCTAAAAAAAAGCATGGCTACTCATTCACGTTTGATTTTTCTGTATCTGTTTGTTGAAGGAGAAAAAAAGGGAATCAAAAACTTACTACAATAAACATAAAAGAGATCTAATAAGTGGAATTGCATGTATTTATTATAAGTATTTTCTTGCTGAACAATTGGGATAAAAATCAGTTTTTCTTTAACATAATATTTGCTTTATTCAACAAAACAGTGTAAAAAAAATTTATCGTTTTGAACGTGAGTTAATTTAATTTAATTTAATTTAATTTCAAAAGCACCAGCCTGTTTAAGAACATGTGCACTTGAAAAATTTCCTAATACGAGTTGCTAGATTTTCTATAGGAATACCCTTTCGGTTTCTAGATGTCTTAGAGGCAATCGTAAATTAAAATGCTAAAAAAGCTCCTGGCTTTTATAAAATAAGCAACAAGATGCATCTAGAGCAACCTCTTACAGCAAAAAGAATAATATATTTAGTGGATTCACAAAGTGTCCTATTATGTCGTATTGTCACATTGTTATATAATTTCGAAATTGTTTTTTTGTCTTTCATACAAAAAAAGTTCTTTAAAAGTACTACGCTGTTTAATATACTTATTAAATTGTCACAAAAACTCCACTTACACCTGCGCCGAGTGTCCAATAGTTGGTAAAAGTTGTTAAACCGTTGTCGAAATTTTATGACAATATGACAATAGGACAAATAGAACACCTTGTGAATTCCATAATTTTATTTTTAATGTCATACTGCAACTTGAACATTTCCCGCAAATATGGGAAGTTGCTTTAGTAAAGATGATTCCGAAGTCTGCTGCCAACTTTGTCGAAATTGTTTGAGAAACTACTTAAAAACAAGCCAACTCTGATACTGAATGACAACAACTGGATTTCAAATCACCAATTTGGCTTTAGAAGTAAACATAATTCCGTCGAACAAACCCGCAGTAGACGGGCAAAGTTATGGAAAACAAAAATAAATGAACTAAAATGTACTCACGTTACTTTTACTTCATAAAAAGAAACGTGCTCCGCAATTCTTATTAACAACCCTTTAGTACCTCAACGATTTGAGAGAAATACCTTGGCATTCACCTGGATTGTCCCATATAAATGCGAAGTTGACACAAATTAAACTCAAAAATGTCCAAATTTATTAGCTAACTGGTAAAAACTCTGTTACGTCTTGATTGTAAACTCCTGCTCTACAGATCAATTTTGAAACCAACTTGGTGCTATGTGATACAATTAGGGGGCGTCCACCTCCTTTCACCTCCACAATATAAATTCAACGGCGTCAAACCAAAATCCTAAGAATGATAACTGGTACTCCTTGGTATATTAAAAACAGCAACATCCATAAGAATCTTCAAGTAAAATGCGAATTTCTAAGCTACGCAGACAAGCATTTTAATAAGCTGGAAATACACCAAAATCCGCTTAATTGAAACATCTTGCAACATAGTGGACACGCTCGTCTCTTAGATGAAGCGGTTGAAATTAGCTAATTAAATAATTTTAAGAACTTAAGTTGAGTCTGGCACTGGCTGGACACATTTAATATTTATTATTAAACAATTTTTTCAGTACTTGCCATAGCTAGAATTTAAACCTGGGACTCTTCAAACGGCAACACCAGCACGCTACCATCTAGGCTACAGAAAAAATTTGTTTTTGAAATGTTAAAATATATGCAAAACAACAAATTGTTGTGCTTGATTTTTTGAAGTAATCCCGAATAGATTAAATTTAATAAAACTTTGGTACCGATCGTGTTAAATCATTTTTAAGGACTTTTTTAGATAAATTCAAGGAAAAAATTTTTGATTTTAAAATATGTATGTTTTCCTTTCTGTGTATAAATATTTTCTTTACCACTGTTTAGAGAGCAGACATTGGCTTGTGTTAATAATTTCTTAATTTATATTAAAGGGCAAAATATTGCAACAAGGCTTTACTAGAAAATTATTGATTCAACCATAAAACAGCTGGCAAGCATTTCTATTATTCTCACCATTAGCACAGGAAACAAAAAACCAAGAAACATACAAAAGATGTCATAGAAAACATAATTAAAAACAAAAAAACAATTAAATTAATTCATGACAGCTATGACTAGCACGATGCAACAAATGCGAAACATACGTTTTACGTTACTACAGGCTACACTAATGTGCCATCATCTGCCCCAAAATTTGCTTCTAGAATGCAAATGGTATCTACCAATACATATAAGTATGTATAATTTTTCTTTTAGAGACTCATATGATATCAAAACGTTTCTTTTTATTGAAAGTTGTTACATTTTTTTTAATACGAAAAATTTCAGCTATATTGACCAAACTCAAAATCAAACGTAACACGATAGGTTACCTCTCTGATGCTCTGTAAGGTAATTGTTAGCCCAGATTTTTAATAGCAGAAGATCAGTTCAAAAATTTTTTCAAATTTTAAGATGCCCGTTTTACAGCTGAGGCTCAACATAATGCTAAGCATAACTGCTGGGACTTCCAGCTAATTAACCTTAGAGGCAGCATTTTGTATGATTCCGTACTTGAAATAAGACTGAATGTAATTTCAACTTGACCACATCTTCATTGGCCAACTGACCAAAATGAAATTCCAGACGTCATTGATTTCGTAAGTTACCTTTCAAAATGATTAAAATAATTTCGGTCCTTTTAAGTGAATTTTTAAGTCAGATAAACAATTTTATTCGAATTTTTTATTAAAAAAAAATCATGTTATTAGCAGGTTACACTAATACAGGTAGTATTAAGGGAGCGAATTTTTTGAATTCGCCTTGATATTACCTGTATTAGTGTATCCAAGGAACATTTATCAAGGTAAACCCAAGGCGAATCCAAAAAATTCGCCCGCTGCATTTCTTGTTTGTGTTTGAACGGTAGAATGTCAGAGAAATTAAAAATTTCATATAAAATTAAATTGTTATAACGTGAAAACGTCAAATTAGTGAAAGCAGCCCAATTTCATTGGATAACAAATAACAAATCGATTTCAAAACCAATTTGGTGCTATAGTATATATTTGTAAAAAGCTGCGACGTGACGAAATATCGTCAAAACAGACTCCTGATTTCGAACAGAAATATTCACCAGGATCTAAAAATTTGACTTAGTAAATAAACAATTTCAAAGTAAGTTGTCAAGCATTTAAATAAGCTAAAAAAACATACAAATCTCTTGGGTCGAAATATATTGCAACGTGGCGAACACACTTGTTTAGTTCTCAGATGGAATTGTATGGAATTATTCTATACTACAATTTCATATTTTAAATTTAGGGGTGACCCTGGCCGAACTAAGTTGTATTCATTATTTGCTTTTAAAATTTTAAAACTTATTGTTAATTCACAGTAGTAAAGAATAAAAAATTAAAATATGTTTAGAAGAATTTTTGTAGAAAACAAACATCCGATGCTTTATAAAAATTAGTTGAAATATAGAAGCTCTCCTGCCATTGCACTGTGTCGTCGTTTATAATTTTTTTTCGCTAATTTAGTTACAGTTTGAATGTCCATATGTATGTAATTTTGTATTTGTGTTAGTTAATTGTAAATATTTCAAAGTCCAGACAAATTAATTTTCATTTAGTAAGCTTAATGTACGGTTTTTATCAGTTTCATGTTGCATCAGGATTTTTTTAAAATAATTTTTCTTTCGTCCTTATCTTTAACCAAACATACATAAATATTTGTATTTTTTCTATTTAGATCTTTTGTGCAAAATTCTTTACAAGCCAAGGAAACCCTTAATGTTTGCAAAATAATAAAAGGACAAGGGATTAGCAATGGAAAGAGAAGATAATATGTGAGAGTTTGTTTTTTGTGATTTTGAAAACAAAGAGCACGTGTTGCTTGTTTATTTTAAAATTAAAAGTGACAAAAAGATAAAATATCAAACATGCTTAGACCATAAGAATTAATAATAGAAATAATTTTGTTTTTAGTTTTTGCTTTATTTTAAGAAAATGTTAAATAGAAATTAAATATTTTTTCTGTTTAAAAAAATTTTTTTTTTGTTGTACTTATCCATCAACACAAAAGCGCCGATTTGTTAAGAGTTCGTTATGACTAGTGGAAATCTTTTATATGAAGGGGTTGACATGACTCGGTAACAATATGAAGTAACGAAATCTTTTATATATTATAGACTAGCAAACCCGTGCGCTCCGCTACCCCCCATTAAATAAATTTTCTTACCTTTTTCCAATCCTTTTAAATTGACCAAAATAGATATCAGCAAAATTTAGAGGATTGGTCAGTTCCTGCTATAAATTTGGTTTTTTTTTGATTTCCAACTCATGATAAACCAACATATAATTGGCCATGTGAAAAACATGCTTTACAAAGATTAATTCCAACCAAAGAAAAGGTTTGTTCTTGAGACTTGTTAATAGTCGTCGCAAAAGATATTTTCACTGGAAACTGTAAGCGTTTAAATGATATAGGCAAAACCGTAGGCATCATAGGAATTCTCGAAATATTTTCAAGCTGGCCTGTTGCAGAACCTGTCAGTATAATTGCTACAATTTAATTGTCTTTTAACTCAGTTATAAGAAGTCTTGTTCCATTGCACATATTTGGAGGGCATAAATTTCTTAATAGCATGATGGCTGTACCAACTTTAAGAGAAAGCTCATGAGAAGGCAAGCAAGAAGGATTTAGCAAATTTAGAAATTCTTGCGGATAATGGACTGCATTCTCGATATTGGTGACTGTATCAATCGCTTTGTAGGTTTTAGTTTGGCCGGGAATTTTTGTATGATAAGATGGTTTATTTCATTTACAGTCTCATTTGTAGGCGATATTGTTGCTCTTGAACACAACCAATTAAAATTTTTTTCCAACAAATTTTCCAGGCCAGGATAAAATGCATTTATAAGAAGCTGTAGAGTATATAATATATGCCTAAGTGCCCTATTTAAAATGATTTCATTGCGTCTAGTGCTCAGATTTGAAGACGGGAAAGTCCCTTCCCCAACTTTAAGAAGCTGTTGTGGAAAGTCATTTTGCAGTTCCCATAAATGTAGGCCCTTAATTGTATATAAGCAAAAGCATTTACATACAGCGTGTGTGTGTATGTTTGTAAATTGCTCTTTTGCTTGGTTTTTATCCCATTATAAGCTCCATTTGGTACTACTATGGCTATTGCACAAAATTTTGAGACTAAATGTATCACCCTCTGTTTAAAAAAAAAATAATTTTGTATGCGAGGTACCTCTTCCCCTGCTTCGATTATAAAAATATTTGCCTCAAATAGGAAGCAAAAAAAAAAATAACATTGGTGAAAAAATCATCCAAATCGGTTAGGTAATTCCGAAGAAAAATCAAGACACACAAAAAGACTTTTCCTTTTTATTATATTAGGGTAGATTTTGGCAAATAATTTGATTTCTTCTTAATAGTTTAATGTGTAGCCTGACTCGACATAGCTCTTGTTGGTAAAGTAGAATACCTTGTCACTGCTATTTTACTGATTTGATGATAAAATTATTATTTGTTTCATTTTTTTTTATTTTTCTTAATTGCTTAAAATGTCAAGCATATGTTTTTACAGTTTCAACTTATAAATCAAATTTTCTTAATATATAAAAAAATATTTTTGCTTATACAAAGAACCGAAACGTGTATACGAGTTTGTGACGATTTGACTTAAGAAAATGTAGAAAAGTTTGGTTTTCTGGGTAAGGCCGTTGAAAATATCTGTTACTTTTTTCCTTAAGCAAGTTTGACGAAATAAATTATTAAAAAAAATTTGATTTTGGAAAACTTTTTAAGTTCCAAAATTTTTGAATTAAAATAAAGCAGATGGTAAAAAATATTCTTATGTATAAACAAAACCAATTTTCTTAAAAATTATCTGTTTTCTATGTAAATATTATTTACATCCCCTGTGTGTCAAAAGTAATTGGGCAAAGTTTTCCAAAACTTTTATAAATTTTTTCTTACTTATTATAAACTTTGTTTTTTATAAATTTGCGTAACAAATTTTTAGACATTTTTTAAATTTGAAAATAAAAAGAAAACAAGTAAAAAAGAAATCATTGAACTTCAAGGGGATTTAAAGAAAAAACTTTACAACTTCTCAAAAGCTCTATTTAAAAGTTTGTTATTTTTACAAATTCTTTTCAAAAAATTCCAAAAAAGAAAGCAAAATAAAAGAAAAAACATTCTCATCATTTTTTTTAAATTTTTCTTTTGTCATATTTGTGTTCAATAAATACAAATGGATTTATTTTTCCCTTAAACTGAATACATTCAAGTATACACACAGGCACACACACACACACACACACACACAGAAACGCAAGTTAATAATCACTACTCAAACTTTACAAAGGGTGTAAAAAGAAGGAAAAAAGTTTATTGAAAGCATGTGTTGTATTATATTGATCAAGTTTTTTTCTACTCCATTGAATTGTATTGAAATGTTTGTAATAAAAAAAAATTCCTAAATACACACTTTGATATTCTTAACGTTCAGACATAGTTCCTTGAGAGAAGTGTTTGTGTCAATTATTTTCACACCATTTAGAAAAAAAAATGAAAAGAAAAAAATTTAAATGTTTATTAAGGCTTACTTAAGAAAACATATAAAAATTCTGATATTGTTATAACAAAAGGTTTTGAAATAAAAAGTTTCATTAGAGAAATTTTTTTAGTTATATTGCAAGAGAAGGATTTATATAAGAAAGTTTGAAAAGAAATTGAATAATTTTCATACAAAAGTCCTCTGTCCTTGGTGACGTGTTTTAACATTGAAAGATAATGTTACTACTTTTAAAAGGTTTTAATAAAAAAATCAAAAACTTAATTTTAGCGATTTTAAAATTATGAAAAATTTTTAAAAAAATTTGGAAAAATTTTTTACATCACATACTTAGGCAAAAAGTAAAATTTTGTATTTTTACAAATCATAAAAAATCCCAAACGGGCAGAAGCGTAAAGTCTTATTTCCCATAAAACCACATGGTTTTTGGAAGTAAATTGCTGACTTAGAAAAAATTTTTTTTGCGAGGTTATCCAGGAAAGCATAAAAATGCAGAATACACAGTGTTTGCATAGCAACGCTTCTATAGAAAAAGTTATAGTTTAAACATTGGCAGCTTAAAGTATATGTATACAAAGTTTAAATATATAGGACGCGGTTTCTTAAGTAAAAGTTTTCAAAAAGGAATTAATGCCAAAATAACAAAGAAAAAATTAGTTAAATAATATTTAACACAAAGTTTTAATTACAAGGTTTAGGTAAAGTTCGGTTAGCTTGGATTGAAGAGGTTGACTTTCAAAACGTTTTGGGGTCTTAGTATATGTTCAAAAGTCTTTATACCCTCCGTTATAACATAGAACTTTAGGACATCGCTGACCAGTCGTCCTGCTCTTTTGGCATGCCACAGAAGCGTGTTATTATCTCCAAAAAAAATCTACAATCGCTTGTCATCATTTTCCGCAACATTCTTGTGCTTACACGTCAAGTAAATGTGAACTTGTCTTAAAAGACCTGCATGTCGCTGCACGCTTATTTTCTTACAACACATTAACCTATTTGTTAAAATTTCTCAAAACATTGAACCTCCACAAAATCCAGCTATCCAGCATACTTAGCACCCAAGGAATTTTTGTAGCTTTTCAGTATTAGATTGGTGTCATGTAGCCTCGATACATTCCACTGACCAACTTTAGCCACCAAAACTCAACAATTTTAAATTCACTACTTCTGCTTTTTCTGAAATATTCGCATGTAATTATGTAAAAATTATTATTTTAGTAAAAATTTTTTAATTCTGACCAATAATTTTTACATAAGAATGAGTTATATAATATATTTCTTGTTTGCTTTCTAGGGTATATTTACATTTGTTGTTTAGTATGTAGTTGATATCCATAGTACTGGCACGTAGTCACAAGTTCTTTATTGGGATTGTATTAGGCTCGAAACTTTCCAATTAGGGCTTCCTAACTATTTTGAAATAATATTTTAAAAACATCTGCATCAGAAACAAGCGACGTATCTTTTTATTTTTTAAAAAAGTTAAATTAGTTGTGTCATCTTTTCAACACCTTTTTCTTTGTCTTCACAAGAAAAGATGTAAGGCTAATTGGCCTGAAATACATATCATCCATATAGTCCCTCTTCCCCGGCTTGAGAAGCAGAACTAGCCTGGTTTCCCTCAATGCCAAAGGGACATGGAGGACATACCTTCTTAATGATGCGCATTAAGGAATATTGCTTAACTTAGCATATTAAATATTATTGATTGAAAAACATAAGAACTAAAAGTTTATTACGACAGCGGCAGGAGTGCACCCAGTATTACCTTTTTCAAAATTTATTGGTCAACTGGTAAAACCCTTTAACCGGCTTAAAAAATTAGTATGGAGGCTTTTCAAGGTGCTCTTCTTTGATGTCAGCCAAAACGTCCACGAGCTAGAGGTATATGATGGCTGCCGATTCGAATCGAAATTTAAAGATTCTTATAAAAAACATTGACAACTTGATCGCCGTGCTACTTGTCAACCGTGACAAAAACCTAAGCTGCCAATTTAAATCTTTTGCCCTCCTTAAAAATTTCCTTAATTTTTGTTTACACAGATAATGAAATTTAAAATTTAAAATTTTGTTTATACGTATAGCGATTAGTTGTGATCAAAAACAAAAATACTGTACGTTTTTTTACCATTGCGTATACGTAATAACTGTTTCCTATAATAAATAATTATAACTCATACGCTCCATTTTAATTATTAGACTTAAACTTATTTTTTCGCAAAACCATAAATAAAGTCGAGTTAAAAGAATGAATTTTATTAATTTTTTGTATCGTGTGCTTTTATAAAGTTTTGATAAAAGGATTTAAACCGAAACTGTTTAATTTCATAGTATTTACATATATTGTTGACAAAAATTTTTTAAATAATTTTGAAAGAATTTTGCTTTAATATGTATTTGTACTCAAACATGTATTTTTATGTTTATGCATGTAATATTTTATATTTATAGTTTGTGCGACATTTACATGAATTCATCTTAAACTAAAACGTATGAATGTATAAATGTACATGTAAGTACATATATATTAAGCTTATTTGAATTTTTATTTATAGTACAGTAACATACATTTTTTGACAGCGAATGACGTATGAAATTTTTATTTGCAAGAACACAAACTACATATTTTAAATAAAATAATTTTTGTAACAACCACATCTCTATACACACGTACATCAAAAAACTAAACTAGATTTGCAAACGAACACATGTTCGAATTTATGGTGAGTATGTGTATGTATTAACATATTTAAATGTAATACTTTTTAAAACAACATACCGCATAAATGACTGAATGTCTGACAAAATGTATGAACTGAATGTTAAATAATAGAAAAAAGAAAAATGTGAAATAAAATTGTATTAAGAAGAAGCAGTAAAGTAGGCAATTTATGTCACAAAATAATGTCACTGTGACAATTCCATAATAGATAAGAAGTAATATTTTATAGAAAAAAATCACTTATGCTTCACAGAGAAAAAATATTAAAGAAACACAACTTGTTTTTTGGAAGGATTTATGTTTATGATAAATAATCTTATAGGAACAATTTCATATTGAACGAAAAAATTTGGGACTTTGCCTATTTTATTGTTAATGCTATCTAATGTGCTTTTAAATAATAAATTTAAAATTTGATTCACAGCCTACATGTCAAACTTAACTTGACAAATTATTTCGTTGTTAATCTTTGAATGATGAATAATACTTAAAAAAAATATTGTAAGCATTTTGAAAGGAATTTCCTTCTTATAGACTTGGGTAAACGTTATTTTGTATTTAGTTTTAAGTTTGTATTAACATTAATAAGCAGGCATGTTTAGCTTTTAATTAATGCTTCCTATAGTATAGCGGGTCGTATGATTAATATGAATATTTTTATTGAATAAAAAGTTCATTTGTTATACGGTCCATTGTTTCAAATTTATCGACAGTTTAATTTAAAAAATTATCAACATTTGCTTTTTAGTTTGGCTTAAGTTCATTTAATTTCTTTTTATTAGAAGAAATTATTACTTTCCGTTAATGTTGGAAGAAACTTTTATTTGAAAAAAGCAGGGGTTTCTACCGATATTAGCCGAGTAGAATGCATTTTCGAAAGCAGCTACGCAATTTCATCATCATTACTCTTTGAATGGTAGTAGTGTCTTTTGGTTGTAAACATCACCTATTTAACTTACATGTAATATAGAAAGGAATACGGTATGAGCGTTTTTTGTTCTGTTTTATTTTGTAAGTTAGGACAAAGTTTACTTTTCATATAAATAACCGATATATCTTAAGCTTAGAAATGACAGTCTTTATTTCTTTTTCTAAAATTCAATTTGTAATGAAAGCACTTAAGTATTTGTTTTTTCTTAAGCCAAATAAAATAATTTTTTCTAGAAAAGTACAAGCTCTTATTGGAGTTACAATCGACTTCAATAGCAAATTAAATATAAATATAAAATAAGTATCGCAATACGGTGCTGACCCTGAGGCTAATTATGCAGATTTTGGCGGATGTTGGTGGGATTTCTATTGCATATTATACTCTTGGTATTGATAGAAACAAATAAAATATGTATAAAACATTCAAAAGAGAGGAGATCAGATTTTTTATAAACTAATCAGTTAAATGGTTACAAATAAAAATTCATTTTAGTAAGAAAACAAGTGTTTCTTTCGTTTGTAAAGAGTTTTAGAAAAAGTACACTTTAATTTTACAGCACGAGGAAAGACCAAGTACAACAAGGCAGCAGGTGCCAATATGTTGCTTGCTGAACTGTTTAAAATCGGGCCGACACGCTAATAAAGTGTATGCATCAGCTTGTTAGTAAAATCTGACTAGGGAAACGTATAACCCATACTTAAAACATAAATTTTTACCGTTTTGTGCACAAAAAACTAGACAAGACAGTATGTACCAATTATAGAGAAATAAGTTTCCTTCTCAATGCTTGCAAGATAATCAAAAGCCAATGAGAGAAATGAACCATAGCAATGCGGCCTTGTACGCGACAACTTTACCGCCAACCAGATATTTACACTACGCCGAATTCTGAAAAACCACAATAAAGACAGATTGACATATATTGACTATTTGTCGACTACAAAGCCGCTTTCCAAAGCCAAAATTCTTTCAAGCTATATCTGATTTTAGCATCCTTGCAAAGTTTATATGAGTTTGCTATTTTCCCCCAACTAATGCGCTGTTCTCAGTTAAGAAAGGTCGAAATTTCCCTGAGCCTTTCAGAGCCAAACGAGGTTTCAGACAAGGAAACAGACATTCATGTGAATAGAACTATTCACAAAACAGCATATGTTACTTGCTTACGCCAACGATATCGACATCATGGGGCGATCAGTGCAAGCAGTAACTTTCATTTTTGAAACAATCGAAAAAATAATAAGCCGAAGTAAATCTGGAGGGAAACGCAGACAAAACAAATTGGATGGCATTAACGCATCAGACATCCAGTAGACATGGGAGGATAGCGGAAGTAAGAAACTACAACTTTGAAGTAGTCAACGATGTTATCTACCTTGGCAATGCCATACACGAAGCGAACAACATTTGCTTTGGAATATAAACAAGAATAAAATTGCCTGATAGATGCTATTTTGGATTAAGAAGGCAGTTTAAAAGCAAACTCTGTTTCCCGCAGATTTAAACCGCTTTCTACGAGATACTGTACTATCCGTTCTTACATATGGTTCTGGTTCTGGTGACGAGTCTTTTAAAATGGAAGGTAAAGAAAGATACCTTGTAACTGGGTGTCATAAATAAGAGAAGCAATGCTGAAGATTTTAGAGAATGGAAACGTTTTGGGTAACTTTTCAACTGCTATTGAAGATAATTCTGAACAGATTTGTTCAAAAACTGAATGGTCATTAAGACCATTGTAAAGAGCACAAGGCAGGCTCATAGTTCACGATAGACATTAGCATGGTTTAGCACTAAATGCCAGAATATATTTTGCGATACTTTTTTACTTGTAAAGAAAAAGTGAACACTAATGATCGTTTATGCTTTTAGTTTGGAAGTAAGGACAATTAAGTATATAGAGGGGACTCTAAAAACGAGATTGCTTTGATATAGTTATAACATATGTATGTATATGGGGCATCATTAATCGCTTTTATGAGCAAATTAAGTGGAGAGTCTTTTACATCAATGGAAGTGATTGAGATTTTTATACGGTACTGGAGCCATTGGACAAATTCATGCGGCAAATAAAAAATTGCGACAGCTGTGCCTATAGCTAGAAACAGAGGTGTTATTATTTTATACAAAATAATGGGCACAACAGTTTTCAGGACTTGTTAAATGATGAGGCAATAAAGACAACAACGAAGTACAACTGAGGAGTGAAGGTAAGCAATGTGCTCATGGTGATTTTATTGGCGGAAGATCGGTTGTAGATTTCTACTGTTCTTAGTCTGAGTATTGGAGAGAGAATAACTAAGAAATAAATAAAATAAATAAATAAATAAAAATGTGCAGCTTACGCCAATAAAAGACTAAGCGTCATATGAATAGCATACATTTGGTAAAAGTGAATTGCAAAGCATTAAATTAGGTTAGGTAGAAATGGTAGCCCTTTAAAGAGAAGGACACAGCTCACTTGGGTCAGCTTACTCGATCTCTTTGTGAATCCTGTAGAGAAAGATAAAAAGTGTAGAGATAGAAATAAAACTGGAGTACAGAAAGCAGAAAAACTAGGCTAAAACAGACTTTTCCGAATCTCTGACAGGAAAAGAATCCGCGATCCGCCAACAAGTAGACTCACCCACTTACTCGCTAGTATACCGAGGCACCCTAGTGTAGAAATAATTCCGGGTATCTTTGCAATGGGAAAAGAAGTCATCAATTATAAGCTGACATCGGAAATTGTTAGTTAAATTTTCCTCCTCTATAATGTAGTTTATATAACCTTATCACTAATTTCTGACAACAGACTGTTTTTCCACATTTAGAAATACGTTTTTAGCCGATTATGTGCCTTCGATTTTGACAACAAAATGAGGTAAGATTAGGTTAGGTTTGGTTTGTTGGGTAAGATTAGGTTAAAAGCAAGAGATTGGAAAGGATTTAAGTTCACGTGAAATACCACCATTAGTCAGCTTTTGTGTGCTTCTAGAATGAAAAAAAAATTGGAAAAATAGTTAACACAATAAAGTACTACAGATAATATATCCGAGACCTAGCAATTTAAAAAAAATTAAAGTTGCAAAAAATTAATATTCTACTTAATGTAGGATACTTGAATTCCTTAAAAGGAATTTGTTGGCTAAAGATTACACCGATATTGTTAAATGGCATACATTTTAAGGTACAGTTTCATAAAAATTGAAAACTTTTTCTTATTTGAACAAACAAACTGCACTTAAAAAATTATTACAGTAACTGGCTGTAAGTTATTTAGGAAGTAATCCGTACAGTTGTTTATAAATTTATAAACAGTTAAATTTCAATATAATATTTGTTTTCAACTGGTTTGAAGAGATATTCAAAGCTTCAACTGCACAAAAATACTGATTTTCCGTTGCAGTTAATTTTGTCAGCTATTTTGCAGTAATATTTAATTTTGTTAATTTTTTTCCGATACTTTGTGTTAAGCTGTAAATAACAGAGAATTTAGTTAATTTTAGATGAATATGTAAGTCAGTTTTTTGATGTCTGAATTTGAATGAAATATTTTGTTGATTTTTATGAATATCTAGTTGGAGGGTTTTTAAATGAATACCCAGTTATTTTAAATACCATTTTCAGTAGATTTTACATAAAAACTTATTTGAGTGTAGAGCACAAAACCTTTGTATTGATATATAAATTTGAAAATATATGTTTTATAACCTCTTAAGGATCACCCTTAAGTTTAAGCATACACTCTCAATTTTGGACAAAATTAATTGCTTTAACATATTAGATTTCTAACTACATTTATTGTAATCCTTGCGATTCAGTTAAAGTAATTAAAACATTATATATTTGGTTTGCTTGTTTTGCAAGCACGCGATCTTTTATGTGTGCATCTATGCATGTGTTTATTTGTGTGTTTAAAAATTTTTAATTTTGGAAATTATGTATAAATTCGGAGGAGTCCTTAAACTGACATTTTTTTGTTAAAAGAAATTATAAAAAAATATTTATATTTCTGTCTTCCTATAAAACAAAAAGCTCAAATTTTTATTAAAGAAAATTAAAACAATTTAAAAATTATTTAATAGAAAATGACAAACCAGAACAAAAATATTTGTTTTTATTTTCCTTAAACGACATCATTAGTGAATGTTTGTTTACACTATTTACTTCGCTTTTATTTTTGTATTTTGTCAAGCAGACAATTTGCTACATAAAAATTTTAACCTTTTTTTCTTCACTTAAAAAACTTTTAAAACTTAAGCCCAAAATCATGCTACAAAATACATGTTTTGATTATTATGGATGCTTTCTTAAGCAAGCACTTATGCCAAATGACAACTTCATGTGATTCAACAGCAAAAGTCCTTTAAAGAGACAACTCTAAGACAAAGACAACATATAAAAAAAACCTTAAGTTTAAGTACAGGGTTGGGCTGGGTGTCATAAGGGACTTTTTTAAAACTTGTCGAACTATAAAATTCTTAGCACATATAAACTTTTCTTTTGCTTATCTTTAGCCGTATTTTAGTTTGTGAAAGTTTACACTCAACCTCTACTTAGTGTCATCATTTACTCCTCCATGTTTATCTTGTTTTGAGTACTTGAAATATACTAACGCTTTTACCCATATATGTATGTGTAGAGGCAAGCACTTTAAAATGGAGAAGTAGTTGTTGTTGTTTAATTTTCTTTAAATATATAACATGTAAAGTTTATTTGGCAAAAATGAAAGTGTTAGAGCACAATGTGTGATGAGAATGTGGAAAAAATGAGAAGTTCCTATAAGTGCAGAAGATACAGTCGGATATAATTTACTTCATACCAATTGAAGAAACCTAGTTTTTTAAAAAAAATTTTTTAATAAATTTTGTATTCTTTTCACATTAAATATACAAGATTTAAGAAGAAAGTAAGAACAGAGGCCATATCGCCCCATTTGATTCGAATATCAATATTTAAGGCATTGACAACTCGATCGATCGAGTAAATTTCGATTCGAATTGAATGAGACAATTTTGCCCCTGCACTTATAGGTTGGGATGCCCAAGCGTATACTTTATCTGTAATTCATAATATATGTTTACAATTCATACGCTTAGGTTAAACTCAAGCATAGCTGTAAGTTGTGAATATTTTTATTGAAAATATTAACAGAAAATATATTTTTTTTAAATAAAGTTATGTATTTTAAATGAAGAATTAAAAAAAATCATTTTATATTCTCAAAAATTTCGCAATATTTTTCATTTGATTATTCCAAATACAAAATTAAAAATATTTCTTTATTCCATTGTGTCAACTCAAAAACAATTATATGAAATACTAGTAGATTTTATTTTATTCAGAATATTTTAAATTGAACTTTAAGTATTCCAATCGATGGGAAAGCAAAAAAATGCGTTGAAATGGTTTTTTTTATAATTAATTTTTTTTATTTAAAAAATTTATAGCAAATAGATTTTATTCAACAAAAAATTTCTCATTACTTCTAATTTTAACAATTTTTTTTTAAATATTTGATATTTAGAAAAACTTTTAAAAATATTTTTATTCTCGTCGGTTTTTCAAATATTTTTTCTTTTAAAGGCAAACAAAAACTTAAATTGAAATTCATAATATGTTTTAATAAAAACGCACATACACATACATTATCAAATTCATTTAAATAGGCAAAATGTGTATCCATTAAATTTTTTTTTAAAAAAAGATCATAAAAAATAAAAATGTCAGCAGGTTTTACACCACAACAAAGATTCGTTCATGTGGACAAATATATTGGGCAGACTGTGATGATAGCTTTAATGAAAACTACTGATATTTTATAACTCTTAAATATCTTTTTTTATTGTCACTTTCTTTTTTTAAACACAATAATAAAAGAAAATAAAAATAAAATTACATAAAAGGTTTCAGAAAACAAATTTTAACAATTTGTGCAAAAATAATAATAAAAAAATATAAAGTTTTTATATTTACATTCGGAGGGCGACCCACTGTTGATACTATTTTATTTTTGAAAATAAACGTAATAAGAAAAGAAAAAAATAAAAGTATTTTTATACTGTCATATTTTTTGGGTAATGAACTGTTAAAACCATGAAAAAAATAAATGTATCATCACTTGTATATATGGTTTTAAAAAGGAGAAAAGAAAAACTACAAAAACAAACCAGAAACTTAAATGTAAAATATAAGACTTATTTTAAGGTGTCAATGTGTATTTAAACATTAAAGCATAAGTTTAGGTCCGTATGTGGGATGGTAGTGCAAATACTAAATATAACATGAATTTTATAATGTCGGCCACGTATATATTTATGTTACAGTTTTGAAGTGTGTTTGTATGTCATCAGAGTTAAAAGCGTTTTGCTGTTAAAGTTATTAAATTTATACTTTAAAATTTGCAAGTGACACACTTGCTCATTATGTATCAAAAATGTTTATGGAAATAACATATTTTAACTTGTATGTACTTTTATGTGCTTTTGCTTATAAATATATTAAACACATATGAAACCAGGTAACACTACACCATTTTCAATTGCATTTCAGAACTTTCTAATTGTATTTCAGAAATTTCTAATTCAATTTCAGAAACTTTAAATTCAATTTCAGACATTTCTAATTCAATTTCAGAAATTTCTAATTCAATTTCAAAAATTTCAAATTGTATATCAGAATTTTCCATTTGTATTTCAGAAATTTCTAATTGTATATCAGAATTTTCCGTTTGTATATTAAATAGAAATTGCTGAAATTGAACTAAAAACTTCTGAAATTGAATTAGAAATTACTGAAATACAATTAGAAAGTTTTGAAATACAATTAGAAATGGTGTAATACAGGTAATATAAAGATCTCAGATGATTACGAATATTTGAGGAAGTAAAAGTTAATGTAATTAATTCTTCATGAAATTTCTGAGAGAGCGTATTTTCTGAATACGCCTTGACACCACTTGTATTAGTGTACCCTCTATAAAACAAACATATGCAGTGGTGCCATTCGCGAATTTTTTTGTGTTTTTTTGCTTATGCAATATCTTAAGTTTTATTGAGTATCCGTTTTAGAGAAGCGAGACTTATAGTGCTGTAAACAGTTTCCCGCAAAGCTTTTAAGTGCATTTTTAGTTCTTAAAAAAATTTTTGGACTTTTTTCATTTATATATTTCTTTTTGCAATAAAAAATTTGAAAATAAAAAAAAGTACACCAAGATTTTTTTATTAAAACTGAAATTACTTTTCAAATGGAGTCTTAGGAACAATATACAGTTTAGTGTTATAATCAAATCTGAATCAGCTGTTAAACAAAAACGAATGACACCATTTCATGAATTGGTCCATTAGAGATCCATAAGAGACCCATATAAAGAAATTAGTCCTAAACTGGCTAAGCTAAGTAAAGAGTGTTATTTAAATTTAATTGCAAAAAATCAAAACTTGACCCGCAGTTATGTATAGCCCAGTTAAAATGCACCTTTTTCCAGGATTTTATAGATTCTTCAGGTACTTAAATATGTTATTTCAAAAACAGTAAAAAAAAAATAGTTTTTTCTATTTCTTAAAACAAAAAAATTCAAAAAATAAATTGTTTTTATTTTATAATAAAATCTAAATTAACTTTTGAACAAAAATTTATGACACAATTTGTTTGAAGTACAATGATTTCCTGACAATTTTGAGGGCCATAAAATGATATCGTTCAACAATTGGAAACAGAGTAAAGTGCTTTATAACCTTTTTTGTTTAATTATTTGCGCGTTGACTTAATCGCGCTTTGACACAAATGAAATTTTTTTTTGTGTGCTAAAAAAGCAAATCTAGAATCCGATAAGCCCAAATTGTATTTAGATTAAAGTTTAAAAATATTTTTGAAAAATCAACGACCTTTAAAAACCAAGGCATAAAAAACATTCATATTAAAATTCAAAAGTATATAATTAAAAGAATATAAAAAAACTTTTGCAAAAATAATCTTTAATTAAAAAACAGAAGAGCCACTTCATCAATGTCAAATACCTCTTTTTTACGAACACCAACAAAACACACATCAGATGAGCTACTACCAATAAAGAGAAGCAAAAGTTAATTAAAATGCCTTCTTTTCGGTTTACAAACCGCAAATTTTTAATCAATAATAAAACTGTTAAAATAAAGAAAGAAAATGCAAAGGAACGTTTCGTTGATAATAATACAAATAATGCTTTAAAATGTTTCTCTTTAGGATTTATGTTAAATGTTAAAAAGTGAAAATTCAAAGTTGCCACATGCAAAAAACATATACTTTTTAAAGGAGACTAAATTTAAATGGTTTTTGGAGAAACTGAACTTAAAGGGACGAGATTTATATCCAACGTGAGCTACCAATCAAAAAATACTCTAGCTCAGCAAGTGTCGGAAACTTATTTTTACTAAATAATTTTTGAAACTTTTATTTCTATGTCCAAAAGTAAAAAAAATATTGAAAATATTGGAAATATACCAAAAAAATATTAACTCTGGTAGCCTTAGCCATTATTTAAAATATTATAAGAGTTTAAGCAAATGTATATTTAAAATTACATATGGACACTTCCACATAAATATCAACTTTTTTTGTCGCAAAAAAAATTTATATCAAGAAATAAATCTTATTAATTAAATTAATATACATTTTGGTTTAAATATGTTTAGAATAAAAGCAAAGATTAAATTCCTAACCAATAATAATATATGAATAAGTGTATAAAAATAATAAGCCCTAAAAGATATTTAACACAACGCATATAAAAAGTTATTTGGAAAAATTTTTACTGATAAAAAAAAAATTTTATAATTTCTATTATACGAATCAAGTTTGTAAATTTTTATTTGAATAATAAAACAAAACTTAACCCGTTACTTCGTAAGCGAAGTTTTAAATATTGGCTAAAGCAAAACCTTTAATGCTGAAGAGCACTGAGATTATAAAAAGTTAAATTTAAAATATCTTTAAAACAGTTTTAATATAGAATCAACAATTTTCTATTTCTATGACTTCCGATCTCATTCTGTGTTAAAAGCCCTTTATTTTACAATTCTAGAATTATAATTTTAAAATAGGCAAAGAAGTACAAAAATTGAGGAAGAAGTCCTTTTGGCCACAAAAATAAAGGACTTTTCACCTTAACCTAAAAAAATTACACTTAATTCCATTTTTGTATATTTATTATTCCAAAAAATGCAAGAAAAATTAAAAAAATGGGAAAAACTGCTTTTTGACCACTTAATTGAAGTTCGATCTCAATTTGAGTTAAAGACTGTTTATTTTCTATCTGTGGTTTTAGTTCCAAAAAATATTAAATTAAATTTCGACTTCAATATGTCAAAACTCGTTAATTTAACATATCTGAAGTCACACCCAAATTGTGAAACAAGTTTTTTTTACAATCAACTCTCGCCCACAATCGGGGTTAAGAAATATTTAATCCACTATTTTAAGACCAAAACCTTAAAAAATGCAAAACAGTACCGAATATATAAAAAGTACTTTTTGCAAACTTATAATTCTAAAAAAATTAAAAAAAATATATATTTTCCAGTTAACTGATCTTCGACCTCAATCTGGGTCAATTGCATTTGATTTCACAATAGTTCAAGACTCGTTGTCACAACTAATGCAAAAGTATTTACAGGGTGTCTGGTGGCAGATTTATACTGTCCAACTTAAATAAAAAACACAAATGAAAATGCGGATTTTATTTTTGGAATAGCGTGTCATCCAGATGTCTTCCGTCGAGTTAAACATACTCTTAAAAGCGGAGCCTTGTATTGTGAACCACATGCTGCAGTAAACTTGGTTTAATTGAGCTGATTTCTTGACACATGTTTTCCTTTAAAGCCATTTGGGATTGCATTTAAAAAATTTTTTTTTGAGGTAGCCTATTAAAAAATTCATGGGAGTTCGATCGGGCGACCCCGAAAATTTCAGTTCTGAAGCGATTTGAATTTTAAAAGGATGGAATTTTAGATCGTTTTTAAAAATTCACGAATAATCGCTTTTGGAAATCCCAGTGAGGCTACTCTTTTCAGTATTGAAAGTCGCAGATTTTCCCGTAAGTTTCTTTTAACTAGTTTAATGTTTTCGGAAGTTTTTAAAGATCGACTGGGCCCTGGCCGTGGGAAATTCATACCCTAAACAATTACGCAAAATCTCTGCACCTATGAGCGCATTAAATTTACACTCTGAACTTTGAACAAAGTTGTCGACGGGCTACTACGTGTGCGATGCTCACTCGACCACTGTGACATCATGACTAACAAATCCGCATAATAGATTATTCCATTGGTGCCATATATTCATATATTTAAAGAGCTGTCGACTAAAACTTGAATTATGTTTGTATATTTATTAGTTAAAAAGTTACAAAAAGCAGCAAATATAAATTGTGATCCTTTTTGACTTCTAAAGATTCTTGGATAATGGATCTATACATGTTGAGAGTTACATATAGTTTAAATCTCAATTCTACGCGCTTGGACTGCGTGTTCATGAATCAATCAGTCAGTTGGTTAGTAATTAACGCTGCTGTTTTATATATGGATACAACAAAAAAAATTTTTTTTTACTGCCCATGTGTACACTTATATGTGCATTAAAATTGCATTAAAAATTAATGAAAACACTTTTACGACTCATTAAAATAAAACCTTTGACAATATGAAAAAAAGCATGGAAAATAAGTCCATCAGAAATTCCATAACCATAAAAACGTATACATTGTTTACTTGCTTCCTTTTATCCGCTTGAAAAATACACATATTTATACATACCTACTTAAACAGATTTCTGATTTATTGACAAAATGTATTAAGTGAATATAATTAAATAAACAATATTGTGTTTATATACAAAATATTTATAGCTGTAAGTTGTGAACAGTCTTACTCAAAATATTTACTGAAAACTAATTTACTTTTAATTGAAGTTATATTTTCTAAATGAAATAATAAATTAATTATTTTGGGTTCTTAAAAATTTTATTTGTTTATTCAAAATAAAAATTTTAATATATTACTCAAGTTTATTCAGTCAAGAACAAATACAGATTGTCTGGTGACAAATTTATATTTTTAAATACGATTATTTCAATAGTAATTAACGGCATGGAGGGAGAATGGCGGCATTGGAATTATCGATTGTGCGGATTTGTCGGTCACGATATCACAGTGATCGCGTGAGCATCACACTTTTGCTGTGGAGACGTTTTTTAAGAGAAATGATTTATGCGTAATTGCTCGTTGACAATTTAAATAAAAGTTCGGTTTTCGGCGAATACGGATGGACCGAGTGTAAATTTAGTTCGTTCGTGGATGCAGAGATAATGCGCAACTGCTTCGGATATGAATGTCCCACGGCCAGGGCTCAGTCAATCTTCAAGAACTCCCGAAAACGTTGAGCTGGTTGAAATCAGCCTCACTGAGACTCACAAGAGCTATTGTTCATGAAATTTAAAAAAAGAATCTGAAGTCTCTGAGATGAAAAAAGTTACTTTTATATCAGCAAAAATTTTTTAAAACCGAAGTTACAGCATTTTCGTACTGTAAATTCCATTTTTTTAAACGACGAGGCTCATTTTTAACTAAACGGCCACATAAACAAGCAAAACTGCCCCTACTGGTCTCTGCAATTGAAGCATCAAAAACCATTGCATTACCCTAGGGTAACTTTTTTGTGTGCCTTATTCGCGGGAGGGATTATTGGACCATTTTTTTTGAAAATTTTCGAGGCCGGGAAACGGACATTAACGGTAAAAACTATCGAAGACTGATCACCTACTCAACTTACATGTAACAGAGAAAGGGAAACGGTATGACTGTTCTCCTTTTTTTTTTATTTTGTAAGTTAGGACGAAGCTTACTTTTTCATATACACTATGCATCTTTGTGTTAAAAGTTTCTTCGGCAACACTTGACTAACGGTCAAGCATCATAGAAATGCTTTGTATTAAAAAAAAACCATTAGTTTAGCAAAAACAAAAATAAAATTAATTATTTTCATATATGTACATATATTTATATTTTATGTTTTTATCACAACTTACATATATCTATTAAAATATTTGTGACAGCTTTCCTTGTCTAATTTCTAAAAAAAGGTAAAGTCAAATCAATTTTTTCCAAAAACACTTTATTATTATTTTTTTTTTGTAAATTAAATTTTATTTATTTTGATTTTTAGGAAATTCGACTTGGGATGTTTTACTAGGACAACACAACTATGCAAACATGCATATTACCGCTCTTAATAGATCTGAAATGTCAAGAAATTTTTCAAAGAAGTCAAGCATTTTAACAAGTTCATGGCTTTTAATTAATGAAAGGAATTATTAATTTTAAAAACCCATACAATGAGAATTGAGAATTAAAAAGGGAGTGCCAGCTATTGTAAAATGATCAATAATATGTGAATGTTAAGAAATAATTAATTCTTGAGAAAAAATATAAAAAAGTTTTAAAAAATCATTTTTAAAATGTTCCTGTTTTTTTATGCAGAACACTTTAAAGCAGCTATAAGTACAATTTAAATATTTAGCAAAAAACTAAAAATAAATGTTAAGCGTCCTAGAAGAACATAATAGGTTTTACTAGACAAAGCCCAGATCAATCTTGTTTCCTTCTTTATCTCAACTATGAAGACTTACCTTTTAATGGAATTATCTGCGATAACTGCTTTTAATACCCATTTAAGGTAGTTAGCTAAAAAGTTTCGCGTGTTTACCCACAAGAATAATAAAATTAGGTTAAACTGTCGGGTTAGTAACCCACCCTTGGAAAAGCTTGCTTACTATGAAAAACGGAGAAGAATATTAATAGACTCCCTAATGTGCACTCTGCACTCTATACAGAAAACGTACACCGAGTACGCACTGTATGTGTACTTGAAAACTAAAAGACCGATATTACCACCAACAGCAGTGGGACGGAAAGGGAAAGGCGTATCAACAACCCCAAAATGCTATATGCTGTGTTTGGGCTGACATGAAATAAGGCGTGAATTTGGTTATTGAGTTGTGATAAGCCGGTGACTCCTCATCCCCAGAAGATTTGGGTTGATGACAGGCTAGCCAAAATCAGTTCTACTTCCAAATTTTTTCACATCTGCCTTATCTACTCCCATGCCCCCACTTAAGACAAGAAAATACCAGCTAAGAATATATTTTACAAACGCCTGGAGAGATCATATAACTGCTGCCCCGAATATGAAATTAAAACCTTCCTAAAAGATTTTAAAGAAAAACTGAAGGGGAAATATCACAAAAAAACATCCGTTAATTGAATGAGGCTAGTAAACTTCGATGCAGCAAAATATATGGTAGTCAGAAGCGCCACATAAGTCCATGAAGCTATCATCGGATAAAAGGCAACCAAATTGGACATTATGTGATAGACGGAAAGTATTTATCAGTAGGTTTGACGTACGATCGATCCATGGATCAAGTCATTATCCTGTAGCTGTAATGCTCGCACCAGTCTGAATGTAGCAAGAAAGGTACCATATGACACACTGTAACGTCTTTCTTCGCTCGACTGACTAAATTGCTTGAAGAAATAGCTCCTTGTCCTGATAACGTTGTAGAGCAATAGCAAAGCAAAGCAGCCGCAATATTTGTACGAGGGTACCAGAAGCATTTTCAAAAGAACCCATTGTACGACCAAAGGTGTGCAATGCTACTAAAGCGAAGATAACGGCACAAAAGGGCAAATCTACAGTAAGCGGCAAAACTTTTTGCGAAGAAGAGTTATAGAAAGGAAAAAATGAAAGAAATACCTCTACTCGGAAGGAAGAAGAGAGAAATAGAAGGTGCGAGTATGAACGTATCGAGATGTTCAGACGACAATAAGAAATTCCAAAATTATTTTAAAGTGTTGAAAAAACTAAAGTTAAGGCCATTTAATAGGCACATTCTCCTGCAGATGTTTATAGGGTGATCTAAACGGTATTGAGTGCATACCGCCTAGCCAGGAAAGGGTCGAAATAGCAGTTACCCGGCTTAAAATTATGGATGTCGTGATCAAATCACCCAGTGCTAAGACCACTGTAAATTATTTTCTTGTGGGCATTTAGTTAAAGCCCTTGAGGTTTGTCTTCATACCTTAACATTCTATTTGAACTCGCATATAAAGTTCCAGAAATTAATTTTAAGAAAGTAGTGTGAGTAAAGTGGTCCAACGGGAAACCATTTAAAAATTGCTATAATTTTTGAACATTAACATGACAGACACGATTATAAATTAACTTATTATTGGCGATCCAATAAACAGTATATTTTAGTCCAATTACCTCTTAGTTGATCTTGCATTGTCTGTGTATTTTATGCTCAGGTTATGTCGCGCAAGTTGATTAAAATGGGGAAATCATCTCAAACATCAGTACTCGGAGACCCCTTGGGTCGAATGTGTACCCTTTGTAGTTTTTAAATTACTAGGTGAACCAAAGATGTCACCCAAAATTGTTTGGCTTTAGTTGTTTTTGTAAATGAAAAAGTTTGATTCTGTTTATTGATTATGTTTATTAAAACCTTTAAAATTTTATTGGTTAAGTTGGGAAGATGATATTGGCTAAATGGGCGCTGTCACAATTGATTGCTATACGGGCTCGTTTTATGGAATTTTTCAGCACTTCGGTGAGAACTTCGGGTGACAGATTCTCGCACTAATCCCAAATTTTGTCCTTGTGGGCTTCCAGGGTCTTGGTCTTGCTCACGTAAGCACGGGACTTCAAAAAAACCTCCAAGAAAATATCTGGAACGGTTTAGTCGGGTGATCTTGCGGGCCAATGTAAATCGCCAAAATGAGAGATGAGGCGACCCGTTAACGCCGCTTTCAGAATATCGGTTGTGGCTCGCGTCCATGTCCTCCAGTCCTAATTCGTTGGATTGTGGCAGAAAAAACTCGACTAGCATGGCCCTATAGGGCGCACCGTCTATTGTTGTCATTTAAACAGCGGGGTCCTCGAAAAAATGGCCCGATGACTCCTCCAGCATAAACAGCGCACCATGTAGTCACTTTAAACAGGTTTAATGTATTCTTGTGCATCACTCATGGTTTTTTGGGGCTTCAGAAGCGACTTTTTTGCTTGTTTACGTACCCGCTGAGGTGGAAATGAGACTCATCGCTCTTTATGACTTTGGTCGAAAAATCGCTGATGCCCGGTCTTTACTTTTTACGGGAACAAGCGAAGGCTTTCGACCAAAATTCGTCTTAGGGATGACCGGCTGATGGCTAATTGCGAGGCACAGCGTCTGCTCGATGTTTCTGAAGACAGCTCAACAACCTGGCCAACAGTGGCGATATTCTTGGCAGAGCGGGTGCTCCGGGGCCGGCTACTCTTGGCAGCGTCTCGTGTGATCCAATACTGTTCATGATTGGTGGAAAACGGGGCAGTGTTTATGCAGTCGGTGCCGGACGACCAGGAAATCGGCTACGGAATTTGCTATGCGCCAACACTACACTCAAAAAAATTATGAACGTAAAATCAACTGGAAATCTATTTAAAATAACTGGATATTCATTTAAAAACCGTCCAACAAAATATTCATTAAAATTAACAAAATATTTCATTTAAATTCAGATATCAATAACTTAACTTTCATATTGGTCTTAAATTAACTTGGTTTTCTGTCATTTACAGCAAAACACAAAATTTTAGAAAAAAAATTAACCTCAACTGAAAATCAGTATTTTTGTTTACGTTAGGCTTTAAATAACCCTCCAAATCAGTAAAAAAAAAATTGTACTAAAATTGATTTGTTTTTTTTTATTTAAAAACAACTTTACGGAATACTTCCTAAATAACTTACAGTCAGTTACTGTAATATTTTTTTAAGCGTTAAGACTAACTGTTACTCCCAAAAATATCACGATTATTCCGCGTTCTTGGAGAGTGTTGCGCTTAATGGCTTATTCACTTGTACTTTACATCCGTTTTGCCATTTGCAAAAATAAAATCATCTTCCCATAGGGTGATTTTTTTGGCCCACCTTGTATATTCCATGCACTTGGCTTATTAAAAAGTTTATTTAAAATTAAGATAATTTTTTTAAGGAAAGATAGATATAGAAACCATTCCCATTTGTTCTAATTATATGACATTAGCGCAAAATTTGTGCCAAAAAATTACAATCTTTATAAATATCTTTCTGCTTTACCCACCCTAGCTTTTTAAGGCTGTAGACAAATTCAGGGAAAGTTATATTATAAAAATGTGATTTTATAATACAGGATTAGGATTTATCCAATTATCCTGATCTTAATTTCATTCTTTTCAAGAAGACTTCTTTGATTATTTTAAATCACAGAAATATATTTATTTGTAATAAAAATTTCAAAACTCTTATTGTAAAGTTTTTCAAATAAACTTAATTAAAATTGTACTTTTCATTGAAAGTCCATTTTAATTACATTTAAATAAAAAGTGAACAAAAAAATAGGAAAAGGATAAAATTAACAAATTTTCACTTCCTCTGTTTTGGCTTTTCCTTTTTTTTTGGAATTCAAAATAAACAAATTAGAAAATCTTAGGCTGATTAAAAATAAGAAGCTCTTAAGGAATGATAAAAGTGAAAAAACACAATTTTTAAGCAACCAACTCTCTGTGTGTAACAAAAGCAAATACTTATTTTGAAGAACTTTCCTGTAAACATACACACACACATACATCCACACGTACACGTGGTATAACGTACAATAACTGTAAGCCAGAGATATACATACATATATACATAAGTAAATGAATGAATGAATATGTCCTGTCACGTATTTGACAAAGAAATTCAATTAGTAAGACCCAAAAATTTTCGTACTTTGAGTTGCTGCTTCATCTGTTTGCAGTACTTAGCGATAGTGGTAGTGGTGGAGGTGGTAAAGGCGGTGTTGTTGATGTTTTTTGAAAGTGTAATAAGATGAAAATTTGCAACTATAACTAACACATAAAAAATATAAAAAGTGTAAATATGAACAAAAACAAACCAAAAGGAGTAAAATGTAAAAAGTACTAAGCCAAAAGTGTTACGAAGAAGATTTGAGGATATATTTTTCGGAATTGTAAGTATGTAGAAGTCAAAAAGGTTTACTTAATTGATTTGAAATTTCATTAAACTTTTTCTTAGAAATGTCCTTTTGTTCGTCTAAATATTGACCCATTTATTGAAACGGATTTTTTTTTTAACTCTAATAAAATGAAATGAAGGCTTAAAGTTGCTTTAAGGCGATAGAAGGATTCAATATGGAGGAGCCAACATGGTGGGCATAATAGAATATCAGCACCTGTCTCCCGGTTAAAACGTAGTATGTGTTTGTGTTCCTTTTTGTTGAAGAAATATACCTGATTTTTTTTGCGTGATGGGCTTAGACCTAACGATAGGAATGGAATCTTCTGAGGTTGAAATACGCGAGCGAGCTGGGATCTATGCAGTTAATGAGTAGGCCCTAACATTATAATGTTACGTCAATCTTAAATTTTTCATTTCATTAAAGATTTATAAATATGTATGTATATTTCAAAAACTTGTGTTTGAATACCAGCAAATTTAAAATAAAGAAATAATGGTAAGACTTAAGATTTTGAATTTGTAAAATTTCTAAAAAAATATTAAAAAAACAGCAGTCTAGAGGTTGATAATTACCATCTTTTGCCTTGAGAATTTTTTCCACTCAAAGCTATGGAAAAGTTAAGGCACTAGTTTGCTTTACAAGGCAGTATGCCCCAGAAAGGCAACTAAAAATTTTTTAATATTTATTTTTTAGCGTATTTTGAACAATTTTTATTTCTAAAATTTTCTTTTATATTTTATCTGGCTAATTGGTTCAATTTCTTCAACAGAAATCTTATCACAATAAAACTTGAACCAATTAGCCAGATAAAATATAAAAGAAAATTTTAGAAATAAAAATTGTTCAAAATACGCTAAAAAATAAATATTAAAAAATAACACTAGGCATGGTGTAATATGAAAAATACGTACGCAATGTTAAAAATATGTTCAACAGCTTGCTGACGACTGATCAGCAAATTAAAATTTAAAAAAATATATAACAAAAGCGAGACAAAACTAATGCATGCAAAAGCATGCTGCCTTCATACTCATCTAAATAGAGATGAATAAGGCAAAACATAAAGTGATGAGATGAAGAATAAATAAAAGAAAAGGTGTTGCCATGATATAAAAAATGGCAGGCCGTAAATTTCGTTCTAACCCAAGAACTAACAATTGTTAATATTGTTGAGTATGTGTAAAATACAAATTAGTATTTCCGTATTCAAATTTCAAATAACACTTGGGTTAAATAGAAGATATTAACTACCAATGCTCAGTACCGAACAAAGAGTGCTGATGAGGAGTTGTAGCGGGCTCTGAAAATGCATTCCACTTGGCTAGTGTCGGGAAACTAAACTTTTTAAAAAAATATTTCTTCAACAGAAATCTTATCACAATAAAACTTGAACCAATTAGCCAGATAAAATAAAAATTTTTTTGTTATACTTTTATTATTGAATCTTCGCCTTTGGCGAACTAACAATAAGTATTTAAATCTTAAAACTATTTAATTTTTATTAGACCAGCCAGTGCCAGACTAAAATTCAAGTTCTCATAATAAAATTAATTAATTCAGTAGTTTCATCTAAGTGCAAAAATATCCCTTCTTTTCGGATGAGTGTGTCTACTATGTTGCAAAATATTTAAAAAGATTATAATCTTAATTCTACAGCTATCAATATTGCCACTGAACTACATTGGTTCCCTTTAGGACCTTTGCAAACAAATTGGGAACGGATGGTTCAAAAACTTTTCTTCACAAATAATAAACCAAATGTTATCAAAACAAGAAAAAAATACCAGACCTAACCATATAAAGAATGTTCTATAGACAAACGAGAAACAAGAAATTTAAAAATACCGGACCTTCTCAATTTATTATCTAAAAACTACAAAAAATATAAAAAATGTACAATTAGTACCAGTTGCCTATTTAGTTGTTTTTTGACCACTTAGTGGCTTTCATTCATCCCCAATTTTGGATTAAAAGTCGTAAATTTAAAATTCTAAACTGATAATTTTGGTAATTTTTGTCCACTTAGTTGACTTTTGACCTCAATGTGGGTTAATAATCCTCAATTTAATACTCGAAGAATAATAATTTAAAAAAATTCAAAAAAGCACAGAAAATGTAAAGAAGTACCTCTTTGTCCATTTAGTTTATATCAACATTAATTTAGGTCGCACTTCTAACTAATAATTTCAAAAAATTAAAAAAAGTATTACCTTATCAACTTCTGAGCTTTATATGGGTCAATGGTCCTCAATTTTGTTAAATAAAAGCCAAAGGGTAAAAAAATTTAAAAAGGACATTCTTTCAAAAGGAACCCCATAAATTTAAAAAAAATACGTTTTAACGCCACTGGTCACATATGTAAGGGTAGGTTGAACTCCTGGTCTCAAGGTCCAAACACCAATAATTTGGGTCCCTAGTAATACCAGACGAGAAAAAATGATAATCCGGTAGTTCATTTCAACGTAATGAACTTCAAAGGGGTCCTATACTCTTTTGGCAAATGCAAGCCGTCTTGTCTTACAAAGCCTAAATTATTTCTCTAGGCTTTTGAAAAGACGAGCGCCCTAGAAAACAAAATGTCCTAAGCCACCTTCATGTTTCCGGTCTCACTACATAATCTGCCATCATCCCGGGCTAGTCATCCCACTTTTTTGTTGCTTTAATGTTTATACCAAATTAATGGTAATAACAGTGCAGTTGTTTTTTGATACTTCAAGTATTTCCTTTTCCATTTTCAGCAAGAATTTAAGGGTATGCGCCTTTTGTCCAACATTTTTTACCCTCACCAAAACTTGTAAAAGATTTAACCAGTATTGGGCATATATTTTATAAATTCTTTCTTTTTCTTTTATATTAAAAACAGTTTTTATTTCAATTGGGGGAGGGCAATATCCTAAGTACCAAATTTGTGACACATAAAATAAACCTAAAATTTGCCAACAAATATCAAACTATTTTAATTAAAACTGTGAAATATTAAGACACATTTCAATATGCCATTGTAAACAACCCTAAAATAATTTTGTTTTCATTTAAAAAAAAATTACTTTCGGGCACTCTTAATGGTATAAAAAAACTCAGTGTAGCAAGGTAGAGAAGTTTTACTTTTTTCTTATATTCCAATTTACAATGGTGGAGCAACCAAAAATTCAAAATCTGTTTACATTTCAAAAATTGCTGCTTAGGGCATTTTTCCCTACAACGCAGATGACAACATGCAAAAAAATTGATGATAAAGTTGATTCAAAGAGACTCTAAAAACAAAATTGAATTAGCAACAGTCATGGCTGGAAAACAGAATAACTGTGGCTAACCAACCTACATTATTTCTTACGCTCTTTTTAAAAACTGCATGTGAGACTCGACAACAAAAATAAGTAACGAGTACACACAGACGTCATAACGTCCCAGATGACCAAACCGTTGAAGATAATATTGTACAGGGTATCTGATGGGATGCAAAAACCTACAAGAATATATGAGTAGCTGTGCTTTAGTTAAATGGAAACACTTAACGGGACACATGTGTCCCGTCAGTATTGAAAGGGTTAAGGCCACAAAGGATTGGGAATTGCCATTTTAAACCCTCTCTTTAAGATAGCTCAATAATTTGACGACCTCGTTGACCATTAAATGTCCCCAAAACGACCGATTTGTTTTTGGCAGAAATTTTTCTGAAGCAAGTTTGCCAAACCTCTGGCTGTGTGTGCAGTCGCCCCATCCTGTTGAAACCACGTGTGAACTTGCAGGCTTGGAAAAAAAGAATTCCGTCATCTTGCGTCGATAGTTTTTACAGATGACATTCGTCGCCTAGTCGAGAATTTTCTAAGAAAAATAGTCCAATTATCTCATGCGTGGATAAGGCACATCAGATAGGTACCCTGAGGCAATGCTCAAAAAATGGAAATTAACGTGCGAAAACGCTTCAACATGGTTTTACCGAAACTTTTGCCCAAATCAGTTCTTCAGCGAATTGCACTCTACAACGATGGAACTTCAGATTTTATTTAAAATTTCATGGTTAATCACTCTTGGATGACCCAGTGAGTTTGCTCTTTTTCATATTGAAAGTCGTTAAATATTTTCGGCAGTCCTTGAAGTCCCACTGGACTCTGGCCGTGGGACATCTATAGCCGAAGCAGTTGGGAAGAATCTCTTATAACTACGTTTGAAGATATAAGTTTTCCATCCGACACTCTGTGTTTGAAGCTGCCTACAAAAACCATCGAAATTTGATACTTAAAACATAATTCATTTTTATTGTCTCAAATATAAATGTAGGATAAATATTTTCTTTCTTTGGATTTTCACGATTTTGCGGCCGTATGTGTTACAATTTTGTCAGCAGTTAGCATAAATTGTTTGTCTTTTAAGCTTGATTATGGACTTGTACTCTTCAGTGTATATATATTATCCTTAAGACGTGGCCAACTGGTATCAGTCTTAAATGATTAAACTTCTTTATTGTTGTTGTTGATAAAGCAACTAGACATGCATTTATGTATATAACATGACCAGGCATAAATAAGTGGATCTATAAAGCAAAAAGTTAAGTTTATTTGAAAATTTGTGGCAAATAAAAATGCTGCAAAGAAAAAGTAGAGCTAACAGAATAAAAACAAAATTTAGTAATGCGTGACTAGAATCAACAACAACAAATATTTAAACAAATTAGGATAAAGAGACGGAAAGGCGGGCAAAAAAGTATAAAATAATACTAAAAAAGCTAAAAAAAGTTTAAAAACTCTTAAGAACTTATTTTCCCCTAAAATTTTTCTAAAGCAGGTAAAGTTTGCATTTTTTGTTAAAAAGCTTTAAAAGAATTTAGGTAAATAATGAAAAGAATATAAAATGAGTTTTAACAAACGATAACTATTAACAAACAATAAAAGTATTTTAAGGTGTTAACAATAGTGTGGGGACATGTTCTTAAAATATCTTCTAATACTTTACTTTAACAATTAAATAAAAATTTCAATCGAATGTTGGAAATTAAAATTAGTTTCGGTTTTAATATTTTAAATTTTTACAGCCTGGTTTATAAAAAAATAGTTTGTGTTTATTTAGGACTTTTTGACAAATTTTTATGTTGCAAAATATACTCATGTTTATACTCTTCACATAAGTGATAGGGGGGTATATAAGTTTGTCATTCCGTTTGTAGTTTCTTTATTATCCATTTGGGACCCCATAAAGTATATATATTCTGGATCCTTATAGATAGGGAAGCCGATTTAGCGATGTTCTTCTGTCCGTGTTATGGTTGAAATTAACTTTCTGAAGCCCACCGATATCGCATAGGCCCGTAAGTGGTATCAAACTGTCAGAGATAGTCGCAAGAAAATCGGTATTGAAATTCAGCAAACTCACCTGATAAATGACTGAGATATAAGCAAAAAAACCAAGACTACCTTCTTTTTTTTAGTCTACAACAACAACAAAGAACATACTTACAAAAAACCACAAAAATAGAAAAAAACAGAATCAGTCATGTCTATATTATTGAAACACACCCAAAACAAAAATTTTATTAGTATTAGTGTTCATACATATAAAATGGAAGACCGACCTGAATTATTTTATCCATCCAAACATTTTTGTGAAACATAGTTACTCTCTATCTCCAGCCCCTGACATGGTTATACAAAATTTTAAAAAATAAGGTAAAAACAGCTACAGCTTCCCCGGATTCACCCGTAGAGGAAAAAAATGTATCACATACCCCCATTAATTTTTCCTCCCAAACGTATTCCTAGAACATACTTACCTCCTATCTCCACGCTTAGGGGTTGCCATACAAAATTTACAAAAATTAAATGCAAATGCCTACAACTTCTTCAGAGTTGGCCTTAGAGCAATAAAGTGTACGACCGACCCCCATTACTTTTCCCTCCCAAACATATTCCTAAAATATATACTTACCCCTTATCACCACGCCCTAAGGGGGTTGCCATACAAAATTTACAAAAATGATATGAAAATGCCCACAACTTCTTCGGAGGTGGCCTTAGAGCAATTAAGTGTACAACCGACCCCCATTAATTTCTTCTCCCAAACATTTTCCTAGAACATACTTACCCCCTATCTCCGCGCTTAGGGGTTGCCATACAAAATTTACAAAAATTACTTTTCCCTCCTAAACATATTCCTAGAATATACTTACCCCTATCACCCCGCCCTAAGAGGGTTGCCATACAAAATTTACAAAAATGATATGAAAATGCTTACAACTTCTTCAGAGTTGGCCTTAGAGCAATAAAGTGTACGACCGACCCCCATTAATTTCTTCTACCAAACGTATTCCTAGAACATACTTACCCCTTATCTCCGCGTCCTAAGGGGGTTGCTGTAAAAATTTGAAAAAATTAGGATTAAAACCCCTACAACTTCCCCTTTGGGATTACGAAAGGCCATTGTGAAGGGTATATAAGATTCGGCACAGCCGAATATAGCGCTCTTACTTGTTTTTTCTAGACCCGAAGAAGTCAATTAAAATTATGTTTCTTATGTTTATAGCATAGAAGTGACAAAAAATATATTAAAAAAATTCTAAAATAAATAATAAAATATTTAATTTATAACTTTTTTCCCTTTAAGGAAAAAAACTGAAAAATGTACCTACTGCAAATATATCCCAAATTTTTTGAGATATGTCAAACGAATTTGAAATAATATTTTTTATTTTATTGCTTTAGCAATTAAAAAGGTACCAATAAGTTTTTTGTACCTTTTCTCTACTTTCAAAGGCACAAACTTAAAAAAAGTGCCAACAAAATTTTTGTTCTGGCAATACCTGTCGAATGCAAATTGAGTTACGTTTTTACCTTTCTTGATTTCGAATTTTCAACAAGTACCTTTAAAGTACCAATGAAGAATCGTTACCATTTTTTCTACCCTTTAAAGTTCAATTAAAAAAAGTATCAAAACTATACATACATATTTTTATTTTTTCAGTCCAATTCGACGCCATTTGAATTATATTTTGTTACTTTTATTGGCTTAATTTCCAATGTCTAACTATCACCCCTTTTTTCCTTAAAGAACAAAATAAGTTAAAGAACTAAATATGCGCTTAATATGGGTCTGTTTATTTTTTTAAGCTAGAAAGGTAACTTTTACATTTGTGATTCTATCGTTTTTTAGTTTAGGAGATATAAACATTTAGTTTTTTCCATGTTTGGCGCATTTTTATCTAATTCGGGTCTGAATTTTCCAAAATCTCGTCTTTGCATCGTTAGAGTTATCCGCAGCTCGAATTTCAAGCCTATAGCTCTACGCGTTTGGGCTGTGCAATGATGGATCAGTAATTATCTCAGTCAGTCAGTCAGTCAGTCAGCCAGTTACTTCCCTGCGGGAAATGGGTGTCAATTGGTCGGCGTACCCGTCCTGTTACAGGTACAAAACATGAATTGGACAAAAGTTGTTGGTCGTGATTGGTTAAAAAAGCACACATCAAGTAACTGGTTAAAAGGTGTTAAAGAGGTAAGGAAAAAAATAGAAATACTTGTCCCTACACATAACCATACATCTGTTTACATATACACACACACACGCGTAAATACAAACAAAGTAGATTGAACAGGATCTAAAACAGTTAATGCAAAATTTGCCTATATAGGATTGGCCTGTAACCCGTTCTGAGGTGTTAGTTTCGAACCAATTGCCCCGTCCAATGACAACGCAATGTAAAAGTGACAGGTTCTCTTCATATAAAGTGCAGGAACTAGAACCATTCCCTACCCTAAGGGACCGTTCACGTCAATAGTCTTGGACCAGTCCAGTTCCCCGTAGGTTAACGTGGTTCCCTATATACATGTTTTGATATAAAATATTTAAATTTTTATAATAATGAATTAAATAAAACTTAAAATTGGAGTCTTTGTTTGCCTCAAATTTTTTAATTTTAATTTTAACAAAAATTCCTTTTAATTGGCTTTTCTTGTTTTTTTTTCTTTGCAGTTTTCCTTAAGGAGTTCTTTTCATTAGAAAACTAACATCCCTTTGTAGTTGCAGTCAGTTTTTTTATTTTTATTTAATGTACTAAGGGCCATTATTATAACTTGGCGACAAAGTTGGCGGTAGTAAATGGTAGCGTTAACAGAACAGGGCGATAAAGTGGCCGTTAGCAAAATTCCATTATTACAACTTGCCGGTAAAGTTAAATACATATTTCTTATTGTGTGGCAATACCGTTAGCAATTACCGACTACTTTTGAAGGAGTAATAAAATTGTAGTGGCAACGACGCACTTTTGTTTACATTTTGAAAAGCAAAAATTGTTTAACGGATAGTGCTACCATATTAAAATAAGAAAATATGGTAACTTAAACATAAATCCTTCTTGTAAAACTTACCGCCAAGACGAACTTGCCTTTAATTTATCGCTCAGGGTTAGGTTAAAAGAAAGTTGTTATAATGAAAATGTTTTTATCCGACCGATAAAATCTCACTTTAAGCTAACGCCAAGTTGTAATAATGGCCCTAAAAGTATCTGCAACTATTCCCTTCAAATAGTTTTACTAGCAGTTTTAATAGCATCAACAAATAATTTTTTGTTAAATATAAATGAAAAATATTTTTATTTTTCGAGCAAAACTTATACCAAAAGAAGTTTTTAAATAAGTTCAATGTTGTCTTTGTTAAAATGCTCTTTTTTTGCAGCGCAGAATGTTATTTTAATTCTATTAGTTTGTACAAACTTAAGTATATGTGCACCAAAACAATGTAGGCAGCATATTCTTTACTATTTTCTTTATGTTGTCTGTGAATCTGAAGAATTTACTTCACGTTTCTTTTTTGTTAGAGTTCCTAAAGAAAATAGTTTTGTTTGCAAGAATACTTCTAAGGGAGAAGATAATGAAAATTCAAAAGTAACAAAAGTTAAAATAATGTTTTAGTAATATTTTCAGGAAAATTGTTTGGAAACATTGCAATGTACGGGTGTTAATGCAAAAGATAGAAAAAAATGAAAAAAAAACGTTAAAGTGGTGGAAATTAAAGTGTAAAGTTATTAACAAAATGCTTTTCTTTAGCCGATAATAAGATTTTAGGAATTGCAAGGTATAGCGGGCGATAAATGCTTATTTAAATGCCCATGATACATCCTTTCTTGTGTAATGCCTGACGACCAATCACGGGTGGTTCATACCCAACATCTGTTTAAAAGAACCCTAACATTAAGTAGTGATTGGGCTTGATGAACTAGAAACACGTTTCGATGTTCATTATTTTTTTTCATATGCTGAATAGTAGTCAATTTTGTATATATTTTCAAAAGTGCAACGGAAAACCCTAAAAATTAACGGCAAATATCTAGTTTTTTTGGTTCTCCCCACCGTGATTGACATTATGCTTAACTATTGTCTTGTTAACTTACTTAAGATGAACGGCTGTGTAGATTTCGTAAAGGATCTAACGACTAAAACTATGTTTTTTTTACTTATAAACTTGACATTAAGTTATGTAGTGTCTGTCGATATTTTCCAAGGCGTTTGAGGAAACCAGCTGCTTTTGGCGTCGTAGAATGTATTTTTAAGTCAAGTTTTCTTAAAGCTGAACCTATTTGTGTTGTTTAGAAAGGAATTAAAATCCACAGGGTAGTAAGAGCAAAGAATGCTCATGCCTGTCAGAAGAAGTAAAATTTTCAAACTTCAACTTACATATGTAGGGTGACCATTAATTTCTGATTCAAAACCGGTACGCTTTTTGGTTATTTTTTTCAATGGTTATATTTTTTCATTGTTTTTTTTTTAGCTATTGATATATCGCTTTCTAAATGATTTCTTTGATTTTAAGTAAAAAAACATTTATTATTTGTGAAGCTATTTTCACTGTTGACAGAACGTTTTTGGTCCTTCGAACATTATTTAGCAATACATGACAATCATTTTTTTAACTTGTTTTAAAAAGCCCAAACAAAAACCTGTAACAGTATTAACATTGGTTAACTCTTTTAATTCTTTCAAATGTTATTTATAAAAAAATTGTTTTAAATTTTTGAACAGGATTTTGTTTGGGAAAAACAACTTTAAAAAAAATTAAGAAACAGCTGTCGATTAAGTAAAGATTGAATTCAAAAGTTTTGAGTAATTTTTAACATCTTTAAGAATACCTAAAATTTCCGAAAATGAATAATTTCTTGTACGTCAGCAATTTAAAATATTGTTACGTTTTTACCTTTAATAAACGTTGGAGCATTTCCTTTAAATAAACCGGGGGTTCTTTTTATTGCATAAATAATAACACTTCAAATATATCGCAAAAGTACGAAAATTTTATTTAATTAAACATTCGTTTATTTGTTGACAATCTTCTTTATAACACTTAAGGTGCCTTCAGACTATAATACTGGGTAAAAACACTTGTCAAAAAACTCAAATAAAATGAGAAAATATAATAGTGTGAAGACATTATGTTATGAAATGTCAAAAAATACCTAAAGAAATTTGACAGTAGTATGGCTCTCTTCATTTTTAGAAATTTTTCTAAACCATTAGATTTTGCATGTATCAGAGTTGCATATTTACAGCAGCCATAAAGAAAATCAGGCATGGAAAGTTTATATAAAGTTTGGTTTTGTAAAATAATTTTTAATAATATTTTTATGAAATTTATAGTTATTTATTAGGAAATAAAATATATTTAATTGAAATTAAATTAAAAAGTTGTAAAAATAATTTTTTTTCATTAAAAGTGTTGTAAAATTATTACTTTTGATATGTATATTTATATATTTTTTAAAAAATCAATAGGTGTCAAAAATGGAGTCTTTTAGCAAAATAAACTCACTTTGTAAAAAAAAAAACAAATTTTTTTGATTGAATTTATTATATACAAGCGTTTTATTAATTAACCCTCAAAAGCAAATCAAGAAAATTTTTAAAACATTGTTTATTTGTTTTAATCAGTTATAAAGTCTTAACAAATATTAAGCGTGTTCCAAAAGATCTCGATTTTGTTCCGACATATGAGAGTAAAGAAATCACTCTCCAAGCTTACCAAAGTTGCTCAAAATAGCTGGAACGGGAAAAACTATAATTGGAAATTTTTAAATGCTTACATGCTGCTTAGTTAAAAAGTAAAATTTTATTTAGACGATTACACCCCATAAAATTTTTAAAACATAGCATATACATCATATATAAAATGTATCCAAATGTTCTAAATCGCCTTTTATATTAAAGAAATCTACAGATTTTTATAAAAAAATGTACCTACAACAAAAATTTTGTTAAACCCTTGTACAGGAAAGAAAATTTATCTCAAACGTTCTCTTTGCTGTGGAAAATTTGTTACCTGAAACGCTTTTGGGTAGGTTTGGATTAATTTGTGTAAGTTTGGACTATTTTGTTATGTACCTGAAACACAACTTTTAATAAATTAAAATGCCTTTTTTCAATTTTTAATAAATTCTAACCTTATGGTAATTTTTGATATATGAAAACTATGCGAAAATACTTATGGTAGGTTTATTAACAAAAATGTATGTACTGGCTGACAAATATGGTTTTAGTAAACTTACGATAACTATTAAAAAATTTTCCACTAGATTTTATAGCTCGCTTTTAAAAACCAGTAATATTATAAAAATATCACATAAAAACTTAAAGGGATATACACACATATGTACAAATATATATGTATATAAAATAAGTTTTAAAACAGATTTTGTATAAAAGCGACGCTCGAAAACTTTTTTACATCTGAAAATTTATAATTATTACGGGCCTAAGTTTCAACCTCCTTATTTAAAATAAATTATAAAACTGTAAGTTCAAATACAAAAAAAAAAATATACGAAACGTCAAAGAATTATTGGTTTGCTTCATATCCAATGCATTTTTCTATGTTTATGCGGCAAACCAATAATCACCCGAAGAATGTGCAAAAGTTTAAAATATTACTAAAAGTTCCATCCCTGATGAACAGCTGTTTAATGATTTAGCGCCAGCAAAAATTTTTACAAATAGTAAATATTAAAAGTGAAATTAAGAATTTATTGCAGAAATTAGTTAAAAAAACATGTCTGATGAACTAACTGCAAATCTGAACGTCACTTTTTATTGCCTAACAGCATTTTTTCACCCTTTTGTTAAATTCAAATAAAAAAATACTTGCTTTAAAAGTTAAAGTTTTTTTTTTAAACTCAAAAACAGATGTTTAAGTACTACACAGATTTTAATTTTATTTCAAATGTGATAGTGTAAAGACAAAATGTAATGCGCATTATTTCTTATTTGATTTTTTGACAGTCAAACCAAAAATCATTTTATTTGGCTCTCTCAAAATCCAATGAAAATCTAAACACTTGTAGAATAGTGTGAAGGTAGCTTAAATGTTATTCACCTTTATTATTTAGCGATTCGCACTTATCCAACTCAACGGTTAAACTGATACTCATTATGGCATTCGTGTTGTTCGCCTATTTTTAGTACTTGGTGGAAGGGTGTAATAATGTAGAAAGTTTGAATACACGCTAGTACCTTCTCGAAACTACTAGTTGGCAGTTACATTTAAATTAACTCGGTACGTTATTCGTTATACTAGTTAGCCTCCACATCGAAAGAGCTTCTAAGCGCAGACAACAACCGCCAATAACACCCCACAACTTATAAATTTATCATGTTAAATACCCGGTCAAATTTCAACTCCGTAACAATATTAAACTGCCTTGAAAATCAGTACATTCAGAACTTTTTTTTTTAAAAATCAGTACACATATATTTAATCAGTACACATATATTTAATCAGTACACCAAATGAAAAATCAGTGCATGTACCGATGAAATCAATTCGAATGGCCACCCTAAACATATGACTTGTAAAACAACAACTTCGACCTTCACTTGAAATGGCATATGTAAAGAACATTCCATGTAAAAGTTTTTTGGCTAAAGTTTTTCGTCAAATCATACATAATTTTTTAATATTTTTATTTAAAATTTGTTTCTTAAAATTATTTTACAAGGTGTTAAAACTTTAAACGTTTTCAAATTATTAAAACCATGAAGAGGGAAGTGTTTTTTTCTACTTTGTAATTTTTATGCACCGGTTTATAAGATAAATGCTTTTTGTGCCTGGCCAATATCTTTTCTGGAGGCAAATTTAAAGCTGACAAAAAACAAAATTAAAAATTATAGGGGTTTCTGGTTCGAAAGCAATCAGTTATAATAAGTATTGAACAAACCATTATGCCCACATAGTCTTGGATCCTGATGGCTGCAAAAGTACCCCAGAGCTCGCTTCACTTCAGAGATATTTCAAAACCCGTAAATTGTTTTAGTTTGAAAAGTCCTAAGGACGTGCAAGGCACTTTATAAATGAGACAAGCTATGTCATGCTCACCAGGGAAACTGCAAATTTCAATTTTATATGTTTGATGAAACGATATTAACAAATGCGCCAAAAACTACTTGGCAAAGGGTTTTAGAAATCCTGAGTATTTTAAAACAAACTTGTGAGCTCGATTGAATTACAAATGAAGTAAATTTTTTTGAAAAAATTAATCTGTTCAAATTAAATTTTTTTAAGTTTTTTTTAGAAAGTTCTCCAAATCACTCTTGGTAATATAAGGTAAAGAATTGAAAAACTAAATGTTCTTCTAAATTTAAAAAAAAAAACACAAATTCTTGTATATGGAGCTATAAAAAATTTAAGGGTCACGAAAGTGATAAACTTGTTACGCGTGACATATTGCGAGTGTGACTGTATGTGACTATTTTCGAAAAATTAAAAAGAAATTTTTCAAAATATAAATAAAATCATCAATTTATTTTTTTTTTACTCTGCACCGTAGTCAAGTAAAAAGTCCTAAGTTCGCAAACTAGTTTATATTTAAATTAGCTCCTGTCATGCCTTAAAGAGAGCACAAAACCACAATGTTAACTAGTTTGGGTATCTTAAAAATATTTAAGAAATTTCTAAAAAACAAATAAAATCGCCAAAAGCTTTAAAATAAAATATTTAAAATAAAAAACATAGTTAAAACTATTAAAACATTTAAAGTCTGCAAAAAAGTCCTTTAAATAATTATTTTTGCTGACTTTTGAAACAAAAAAAAAAAAAAAAAAAAAAAACGGTTACGGGCAACACAATATTCTTTGTTGGCTTTTTTGTTTAGTTAGTTTTAACAGCAAAACTCAACAACATATGCTTTAACTCGGGAAAAAAAATGAATTCAGTAAAAAAGAATTGTTGATTAAAAGACACAACAGGGAATGTCAAACAACAACTCTTACCAATAACAAAGGGGGTGGCAAAATGTCATATAAACGTATTTTTATACAGGGTGTCTGGTGTAAAATTTATATATTAAAATACGATTATTTCAAAAAGTAATAAACGCTGCGAAGGAAGGGTGGTGCCGTTTGAATCATCGATTGAGCGGTTTTGTCAGTTACGATGTCGCAGTGGTCGAGCAAGCATCGCGCGTTCGCAGGAGGCATTTTTTTAAAGGAGTAATGATTCGTACGTAATTGCCCGTCGACAATTTTGTTCAAAGTTCGGTATTCGGCGATAACGTGATGGACCGAGTGTAAATTAAATTATTTCGTAGGTGCAGAGATTTCGCGCAACTGCTTCGGCTGTGAATGTCTCACGGCCAGGGCTCAGTTGATCTTCAAAGACTCCCAAAAACATTGTGCTGGTAGGAAGCAGTTTACGTGATAGTCAATGAGAAAAAAAGCGTCACTGGGACTTCCAAGAGCAAATATTCATGAAATTTTAAAACAAAATCTAAAGTTCCATCTTTTGAGAATTTAAATCGTTCAAGAATGGAAAATTCCTCCCAAAAACTTTTAAGTCGCTTTGGAGGTATTCTATGGCCACCGAGGTCACCTGATCTAACTCCCGTGGATTTTTTATGGGACTACCTCAAAGGAAAGGCTCTAAATGCCAGTCACTAATTTCTTGTGGCTTTCAGGAAAAATGGTCGTCAAAAAATCATCTCAATTGAACCAAGTTTACTGCAGTGTATAGCGCAGAATGCAAGGCTCCGTTTTGAACAGTGTATTAAGCTCGAAGGGAGACATATGGATGACATTTTCTTTAAAAAATAAAATCCGCATTTCCATTTTATCGTTTAATACTCTTAATAAAATTTAAGTTAATTGTTACATTTTTCATTTAAGATTAAAAATAAAATTCTACCACCGGACACCCTGTACAAACATATGTGTGTGTGTTTATATATATTTTTTGTTTGGCATGAGAACAAAAACATGTGTGTTGCCGAGTCATGATGATAATGATGACATATTTTATATACTTTGAGGTTACCCACCCAATGTTAGTATATAAAGAAGATGGTTACTGCTGCAGCCACCACTACTGGCTATCATACTCATGATCATTATTATAAAGTAAAACCAATTTGACCGACTGGCTGCTTTAAAAAATGGTCGCCAGAGTTGAAAATAACAAGTCACAGACAAAAAAATAGTTTTTTGGTTGCATTTGATACAGGTTTTTATGCAACAAGGTTAGGCTGCATTGTGGTAGTGGTAAATGTTTTTAAGTGTGTGTGTATGTATACTGTTTTTGCTTACATCCTGTAAACTTTTTGAGTTTTGCAATTTTGTTAAAATTTTATTCTGTTGTTTGTTTGGTTTTGTTTTTTATGGTGTTTTTCTTAACTTTATCCTGATTGTTCGAAATAGCATGAAGAGCAACATATTGGACAAGATTTTTGTTTATGTTCTCTCAGTTGTTATATAGTTTATGGTTGTCTTTTTAAATGCCAAAAATATTTCAGGAAAAAAGTTTAAAAACTGTTATGTTGATATTAAATAATTAAAAGTGGTTTGATCAACGTAGGTTTAGGGGGTCCTAAAAGCTGAATTAAAATGGTTTTTTTCAGTAGTATGCACACAAAAAATAAATCAAGCAAACTTTACTTAAATCAAGCCATAGCGGTGTCATAAGTACGGTGAGTACGGTTTTTCCTAAACCAAGTATGAAATTTCTTACTCCAAGTACGATTTTTCAAGTACGAATTTCTTACTTTTAGCCGCAATTGAGTCAAAAAAGGATTTATTTAAGTTCGGAACCGTACTCGATTTAAGCCAAAAAAAGATTGATTTAAGCCGTAAGCGGGCTTAATTCGAAAATGAAATGCAATTTTTTTGACTTATGGAGGCTTTATTTAAGAAGAAGAGTTTTATATAGATATTTGAAATTCATAAAATAAAAATTTCATTTTTTGTACTTACCGAAGCTGAGATTCGAACCAGGGACCTTCTGCATTGCAGCGCAAGCGCGCTACCTCTAGGCCACCGAGACACTTTGATTTTAAATGTTAAAAAATATATTAAAACAACAAGCTTTTTTCTGCTTGATTTGTTGAAGCAATCCGAATAGGCTTGATTTAGAAAAATGTAAGTAAGGATCGTACTTAAAAATTTTAAGAAAGATTTTGAATAAATTCAAGAATAAAATTCTTGATTTTAGAAAGCGAGTTTTCTTTTTGTGTGTAACTTGCTGCGATCAAAATCTATCTATTAGGACCCAGAATAAACAATATTTAGCATAATCAGCCTACACGAGAGATATACTGTCATTTGAGACGCATGCTTTGACTGTTTTCAAAATTAGTTAAATAAACCAAAAAGCTCTGGCACTGCCGTAAGATCAGCTGAAAAGGTGAAAAAACTATTCTTCGCACGGTTTTCCTTTTCACTATTCTCTTAACTACGACAGTCGTGGCCCGGAAGGGAGTCCTATTTCTTTTACACCTTTCATGCCACCTAGTAAGCTGTTTAGAGCAACAGCTGTTTTGGTTCATCCTTCCGATTTTTATTAGCAGTTAAATCAGCAGTTTACTATCAATTGATAACCTACAGCTTTGCATGAGTCCAGACTTATTTGAATATTTTCAGCCACATTAAAAAATTGTCTGAAGTTTTTCTTCTTTTTTAAACAAGTATTATATTTCAATCTTTTAGTAGCTGAGACAGATTCTTTATTGAAGGTAAATACAGTAGGTTTTAATTAAGCCAGCAGGTCGATCTATTAATTGGTAATGTGATCCTAATATGCAGGACCAAGACCTGACTGGTCTTGTGAACTTCTTGATTCCTATGGGCAGGAACTAAGACATTGTTACCTTAAGGGGATGACCTATGTTTGTTCAGGACCTTAAGTAAACCCTTGGGCTTATAGCGCTTCTTAAAACGCTACGGTGATTTTAAGCCAGTTTATTTAAGCCGTTAAGCTTGAGGATGTTCAATGCTCCCTTGGAAAATACCAAAAGTCTCGTCCTTCCAACTTCGGTTGACGTGTTTAGGTTTTTGAATAAATAGGATAATAGATAGTTTATATTAGAGTCCACCAACGCTGATGGTAGAACACAATATTCTCAACAGCTTGCTTATCCATGCAGTGACACTGTTAGGGTGAGCGCAAGTTTTACACAATCCCGAAAACTTTTGCGCAATTCCTAAACGTCTGTGTTTCATAATCAATGATAGCTCCAGTAACTGCAGTGTAGATTCAGCACGAAGATTCTAACATTTTTTTAAGCACAGAATGCTACGTTCGTATTTTTGACGGTTTTCCCCACATTAAGCCGCCACGAAAGTTTTCTGCCTATTATTCCTGCCAAATACTTTAAATCTTCTTTTAGTACGAGATTGCCACCAGTAAATTTTGGTATGTCTCATAAAAGAGCCTTATTTCAGCAGAATCAAGTCCGCTCTCTCCAGATTTACCATAAGTTCCACCTTTTTGCGGCCACTGGGCTAACCTCCATAGTTCAGCTTCTATTACAAGGTTAATCGTTCTTAAGAACTTTTAATCGGAGCCGCCTTCAAGTCTTGTTTAAAGTTCGTTAAAAACGAGTGTAAGAGCTCTCTTTCTCTCTCTGTTTCTTCATCTGAGATATTGAAGAAATATTTGCATACTCGACATATCTTTATCTGTCGGCTGACTGAATGAAGTGCCGTCTCTACCTTTTCTCTTCTTAATGAACTGGCCTAGACAACTCTTACTTACATTGGCTTAACCGTAACGGCAATATAGAATGCAAACTATATAACAGCACTGACTGATTATCCTGATTCTGTGGATAATAAGCCAAATTTGCCTTCAAAAGCTTCTGCCTCATAATATGTGTATTATAAGGGTGCACATAATTATTATAAAAGTGAAGGGTATATCATGAGTTATATTACAAATTCCCACTCTAAACTTATTAAATTTTGGTTTGATGTCTTATGTGATTGGAATGTAAATAAAGTTTGCAGTTATACGCCACATGCCCGACATTGTACTGCATAGTAGAGAGTTAGAAAATATAAAATGTTCTATCGTCAGTGGCTATTGCATGTTCAAAACTTTTGGGATAAAAGTTCCTTTTTTTCATTTCTTATTGGGGAGAAATGGGAAAACCAGCCAAAGAATATATTTAAGGATAGAACTATTCAAGATTTTTGACACTATAACCCATCTGTAATATAAGGGCCTCGGTTTTGAATCCGTAACCTCTCTAGTGCGGTTTATGCAAAACCTCCCACGTACACAAAAAGCTTCCAACGTGGAGCCTATATCATAGGTAAAGAAAGACAAGTATTTATGAAATAAAGGAAGAATCAGATTGAGCACTGGCTTGAATGATGTTCCGTTTTAAATAAGTGAGGTTTGTTAGGCTTCTACTCTCCAATGCAGTAACAGATTTAACGCACGTTCGCATGCTATGGCTTCTACAACGATCATGCTCGGCAATTACGGCCACAATGCCACAATGTATCGGTAAAAAACCCTGCTTTTTAAAAATTAAAGTTTTTTTCAACATTAACGAAAATATATTAATTTCTTCTTATAAAAAGAAATTATATGAACTTAAGCCAAACTAAAAAGCAAAAATTTTTAAAAAAATTTAGGTAACACATTATTCATACTAAAACTATTCTTCTTGGTCACGTTTTCTAAAATTGTCACTTTAAATAATATATCACATAAGAAGGGATAAAACTACTCTTTGCAGGTAACCCTGGATGCCTCCAGCCTGCCATAAAACGGGTTTCTTAAAGGGAAGTATAATATTATCAACGCCCTTGGAAATTGCATAAGGTCTAGTAAAAAGTATTCTTGAAAAAAACCAAGCTAAGAAACGTAAAACTTGAATTTTCCTTCATGCATATTTTAAAACAACCTAAAATTGAAGTAAGACTTTATTATGAAATGCTTATCGTAAAGCGTTTCAGATACGCTATCGGACAGTGAAAAATTTTTCGATAACGTAACAACAAAGTAATATTTTAATAACATAAAAACTTGTTTGGAGATTATTTTGATGAAATCTTAATTAAGACAAACACTTGAAAAATAAATCAAAATCTCTCAACGAAAATATTTAAAAAATAATTTTTATGTTTCTGTTGTAACTCTGTATTATATACAACTCTTCCTTTAGGCCTTGTTACTGTAAATTGCAAACGAATAACTTTTTTGTAACTTTTAAATTAAATTATATTTGTATTCATCAACAACCTCGTAAATATTATCATCCATTCATTCATATACGAAAAACTTTTTTGTAAAAAGAGCAATGGGAAGACACTCTTAGAATCAACACCTAAATTAGTTGTACAACTTGCATAAAGGCAGAGGATTTTGTGGGTGTAATTGTGTTAGTAAACCTCACACCATTGGACAACCTTTTCTGTTGGTTTTTGTCTGCTCATTGTCTACAAAATTCAATATGTCATTTAAAAATAACATTGAAGCCAACAGCAACTAGAAAAAAAAATAAAATATCACGTGTTTGGTACGAAAGTCTAACACTAAAAATCCAACAACTTGCAACTGAAATTAACAAACAACAAAATAAATTTTTGTTAAAGTTTTGTGTTCTGTTATTAAATTACAGCTGAAAGTGATGAATAAATCAAATTAATTTCTCGGGTGAATACAGAAATACTCCTCCTTTTGTTGCCCTTCCTCTCCCCAAAGACTACTTGTACAAAAAATATCATTTTTCATAAAAAAATTCAAACAGTGTCATTTATTTCGACTAGTTTCTCAAAATAATGACAAACGAATTTCTATAGAAACAAAAGAAAAGAAATTCAAGTGTCAAAAGAATCTTTAATAGAATTTTTTTCTACTGAATTGTTAAGGTTTGGCATTTGATTAAACTTGTATTTTTCAAAATATTTTGTCTTTTATTGGGATCTATTTTGTTTGTTATTTTTTTTTTGTTTTTGTAAAATCATTAATTTTGTTTATTGTTGTTGTTTGTTATTCAATTTTCTTTGACTGGATTTATGTTAGTTTGTTATCATGTGCTTGTTTTGGTTTTTCTTTACTAAACCGTAAGACTTTTGTTACAAATTAAGGTAGTTGTCCCATTATAAATCACTTTGTTTTATTTTTATCATTTATTTTGTTTTTTTTTTCTATTTTAAGAATTTTTTAAGATTTATATCTTTATTTATTTTTTTTGTTTTTGTTTTTTTAAAGAAAAAAAAAAACACACAAACAACCAATCATTAATCTTTTGCAGTTTTAACAAAACAAACTTTTTGAAAGAATAAAGAAAGTACCCGTAAACGGAATTCAAAAGAAAGGTAGAAATCAAACATTTTTCTTAACAATCATTTGGATTGAATTGGACCATAAATCTTTAAAAATAGCAAAAGAAGTATAAAAACTTAAATTTAAATCAAATATTTGGTTTTTTATAGAAATTTAATGTTAACGTGCAAATGCTTGAGTGCTGGTGTTTTTAAAATCTCTTTATGTTTGTGGTTTATACAAGTATTTCTATATATTTAATTAAATCATAATATGTATTAGGTTTTAATTAGAGCGTTAAAATAAAAAATTAATAATAATGGTCAAAATTATAGTAATGCTCAATGGAATAATCAATTAGTAATATGATTCGACAAAAGAAAAATTTATCCCTAAAGTTATTGTTAGAAATGTATGTACTTAAACTGAAATGGTGCTGCAATTAATATGAAAACAACTGCATTCGAGATCACCAATTTCGATTTAGAAATCAACATAGTACCATCGAACAAACACACAGACTGGTACAGGTTATAAGAAAAGCCTTTAAGGAAAAGAAATACTGCTCCGCGCTTATTTTAGATGTCTCTTAAGCCTTTGACAAAGTTTGGCCCTGTTAAACAAGTTAACGCTAACTTACCAGTGAATGTCTTTAACCTTTTGAAAAAATACATAACTGGCCGACAATTTATGATAAAAGAAGGAAACTGCTTCAGCTGTCTTTAACCAATAGGGGCGGGGGTACCTCCAGGGAGCATATAAGGTCAATTATCTATTTGCTTTACACAGCAGATATACCCAAAAACAATCTTACTCATACGTCGACATTTGCTGATGATTCCGCCTTTCTCAGTAATCATGAAGACCCTAAAGAGGCCTCAAAACGACTTCAACATCACGTAGCCCAAGTAGAAAAATGAGCAAAGTTATGGGGTATAAAAATAAATGAACAAAAATGCACACACGTTACTTTTACGTTACGCAAGAAAACGTGTCCTTCAATTCTTATAACTACAACCATACGGTGCCTCAACGAATTGAGACGAAATATCTTGGCATTCACCTGGATCGCCGCCTCACATGGAAGTCACATGTAGATGCGAAGTTGACACAGATGAAACTTAAAGCTGCTCAAATCTCCTGGCTAAATGGTAGAAACTCTGTGCTACGTCTTGATTGTAAACTTTTACTTTACAACTCAATTTTGAAACCAATTTGGTGCTACGGTATACAGCTAGGGGCACTGCTTCCGCCATCAACATTGAAAAAATTCAAAGCCGTCAAAATAAAATACAAAGAATGATAACTGGTGCTCCTTGGTATTTCAAAAACAGCAACATCCACAAAGATCTGCAAGTTCCACTAGTTAAATGCGAAATTTTAATTATGTGGACAAATATTTAAACAAGCTGGAAACACATCCAAATCCGCTCGCTTGAAACATTTTGCAACATAGTGGACATACTCGTCTGAGAAGAAAGGATATTATTGCACTTAGATGAAACTACTGAATTTATTAATTTTTTCATGAGAACTTGAATTTCAGTCTGGTTCTGGCTGGACTAATATAAATTAAAAAGTTTTAAGATTTGAGTACTTATTGTTAGTTCGCCAAAGGCGAAGATTCAAAAATAAAAATATAAAAAAAAATTACTATTCGCTTCAGTAGTAAGTTCAATCTTTTTTTTAAACATGAAGCAAAGGGATACCGAAGGCCTTAGTTCAACAGGGGTGTCGCAATGCTGTTGAGGCAAAGAATGTGGCATACAAGGCAGCACTGCAAACCTTAGCAACACGCCTTGTAAAATAAAGCTATCGGTAGAAAAGAAAAGAGTATATGGAAAAATACTTTTTTGATGCCTGCTGATATCTGATAGCAGCAACGACGAAAATACCACAGAACCAATCTAAGAGAGTTATGTTGAGTGCATAACGCTAATACAGAATGAGTGCGAAATTATATGCCTGACTATATATTTGTTGACTGCAAGGTCCATGCATTTAAAACTGTTTAACGTTATGTCAGAGTTTGGTATTCCAGCAGAACCAATACGACTCTGAAGGATGACCTTAACTGATACGCAACCCTCAGTTTAGAAAGGTAGAAATATCTCCAAGCCAAACAAGGTTTTAGGCAAGTAGACAGTTTTTCGTGTGACCGTTGTGACATCCTACTAGAAAAGGTTATACGATACGCAAATGTGAATAGAACTGGCATATTATTTACAAAACAGCATATGTTGGGCTTAAGCCGAAGATATAGAAATAATGGGATAAAGATTGCGAGCATAAACTTTCAAATTGGGTCTTGCTTTAAATGCAGATAAAGCCAAACTGATGGTATAAATGCCCAAAATGTCCAGTAGACTTGGGCAGACAGAAAAAATTAAAAAGTACAACCTTGAAATTGTTAAAAAAAAATTTCATCTAATTTTGTACCGCCATAAACAAATCAAACAACATCAATAAATGCTTCTTTGGACTAAGAAAGCAGTTTAAAAGCAAATCCAGCTCCAGTTAGATAAAAATTACTTTCTTTAACGTACTGATGTTTCCCGTGTTTGTACAAGGTGGACACATCATTCTGGATCTAATTTTTTTCTTAATATAAAACTCTTCAACTCTGTTTTTTTGATTATGCTTATTGGTTACATCGAAAAGATGATATCGGTAAAATGGGCGCCGTCACAGCTAATTGCTATACGGGCTGGTTTAATGGCAGTTTTTATCACTTCGGCGAGAGTTATGGGCGACAGATTCTCGCACTCATGTCAAATGTTCTCCTTGAGGGCTTCCAGGGTCTCGGGCTTGTTTATGAAAGCACGGGACTTCAAAAAACCCTGCGGACCAATGTAAATCGCCAAAAAGAGAGATCAGGCAAGCCCGTTACACAGCCCTCAGAATATCGGTTGTGGCTCGCCTTACGAGCAAAACTATCGCTTCTAGGGCACCTAAAATCTACGAGTGATGAACGGAAAGTACTTTCACCTGCTCAAAATGAATGTATGATGCGCTGAAGGAGTCAACGGATCGTTTTTTCCAAAGATGCCGCTGGTCAAACGACAACAGTGGACGGTGCGCGTTAAAGGACCATGTTACCTGAGCTTTTTTTGCCGCAAGTTAATGAATTAGGACTGGAATGCATGTAGATCCAACAGGACGGAGCATGGGTATACATTGCGCTAGACACGGCCGATATTCTGAAGCCGCCATTCCCAGGGCGCCACATCTTTCATTTGAGCGATATACATTGGCCCGCAAGATGGTCCGGCTTAACCGTTTCAGACTTTTGTTGTTTTGTTTTTTATGTCTCGCGATTATGCGAATAAGCCTTGAAGCCCTCAAGAAAATTATATGGCGCGAGAGTCTGTCGCCCCAAGTTCTTGCTAAAGTGATAGAAAATGGCATAAATAAAAAAAATATACAAATAATAAACAAATTAAAAAAATTGAATCGACATTTTTGATTTCGAAAAAAATAAGAGCCAAACAACATCGGATGATTTCTTTTGGCCCAGCTTGTATATCAGCCATATCACACTTTAAAGAAGAAGCGTAGAAGATCGTACCAATTCAAAATAAATTCTACGTTCTGTTAGTAAAGCAAACGTTCTGTAATAGCAAACTTAGTAAGTTAAGTAAGAAGAAAAGGGCAAAAAATTACCAAATAATATTTAAAAAAATGGAAACAGTAGAAATTGGAACTTGTTGTTATTTTACAGAAAAAATTTTACTACAAACTAGTTGTCACATTTATTACACAAATTTCAATTATTCTTTTAAAATTTACGAAAAAATAGTTTTATAATTACAAAAAATAATTTTGTTGCCAGTCACACTTCCGAATTACCGCAAAACATACGTAGTTTAAGAGAAAGACAAAAAAATGACAAGGAAAAATGTAGTTTTAAGGAACTTTATCATTCCCTATAAGTGACCGGCAAACTACCGGCAGTTATTGCTAGACAGCCTATAGAAGTACTAGTCTAATTTTCAGATGTAAGAGAAGCTACTGATAGTTTAAATATTGTTGTTAGAGTATTATTTTTTTCTTTTCGTAGAAGAAAAACATAATATGGAAGCCATTTTGCGTACTATTTTTGATGTAAAAAACATGTTTTAAATGCAACTTTAAATAATATATGAAACCAGTTTTTTCTCTTGTTTACATGATTTTTTTCAAAACCTGGCAATGAAAAAGATTTTCAAAATTTAAAAAGTTTATCCTTGTTTTTTTGGGGTTGATATCTCAGACAGATGTATGGGTGTATTTTTTGTTTCATATTAAATATCAATCATACGCAGTGTGTGGCATTAAATGATTTAAGTGCTGTTTATAGAACACATTTGACGAAACGTGTTGGACGCTTTCTGTGCATTTTGTTATTGTAACGAAAACAGAACACATGCAAATTCTTCAAGGCGTTTTATAAAACGTGTTCTATAAATAAATTTTACAGTTTTTAATTGATTTTTCAAAAAAATTTTTTTTGTTAAATAAAGAAATTGATGTCATTAAAATGATATGATAACAATTGATAAGACGTTTGCGCAAAATTATTTTTGTGGATCCCTTTTTTTAATTATAAAAGTCAGTTTCTCATAAGAATAAAAAATATTGTAAATTTTAATGTATTAAAGTAATTCCTTTAAATACTATTTAAATTTAATTAAAATTGACTGCCTAAAATTTCATTTGCAACAAATTTAAGCTTGTTCAATAAAAATACAATTTCCAATAACGATTTGAATAAAATTTAACAAAATTGCAAGAAGAGAATCGCATAATTTGTTTTTATGTAATTAGTGTTTTCTTTGCCTTTTTTCTAAACCTCTTATATGAATAAAACGAGTCTGACTCGCGCGGTAGTAAACATTTAAATTTTAATTTAATTTAACAACCAAAGACACTAGCAGTAAATGTTGAACGATACGCACTCAAACACAATGACAAAAAGCAATGTCTGTGTATTTGCGTTCACTTTTTTTACAAAAGTATCAACATCAATAGTATTTAAATAAACATTATCTGTAATTGAAATATATTATTTCTGTTAAAATGTTATTGAAAAACGAAAACAACGTTTATTCTTTTTTTCTACTTAAGTACAATTCAATTGAAATGATTGCTTCCCGTCTTGTTTGTAAAAGTTAATTTCGTTAAAATTTTATTACAGGAGGAGGCTTAAATGCAATTTTTATTGCAAAATACTAAAAACACGCTCTTCTAGTAACACTTAGACTAGCATTAACTTGCAGTTCTTAGCTGCGGAAATAGACAAAAGAATTTGGGTGAAATTTGTGTTTGAACAATAAAAAATAAGTAAAAAAGTACTTAGAAAAATGTTTTTGCAATTCCTTTAAATAAATACATTTTGTAAGCTGAAAATTAAATAATTTTTGCAATATTTGTACGCATTTTGAAAAAATCCAACATTTGGAGCTATAAAAACATACATTTTTGTAAAAATAACGTAAAAACGGATTGTTTACAAATCCATGAAAGTTTTTATGTGCTTGAATATTTCCGTATTTAGGAATTTAAATATAAGGTGGGCCAAAAAAATATGCTGTTTTTCTTGCAAATGGCGTCCAATGTCAAATCTGTTATCACATTTGTGAACTAGACATATGTTTAACACAACAAGCCATTGAGCGATACACTCTCCATGATCGCAAAATAATCGTGTCTACTTTTTTGCGTAGCAATTCGTCTATGGTGATAGTGCAGTGTGAATTCCGTCGCTGATTCCTTAGTTGTCCGGCACCAACTGCGCAAACACTGTGATATTTTTTTTTTTTTTTTTTTTTTTGTTTCATATATTTATTATTGAATCTTCGCCTGTGGCGAACTAACAATAAGTGTTCAAATCTTAAAACTAGGTAGTTAATATAAGTCCAGCCAGTGCCAGACTAAAATTTAAGTTCTCATATTAATTATCAAGCTTCATATAAGCGCAATAGTATCCCTCCTTTTCAGGCGGGTGTGCCCACTATGTTGCAGGATGTTTCCATTATTCCGAGTGGAGCTTGAGCCTGGTGATATCAAATTGAAAAAAAGTGAAACTCACCCCATCTACGATTTAAAATATATTATGCACCGACGAGTCACTGTGGAAGTGCCACATAAGCGATCTGGGCCCGTACAGTGCTTAAACTGCCAGGAATATGGCCACACTAAAACTTATTGTAAGTTGCCTACTGTTTGTGTTGTGTGTGGGGATCTGCACGATACGACCAAGTGCGACAAGCCAAAAGATGATCCTAGGATAAAGAAATGCAGCATCTGCGGGGGAAACCACACTGCCAACTATAGAGGTTGTCCTGTTTTTAATTTAGTTAAGCGATCAACTAAGCCGAACATAGTTCCTGCCCCTCCCCAGCCTTTAAATATACCAACTACAAATATGCCTCCATTGGCACAACCAGCTACAAATCAAGTTTCTTACGCCGCCGCATTAAAGTCTAACCAGCCTAATTCACGTAAGTCTACCCAGCCTACAACACAACAAGAAGTGCCAACTAGCGAACCAACCGGGCCTAATTTTAGCCGCCTGGAAGCCGTAATTGACAATATGGTCACACAATTTACGCAGATTATGGCGCAAATGGCCAACATGATGCAAGAAATGCAAAAAATGCAGTCTGCTTTTCTGCAGGCTATGCTTAAAAGACCATGAACTGCCTCAGGGTTTGTTTCTGGAACGCAAACGGCATCCGCCAACACAAAACCGAGCTCGAATATTTCTTGATGAACCAAAAAATCGATGTTATGTGTATTTCTGAGACTCATATGACATCTAGAAGCACTTTTAAAATTAGTGGTTATTCTTTTTACGATTCAAAGGATCCTAGGGATAGATCATGTGGTGGCTCGGCTATTCTAATCAAATCAAGAATTAAACACCAATGGTTGGGTGGCCTCTCGGAATGTTATATCCAAGCTACGAACGTCTGCATTGATGAATTTTTCCATAACCTTGTTATTTCATCAGTTTACTGTCCACCCAGATTCTCCATAACGAAGGATCAGTACAACAGTTTCTACAAATCATTAGGTCCCCGCTTCATAGCTGCTGGAGACTATAACGCTAAGCACACATACTGCGGCTCCCGCCTAATTAGTCCCAGAGGTCGTGTCTTGTATGACTCAGTGTCTGAAATAGGACTTTTCGTTATTTCAACTGGACAACCAACCTATTGGCCAACGGACAATAATAAAATTCCAGACGTAATAGATTTTGGCGTGGCAAAAGGTATATCACCGGACCTTATTGAGGCTGAAGCCTCCTTCGATTTATCTTCTGACCACTCACCCACAATTATCACTATTTGCAGTCCTCACCAAATAGCAACTAGTGATTTTTTCTTATCAAAAAGAGTAAATTGGTTAAAATATAAAAAATATATCAGCTCTCACTGCTCGGAACACATACCACTAAAAACTCCCCAAGAAATCGATGATTGCCTAAATATCCTAAATGAAAACATTAAAGAAGCCGTTGAACATGCTTCTTCAACATACCGTCAGGTCAAATACAACAAAATTTTTTCTGTCGATGTTGAGGAGCTTTTATCTGAAAAAAGGAGAGCGCGAAGAGAATGGCAACAGCATAGATCGCCCCAACTTAAAACGAAGCTAAAAGAGTGTACAAATCGCTTAAAAAACTTGCTGGAGGTACACAGAATTGCATCAATTAAGAAGTATTTGGAAGGTCTAGACGCAACCCCTCAAACAAATTATTCTCTATGGCGATCAGCCAGTCGTCTCAAAAGACCCGTAATCGCAAAACCACCACTGCGCAATCTAAGAGGATCCTGGGCTAGAAATGATGAAGAAAAATGCGATCTGCTCGCAAGCCATTTAAGAAACGTGTTCACTCCTAATACATGCACTGACGTGAGGGGATTACCGCCTGTTGTTTCTAGACGTCCTATAGAAATACGTTTCCGATATTTAGATGTTGTAGAGGCTATCGCTTACCTACATGATAAAAAAAAGCTCCTGGCGTTGATAAAATAAGCAACAAAATGCTCATTGAGCTACCTTTTACAGCAAAAAGAATAATTCTTTTTATTTTTAATGCCATAATACGGCTTGAACATTTTCCACCAATATGGAAAGTTGCCTTAGTAAAGATGATTCCTAAGCCTGGTAAAGATCCTTCTAAGGTGGAGTCTTATAGGCCTATAAGTTTGTTACCAACTTTGTCAAAACTGTTTGAAAAGCTGCTTAAAAACAAGCTTACTCCGATCCTGGATGAAAACAACTGCATTCCAGATCACCAATTTGGCTTTAGAAGTCAACATAGCACAATAGAACAAACTCACAGACTGGTGCAGGTTATAAGAAAAACTTTCGAGGAAAAAAAGTACTGCTCCGCGCTTTTTATAGATGTCTCTCAAGCTTTCGATAAAGTATGGCACGAAGGCCTGTTAAACAAACTAAAGCTAAACCTTCCAGCTAATATTTTCAACCTACTAGAAAAGTACATAACCGGTCGACAGTTTAAAATCAAAGAGGGAAACCAAATAAGTTCTTCTCAAACAATAGGGGCTGGTGTACCTCAAGGGAGTATACTAGGTCCAGTTCTGTACTTGCTTTACACAGCAGATATGCCAACCAATAGTTTTACACACACGTCGACATTTGCTGATGATACTGCTTTTCTTAGTATTCATAAAGACCCTAAAGAGGCTTCAAACCAATTGCAGCAACACGTAACCCAAGTTGAAAAATGGGCAAAGTTATGGGGAATAAAAATAAATGAACAAAAATGTACCCACGTAACTTTTACTTTACGCAAAGAAACGTGCTCTCCAATTCTTATTAACAACCATATGGTGCCTCAACGAACCGAGACAAAATATCTTGGTATTCACCTAGACCGCCGCCTCACATGGAAGCCTCATATAGATGCGAAGTTGACGCAAATGAAACTTAAAGCTACACAAATTCATTGGCTAATCGGCAGAAACTCTGTGCTTCGTCTTGATTGTAAACTTCTACTCTACAAATCGATTTTGAAACCAATTTGGTGCTACGGTATACAATTATGGGGCACTGCTTCCGCATCCAACATAGAAAAAATTCAACGCAGGCAAAACAAAATCCTAAGAATGATAACTGGTGCTCCTTGGTATGTTAAAAACAGCAACATCCACAAGGATCTACTAGTTCCACTAGTTAAATGCGAAATCCTGAACTATGTGGACAAGTATTTAAATAAGCTGGAAGCTCACCCAAATCCGCTCGCTCGAAACTGTGATATTTGACGACCAATCCTAAAGAGCCTGGGACCCCCCAAGACGCTACCAAGGGAAGCAGCCCTCGGAGTACCAGTTCTGTCGAGAATATCGTTGCTGTTTAGCAAGAATGTCGAAGCTGTAGCCAGAAACATCAACCAGATGCAGTGCCTCGCAATAAGCCGCTAGCCGGTCGTCCGGAATGCGGACTGGACTTTTTATGGGAGCATGCGCTGGTTTTTGGCAAAAATTCGCCCATTTCCAACTCAGCGGGTACGTAGACCATTAAACCTATCGTTTTTATGCCGCAATTGAACAAATGAAGACTGAAAGACAAGTGGTTTAAACAACACGGAGAAACGGCACACGCTGCGCGAGCCACAGCCGATATTCTGAAGGCGGCGTTCCCGGGTCGCTTTATCTCTCATTTTGGCGATTGCAATATTGCCCGATTTAACCATTCCAGACTTTTTTGTAGGGGTTTTTTAAAGTCCCTTGTTTACGTGAGCCTGAGACACTGGAGGCCTTAAAGGACAACATTCTAAACAAGTAAAAGAATCTGTGACCCGAAATTCTCGCCGAAGTGATGAAAAATGCTATAAAACGAACCCGTATATCGATCAATTGTGACGGTGCCTATTGAGCCGATATTATCTTCTCGCTTTGACCTATCACATTTAAGGGGTTGAAGAAAACATAATCAAAGAACAGAATCGAAGTTTTTTATTAAAAAAAAATGAGAGCCAAACAACATCGGATGACTTCTTTTCTTCCTTTGAGTGGATCAATGCATTTCTTAAAAAGTAGTGTCACCAGTGTGTGACAAAATACTTACTCCAATTTGGCTATAATATCTAACTCTCTTCAGCAATATTGAACCTAAAAATCTATCAAATAACCGTATTTTTTTAGAAAAGGGAATCTTTTTTTTATATATAGAAAAAAACTTCTTTGTCCCCCTTTTTTTGAAATAAATTCCTAAAACTCAAATTCTTAAATATGAAAAAAGGACCGTTGTCGCTTGTCAGCCCTGGCTTAAATAACATTAAAAAAGCCGTAGTAACTCAAAATTTGAATTTTTTGAGCTGGGTATGCAGAAATTTATCTTTAGGGAAATATCTATCTAAAGAAAAAAAGATTATGATTCCACCTCTAACTGTTCAGATTCTACAGCTAAAAATGTCTTTATTGCCTCTAGGTATTTCCAACAATATTTATTTGCAATAATAAAATATTTCCTTTATGACAAGAAATTTACTAACAGAAAGGAATTTACGAAAAAAGTATAAAGCAATATTATTTTTTGCTACGTTTTAGGCACAGAAACACAACTGCATATTTTGATTTCTTTTTTACTTGTTCGTATTATTTCATATTACAACTTTGTTAGAAAAAAGAAATAGTTAAAAGTTTATTTGCTATAACGATATATTTCGAATTAATTTTTAAGTTTGTCATGGGTTTTGTGACAATAACGATACATCATTGATAGGTTGATACAAAGTACTTAAATATAAATAAATATTTCATATTTTAAATAATTTTTGGCCTTTTTTTATTTAAAAACATTTCTTTTTATTTAAAAACTTGTACAAAAATAACTTTAGTAAACGAAAATACTATCAAAAAGATGGTTCAAAACTTCAAATGCATTTTTCTCAGTTCACGATTTTTTGAATTACTACGGTATTGCACCAAAGGCTCGAAATCTACTCTTCGTTTAATAAACGCTGCCGTGTATGAGTAATATTTGTAAATTGAATATTACTTATACTATGAACGAAACACGTCAGGATAAAAAAACTTTCACATTTTTAATAAAAATCGATTATTTTATGATTAGTAAACTGTTAACAAAAGGTGTTTGAAAATACGTCTTTGATGATTTGCATGTGTTTTTTTTTGTTATAACAAAGTACGCATAAAAGCTATAAGAAGCTTCGTGAAATGCGTTTTAAGCAGCATATGAAAGAAAATTATAATTTTGGACCAATTCAAAAAAACTAAACATTGTATTGTTATCAAACTTCAAACTTTATAAAATCATCTTATTTTTTTGCATGTGTTCGAATGAAAAATTTACAGTAAGAATATTGTTTTTTAATCAAGGCAACATATGCAAAACAGGAACGATTTGAAAGTTTCGAGGTGAACAACATTTTGTAAGCCCATAAGACATTTTTATCCTTATACCGAAATTTTTACACACGACAAATTCCGAATGATTTTTTTGCTATTGCTTAAAACTTAAACAATTACTTTAAAAAAAAACTGTGCTGCATATTTAAAAACACCTAATTGGCAGTTTGCCTTGCATCACAAAATTTCAAGTTTTTCCTGAAAGCAAAGAGTATTTATAGCTATTTTAATGTCCTGGAAGCAAAAAAACATTGTCAAAATTGTAAGGAGTTTATAAGGGAAAAAGTTTAAAATTGGTAATGCAAAGCAAACTTTGTTTTGGAATACAGCCATTCTTGTAAATAAATTTGTAAAGTTAATTTATATTAGTTTAAATTTTATTTATTTTTCTTTTTTTATATTACTTATGTGTATATTTATATTATAGTTAATCTATAAAAAAACTAATTTGAAAAATTGTAACAGGCGGATTAGCCTTTTTTTTAATACAGAGTCTTGCATCTAAAAAATTGCAGCAGCCTTATATCCAAACAAACTAGTAGAAAAAGTGTCAACAATTCACTTAAGCATTTTATTCCAAAAAAAAAAAGTATTTTTTTGATTAATTCAGTTTGTATTTCTAGTTTTTACACAAAAATTTAACTAATGAAAAAAAATATTAATTTACGCAGAAGTGAAAAAATTTATCACAAAACTTTGCTACCGATTCACACACAGGCCAAGTATTCAGTAAAAACAAAATCCCATTATTTATTTTTTAAGACAAATTTTTAATTTAAAAAATATTAAGGCCACAAGAAAACAAAATGACCAATGGTTTAGGATTTGTGTTTCAATATGTCATAAAGATTTCAAAATCGAATTCCTTGGAGCAGAAGTCTGGATACAAAACTTTTACAACTACATCCCTTAGCATAAGCGAAGATTCAATAATAAAATATATGAGAAAAAAAAAAACAAAATAAAATAAAAAAAAAATTTGAAGTAATCAAAAGTAAAAGAAATGGTAAAAGCTTAGGTTTTCTGTCAAGGATTGATCATCAGAGAATCCAAAAATTACAGTTATTTTAGAGCAGAGATTTTACCAACAAACAAAGACGTTTTTTTGTATATATGTCTTGATAGCGATTGTGTAGCATAAAACAAAATTTTTCATTTTCATATTTCAAATTGTTCAAAAATTTAACTGTCATACTATATATGTATATCTTTACGCTCCCTTTACGTGAGTCAGATTTCACTTATTATCTGAGATGTTAAATTGGTGTTTGCAGTGTTAGTAAAATGGTAAAAAGATCAATCGAGTCTTCGAGGTTACGAAACAATTATTTTTGCACCATTATAAAGCAATCTTTTCATTGAGACAAATTAAAGCTTAAGCTGTGATAAGTTAATATAAAGAAAAAAAGTTTTAATTGAAGAGAGTTATTAAATAACAGATACTTTATATTAATATGATATACCATTTGATGAAGCACTTAAGTAAAATAAAATTGCAGAACTAGACGGTATATCTTCTTATATTATATTCAATAATTGAACATTAATTTGTACTTTTGAAGGTAGTGATCCATGTTTTACGGATCAGGTTCATTAAACATGTTCTAAGATATACCAAAATGTTAAGTTGAAGCATGCAACACACTATCTCGACAAAACGAGCGATATTAAAAAAAAGGTATTTTATGTTTGGGCTGTATTTCTAAACGCAGTTTGGTATTTATCATGAAATTTCAACTTCTTCCTTTATTGTACGCCTTGACGAGTCAAATTTATGCCTAAAAAACATCAAATTCAGTATATGAAAAACCCAGTATATAAATACCGGATTTTTTTATTTGTATTTTGAAATTTGTCAAGGCATAAATTTGTCTCATCAAGGCGTACAATTATACAAAATTTCGTGTAGCAAAGCCAATTTCATTTAGGAAAACAGCAATTGTGTACAAAGTATATGCATTTTGGTCAATGAATTGCAATTGCAAGAATTTTGTTTTAGTTGGTTGTAAGTTGAACATTTGAAAAATAGAAGGAACAAAGTTAAAACTTACCTTTTAATTAACCTTTTTTAACAAACTTAAATATATTTTTAAAATTCTCTATACGAATTACACTTTCATTTTATTTCTTATTAAATATTAAGTGATTTTTTCACTAAAAAAATATATGTTCTTAAAATAACCAAAACCGCACATACTACTTATAAAGATGTATTTGCATTTCTATATCTGAATGCAGTTGTATAATAATGCAATTAAAGAAGTAAATATATGAATTAAAATATGAGAGGGAAACCCAACTTTATAAAACCTCAAAACGAAATTTTATAGAAATGTGTTGTGTACTTAACATTTTTAAAGGTTTATAAAAGCTTTTACGGCAGAGCTGGGAGCTACCTATTATATTTCTCATTAAAATTGCGAGTTCAATTGTGATTTATCTTTATTTGGTAAAAAAACTTTTTAACATCGTAAAAAATAATAAATTTTAAAAATGTTATAAATAAAATTTTTGCGGTTGCAGGCTTTGTTTTATAGATTTAATAATAATAATAAAAAATCGTAACAATATTTTGGTATTTTAAGAAAATTGTTGTTTATTGAACTTGAAAGTTTTAAGTTTTAAATATGTGTCATAAAATATGCAAAAAACTGCAATTTTTTGAAAGGCTAATTTCAAAAATAGTTTGATTGAGTGACTTTTCTTTGTATCGCAACTTAATTTATTTAAAAGTGATCAAAACAAAAATGCAATAGCAATTAAAATATAACATGCTGAGGAAGGCTTACGTAAAACGCAACGCAAAAGAACAAAAAAATGCTATGAAAAAACTTAAGTTTAAAAAAATTTTTAATTCATTTTTTTGTTAACAAAATATTTGAACAAAACTTAAATTAAAAAAAAAAATGTTAATACAAAAGTTTGCAAAAAAATTTCATATAAGTTTTGTTTTGTATTTGACCAATTTGATGATATTAATTGCTTTAATGGGGGTTTCCCACGGGCTATATAAGGTCAATTGCTTGCATATATAAATAAAAACGAACTAATTTAGTTAAAGCACTGTGATACTAGCATTAAGTCTGACTACCAGTTTGTTTACATGTTTATTTATTTATTTAATTATTTATTATTCATATCTGTGTCGTGAAGTCCAGTTTTTTAGAATAATATAAAATATATAATTGTGCAATGTAAGACGAATTATTTTCAAAAAACAACAACAAGAACCCCTGAAGAAGTTTGAAAAAAGCAAACGAAACGTCGGGAAAATAAAACTAAAATTAAAAATGAATATATAGTTCGTTTTTATTTATATATAAAAGCAATTGACCTTATATAGCCCGTGGGAAACCCCCATAAAAGCAAAAAATTTCACTTTTTTAGTGTCAGCCCAAGAAAAAATTTAGCAAATTTCTATACATTTTTCAAATATACATATACAGCTGCCCAAGATAAAACAGCAACGTTTTAAGGAGCAAAATTTAAACTATGCTGGGATTAAAAACAAATATGTGATTTTATTTTGTTAATTAAAGTATTTTTTGCCCAATTTTTTCTAAATTTTTTTTTACATTTTTGAAAAAAAAAAACATTTTCGAACTCGCTTTTTTACTGTTAAGAAGTGACATAAAATTTAACAGCAACGATATGTCAAATTTAAATGAATTATCAATGTTTTGTTCTCCATTATGGCAAAAATTATTTTAAAGGTATTTGAATTCTTGAAATGAAAAAAAATCAAACTTTTTGTTTTGGTTATATTTTTTATTAATTGAAGTATGTACGTGTGCCAAATTGGAAAAACGTATTTTTGTTTCGAATTTAGCAAAATTTGGAAAAATTTTTAATTGAAATTTTCATCTTAAGGTATATGTGAAGCACACGAATTTTTTGTATTTCAGTTTTAAAACTGCAGGTTTGTTTATATTTCTTCACATATCCGTGCTGATCTTAGAAAGTTTTGTTTTAATATTTGGCCCTTTTTTCTTTTTTTGAAAATGTAAATTTCTTTTGGGTGCCCTTGCTCGGAAATGAAAGAAATTTTAACATATCATGAATCAGTCTTAAGGTAATATATGTACATAATTTTATCAAGCTACCATTTTTTTCCTTTTCTTTATGGCCAATTTTATTTTTTGTGGAAAAAACGTGAAGCCTTATAGTGAAAGTGATAAAATATTAGGTCTGGTTATATATTTATTTTTTTTAGATGTATGCGACGCTATCCCAAAACTTATGAAAAGGGCTCTCAATACAAAATCAACATAAATTTACCAAATTAATTTTAAAGTTTTCGAAATGTTCAAAAAACAAATGAGTGTTTTTTGACTCTTGATTTTTATGTTTCAGAAATTTTGTTACTTCAAATCTTTAGAATTTGCGGCATTTTTCTGCCAAAGAGGTGGACACCTCTTCTTTAACTTACTTGGGTTGAAAATCTATGTTTATGCACTTATGTTCGTAGAAGTAGTTAAGAAAACCTGCCCAAGGTACTTTAAGGCGTGTACGCATTTTAAATTAATAAAAATGTAAAAAGGAAAATTTTGGATGGCACAAAATTTTAAAGAGTGGAAATTTTGTACTTGTAGCACTGGGGATTTGCGTAAATTTTAGTACATTATTTTAAAATTTTCTTTCCTGCCTCGTCCCTTACAATCAATAGTACAGTCGTTTGCGAATTGTCAACTATAAATATTTATAATGAAACTTATAATTGGAAAAATTTAATAATTTACACACACCACACCACATACGTGGTAGATGTACTATGCGTTTGTACAGATGTTTGCAACACCTTAAAAGAAATGGCCAACCGATCGACTCAGAATCACTTCCTAAGGCGATTTAGGCATATCTGTCCGTCCGGCTGGGTGTCCAAGCTAAAGGATGCTTCTTTGAAGATAATTTAATAAAATTTTAATAAACAGGTAAGTTTTGTAACACTGGAACAAAGCATATGGTAATCAATCATGGTAAATTTTTTGAGAAGGCCCCCCTGCAAATTTCCTCGCGAAATTAGAATTTTTTAAATATTTCTCGTTATTCACAAGATTTGGTACATATGTAGGGTGATTATTCGTACTGATTTTATCAGTACATGTACTGATTTTTTATTTGGTGTACTGAATAAAATTTTTTTTTCAATAGACCAAAAATATTAAAAAATTTTTTGAGAATTTATTTTCTGAATCAAATATTTCCTTTACAAGACGGACGGAAAGGTTTTAATTGACTCAAAAAGTAGTTTTAATTGAAATGCTTTAGTTGAAGGTGGTTCTAAGAACAAAATAAGTAGGAACGCTATAACGACTATGCCGAATCTTATATACGCTTCACAACGTGTGGTTATGCAAAAAGGCATGTATTTATAAAGTCTAAAAATTGTTTCAAGGGGGTAAGTATTTTCCACAAAACTGTTGGTGGAAAAATTAACAGGGACTGGTCTTATATTTGACCTTTGAAGGAGCGCCCTGGAAGCTGTAAAAGTGATTTAAAAAAAATAAAAAAAATTAAACTTTGTGTAACAACCCTGTTAGGTGGCGGAGATAGGGTGTAAGTATGTTCAACAGCATTAATTAGGAAAAATAATGGGAGTCGGTCTTACATTGCACCTGTGTAGGAGCAATTCAGGGGCAGTTTTGAAGGTTCTTATGTAAAGGTTTTAGAGAAATAAACAGAGGTAGTTTTGGCTTATATCTCTGTCAGTTATTCGGCAATTTTGCTGAATTTCTTAAGCAACATTTTGGCAAGTATACCTGATGTCTTGATAGCCCAAACAGGTCAAAAAAAATATATCAAGGGGCTTTTAAAACTTGATTTCAACAGACTAACGGGCAGAAGGATATCGCTAATCGATTTTCCTGTCTATAAGGATGAAGAAAATATATGCTTCATGCGGTCGCAAATGGATCTTAAAGAAATTACAAATGGAATAATAAATTTATATATATGTATGCCCTTATCACTAATGTGAATGGTATAAAAACTGAATTGCGTACTAATTTCGAACCAGAAATAAATGGTCACCCTATACATGTGTCTTACTTTATGTTTCCAACTATTGTTTTCAACAAAAAGATAATCAGTTAAATTTTCCATACAGCCCCCATACAAATGTGGTGTTGGGTTTTATATAGCCATGCTTGACCGGCTATAATTTCTTGCTTATTTTGAATTACCCATTGCCGACGCCCATCCCTGTCGCCTAAAAAGACACAAACTCAAACGAACATGTGTATACCTACATATTTGTTACATTTAAATACATAAAAATCAGGGGTTTTATTAAAGGTTTTGTAATCGGGTTAATGATAAAAGTTTATTTTTAAACCTGAAATTCGGGGTCCCTATTCATAAAAATCATTGTGGGTTTATTTACTTTATTTATCTAACCCGTTGTATTCATTAGTTAATTCTGTTTAAAAAACATTCTTAGCTACTTTTTAAAAAAACATTAAGTCTTTTTAGTTATTTTGTTTTATATTTAATTCAGCCTTAATGTAAACTTTAAATTATCAAAAAATTACAGATTACTTTTTGAACAGCCCTAACATGTAAAGCTTGAAATTGTTAATTTGTATATAAATGTGGGTATCTCCCTGAAGAATAGATCTACAGGGAAAGCAGCATACTTAGATTTTGAGATATAACGGGAAAACAGAAGGGCCAAAAATGGGTTTGAAGAAATTAGTTAATTTCTCTCTCCTTAGCTATAAATACAGGGCGTCTGGTGGCATCACGTATTCTTCGAATACCAAACTTTGACAAAAATTGTCGACGAGCAATTACGTAAGAGTTATAACTCTTAAGAAATGTCTCCAACGCGAACGCTCGATCTAGTAAATAAATTAAGTAGATCAACTATTTGCGTTATTTAAAAAACCGGCTTGTGAATAAGCCCAATAATCGAGCACCCTTAAAGCATACGTTTTACAGACGGTATTCTTATGTCATAGTTAAAAAAAAAAAAAAAAAAAATAATGCTACAAAATTATAAAAAAAAATAAAAAGTATGTCTAAGTAAAAGTGCTTGCCTGGTGAAGAGGTATGCGTGTGTGTAAGTGTGTGAGTGAATGTGTGGTATATGTTGTTACAAACATATGAAACTAAACGTTAAGTGACTATGAGACAGGCTTTTTAAAAAGTCTGTACTTTGAGTACTTGAGTACACTTTTGTTTTAATTATAAACTTAGTTATGTAAATTCAGCCACTTTATAAAATTTCACATAACTTTTTCCACAACTTGTTGTGGAGAAAAATTTTTGTTTTATTCTATTCTTAACACATTTGACATTAATAGTAAAAGTTAAGGGTTTAAGAGTACTTGTTACATTTTTCCAACTGTTTTCCATTTCAATAAGAGAAAAAATTTACATAAGATCACTTTCATTTTAGTTAAAATGCAAATAAATATATTTATAACATAATGCAGTAAGAAAACGAAAAATTATTTAAAGAAATTTTTTTCAATTTAAAATAAATGATTTAACAGCAAATATAACCAAAAATTTAATTTTCTAAAAATTTGTTAATAAATAAAACTATTAAAAATAATAGTTACTCTTAAAAATTTTTTATAAAAAAATATAAAATAAAGGTGAAAACAAGTAAGAGAGCTATATTCGGCTAAGCTGAATCTTAAATACATTGGCTTTTCGAAACCATTTTTATCCATTTTTAAATTTATAAAATATTTCTAGTTTTTAAATATGGGTCGGTGTCATATTTTAACTCTTTTATTGTCACTACGAGGAAGTTGTACGTGTTTTTACCATAACTGGTTTCAAATTTTGTGTAGCAACTCTATTAAGGGGTGAAGACCGACAGTAAGTTTGTCCTAGGAAAATGTTTGGAAAGAAAAACTAACTGGGGTCTGTAATACATTTTATTCCTCTCAGGGCGAATCTGGGAAAGTTGTATGGGTTCTTAGGCCAATTCTGTTTCGCAACCCTGCTAAAGGGCTGGAGATATGGAATAATAATTGGGGTTTGACTTATATTTAACCTTTGTAGGAGCACCTTTGATGCTGCGGAAGCGATTAAAAACAATTTAAAAAAATGTTAACTTTGTGTGGCAAACCTGTTAGGGGGCGTAGATAGGGTGCAAGTTTGTTCCAAAAAAAGTTTACAAGGAAGTATTAGTAGGCGTCGGTCTCATTTTGCACCAGTCTAGGCGCGAACCCCGGGGCAGCTGTATAGTTTTTATGTACAACTTTCAAAGAAATAAACAGATTTAGTCATGGTGCTAGGCATATCTCTCGGTCAGTTTTCGAGGGATTTAACTGGATTTAAATAGCGATTTTTTCGCAGATATTATTGAAAGTTAAATATTATTTGTGGGTAAATGCGACAATAAGGGTCTTCAAAAAGTAAGTTTCAATCATAAGAGGGACACGTAGATAGATAGATGGGCAAACAAACGGCGCCAAATTAACTTCCTTTATCTTTCTGGACTAAGAAAATATATAGTTTATGGGGTAGCAGATAAATATCAAAGATATTGCAAACGGAATGACAAAATTATGTGTAGCCTTATTATTTATATGAAGGGTATGAAAATAAAATGAATTATTTCCTTTTGAAAATGCATAATAAGTAAACGCCTTGAACTTATATTATTGTCTTGAAATTTGTATTAAAGAAAACTTCAAAAATACGAATTAATCAAAACTGTACTCACCAGATGTATTAATCGATTTTCTTTCAAATTTTAATCCTTAAGATTTATGTTTGTTCTTGAGCTTAAAAAAATATTTATATAGAGTAATAGGCTTAGGAAAATGATATCATTTATTTTTGTAAACTCTTAATAAATCATTAAAAATTTAAAGTTTAGAAAGTAAATGACCAAGAACTAATATTATGAGAGCGTGAATATAAGGGAATTTGTTTCAAAATGTTTAATTATATAAATGGTTCTTCATAGAGCACACAAGGATTTAGCCATAATCTTATTTATGAATTGTTAAAATTGTAAAAATTTTGTCTAATGTAACTTATTAAATAAAAGTTTTTTACAGAAAATAAAATCTTCGTCTCTAGATAAACAAAAGTCTTATATAAAACTTCTTAAAAAAAACAAACAAAGGCATCTGTTATTAACTTTACTCGCAATTTAACCAATAATAGAAAAGCCAACATATTTTCTTGTTGTAAAAAATAAAATAATAATTGAAAAATCAATAAAAAAAAAAATATTTATTTATGATTTATTAAAGTTAGAAAGTAAAAATATTTTTTAATTTGATTTCCTAAGTTGTTCCTTAACTTCTCTTCTTTGTTGGTGTTAAAATAATATTTGAAGTCCTTTCACGTTAGCTTCCACAAAGAATCAATGCAGTGACAAAACAAATATGTATTTGTTACGCAAAATATTTGTTTTTGTGTTATTTTTGTGTAACTGTCGATATGGGTGTGTATTTATTTGTTAGCAAAATTCAAACAATTACATTTAATGTGTATTTTGTGTTGTTTATAAGAAGGAAAAAAAAAATAAATAAATAAAACAAGCAAAAGATATGGTCTTAAGAGTGTGAAACTTGACACCTGATTTTGCACAATAATTTCTGGTTTTGCTCAGCAGTTTTCTTTTACAATTTTGCATTAATTTTTATATTATTCACATAGTGATAAGGGTATATATCAATTTGTAATTTCTTTATTATCCATTTGCGACCCCATAAAGTATATATATTCTGGATCCTTATAGATAGGGAAGTTGATATAGCCATGTCCTTCTGTCCGTCTGTCCAACTGTCCGTCTGTTGAAATCAAGTTTTCGGAGTCAAAAAAAAAAAGATACGGACCAGTTATTGGTGTCAAACTATGAGCAATATCCTGAAGACAATCGCTGTTTAAAATCTGCAAAATCGGTTTACTATTGACCGAGATGTAAGCGAAAACCCAAAACAACCCATTTTTTTATAACAGATTCCGTGCATATATCCCCATATGCTTATCTCAGTAAATATAGTCGCTCTTACCACAAAATTTATCGCGGATACTCTTAAAGTAAGGTCCTAAATAATGGAAAAAGGTTTTTCAGATAGGACCAGGGGAAGTGATATTTTTCCAATAAATACACAAATTCGCTGAAATCTTTTATGCGCTATATCTCGAAAACTATAACAGATATCGAAATCAAATGTTTTACGAAAAGTAATTTGACATCAAATTTTTTGGTTGGGGCAGGAGAAGAGGTAGCTTCCATACAAATTGACGACTTTAATAAAATTTTCGATACGCTAAATCCCGGAAACTATAACAGAAATTGACTTCAAATTATTTATACATTTTGAAAGAAAAGTTGGAGAGGAGCAGGGGGCTAGTCCCCCAAAAAAATTAACAACCTTAATTTACATTATGATATGAATAATGTCGAAAACTTTTATAACTGTCGACCTCAAACGTTCCTCATCTATTTCTATTATCCACACGAACGTTAAAATTTTGTAAAGTTTTCTATGGACTTTAAAACTTGCTGGGTAAATTAAAAGCCCCATGTGAAGGGTATATAAGATTCGGCACAGCCGAATATAGCGCTTTTGCTTGTTTTTATTTAAAGTTGGAAAGTTTTCATGATTTTATATTTGTTGTGGTAAAGTTGCTTTTTAATAATCTTCAATTGAAATCTTATTCGATGAAAAAATTATTTGAACTTGTGTCTTTAAAATAATTTAAAAAATCTTTTTTTCAACATTATTAGGTTGTAAGTCCTTCTTTTTATCATGTTCTTATTAAAACTAATATTTTATATCTTAATTTTAATCTGATACAAAAGCTCGTAAAATCTTCTTAGCCTTTTATGTGATTTCTTAAAGATATTTCTTCTGCCTTAAATTTCTCACTTAGTTTTTTTTGTTAGTAATTGCTTTTGGATTTTATGCGTTTTTTTTGGGTAAATTTTTTCGACATGATTTTATTGCTGTTACTCATACGCCCTGCATGCTGGTTACTTGTGGGTGTTGGCCATGTGGCACTTTATTAAAACTTGCTTACCTAAACAGTTACACATCCATACAGCGATGCTTTGCTCCACGGTTGTTGTTCATTGTTGTTAAGTTAGCGCTTACACAGGGGACTGATGGCAGGAGAATAAATACAATAAAATAAAAAAGAGGTAGAAAAATATAAACATTAACAGCCATAAGCTTTAAAAAGTTGAGGTATTGGGAACATGTTTGGCCTTAAGCTATGTAAAATGTTAACAACAAGATTAAAGGCGTATTTTATTACACATCAGCCAGGAAAAAGTGTACACATTAGCACATATCAATAAATATTTTTTCTATTTAACAAGAACACATATGTTTATATACATACAATAAACTGTACATTGTATGGATGTCATTACGACAAATTTATAACAGCTAATGCTGTAAATGCTTATTTGAAGGACAACGATAACAATATTTTTGTAATAATAATATTTGGGCTGCTTTATATAAACATAATGTAGAAACGTTATAATTATTTTCATTACATGGTTTAATATAATGAAAATTCTTATAAACATAAATATAAGCACAGACTCGTAAATACATTTTCGTAATTACCCAAAAGGCCCTGTTTACATAAATAAAACGAAAAAAATTCTGCTCTTGCAGAAAGTAAAGCACAAACAAAATATGCCTTCAATTTTTACACAGTTAATTCTGGTTTTCATTAGGAACTCAATTTCATATAAAATGTCTTTTCACATTAAGGTCTAGTATGTTTTGTTTATATTTATAACCCATGTCGGTGCATGTGTGTTAGTGTGAATTAGTTTTGGCAGCCATGTGCCTTTTCTTGTGTGTGTATGTGTAAGTTAAGGTATCTCTTAATGCAAAAAGCTTTTATTATGTTGAATTAATTTTGTCTGTTTTTATTGTTATTTTTTTTGGTTTATACTATTTACTTATATCTACGTATGTATTAGCAAAGTAAATTTAATAGGACTGAGGCAAGTTAAACTCTGTTAAGACTTTTATGCATTTTCTTTATTTTCGAAACATAATTTTTGTAAACATCATTTTCCAAAAAAGGTCACATTCAGTCTTCCCAAGGTTATTTTACGATATGCTTTCGTCAACTCATTATTTACTGGACATTTAAACATTAGAATTTTTTAGTCAAAGTTTTAGAAACTTCTAGAAATACCACTTGCAATATTTTCTGAGAAGTGCGAGAATTTGAAATAAAAAGGACACAAATGATAGGAATTAATACATTTCAAACAAATTAAAGTTTAGTGCAGCCAAAGATCACAAAGCAAATGCAAGAGGCCTTGTAAGCTTTGGCCTCCACGGTCGCCTGATTTGACTGCTCCGGATTAGTTTTTGTAGAGATATCTGAAAAACATGGTTTTTGAAAACAAACCATAAACGCTGGAGCAACTCAAACAAAATAATCGTAAAAAAATTAATGAAATACCATGTAAAAGGTGTGAGAATTAAGTAAAACATTTATCAATATAAAATTCTCTTTCATTAAATCAAAAATTACAAACACACAAAATGGTATAATTTGCCGGCGGACAATCTGTACTAGCAAACAAAAGCTACTTTGGGCTGAGTAAACAATTCTCGTCGTACGAAAATAATACTATGCAAGGCATTCATGACACCTCTTCTGTTATATGTTGCTGATTTATGGGTACTTTCGCTGTATTTGGCGTATTTGAGAGAAAAATCCTTCGTCAAGTACATATATGGGCCAATTTATGTAAATGGAGATTATCGGAATCGCATGGACCATGAGAAATATGACAACATTGACGTAGTAAAATGCATAAAAATAGAAAGACAGTGTTTGTCCGGAGATGCTGTACGAATGGTAGGTGATTCAGCTAGAAAGGTTTTCGAACACGATCTCGAAGGCATGCGAAAAACAGAAAGACCAAAGCTCCGTACGAAACATCTGGTCCAACAGCAACTTGCTGATATAAATATCTGCAATGGAGAAGGAGCACAGAAGATCGAGAAGCTTGGGATCAGTCTTATTTAGCCTGAAGGCCTCACAATTATGTGGAAAGTCTGTCAAGTAGAAGAAAAATGTTTTAGAATGCTACTATGGAACTGACTCGCATGCTTTTTAAGCTTGTTTAAATGCTTCTCCACACCCTTTAAAATTTCCTTTATATGTTATTGTTAGAACTTGAAGATTTTTGTTCCAATAAATGTAGGATTGGGACATTTACGGACCAAAGGGACGTAACAGGTTAACATACGGTGAGGATACATTACAGAGCATGATCTGTGTGCTTCTAACGCTAATAGACAGAGTAGAAGAGACACTCAAATCATTGAGGCATATTAATTTCTTTATTTTAAAATGAAATAAAACGTTTTTTATGTGAACATACGAGTATTAAACAAATTGTTTCATTAAATAACAATAAATTAATTTTTTTCCATAAGCAAATGGATTTGCTCTACTTTTAGTTGATTAGTGATATTCACACTTTTATATGAGGAGTCGCAGAACAAAAAGTTTTTCAACAAAATTTCTGTAACATAAGGTCTGGTGGTAGGCTGAAGAACCATTTTGGTATATTCATTAAGGCTACTTAGACAGTCATCAATATTTTCCGGAATTTTTACCTAGTGTTTCCCAAGTAACAATTTAAAAAGGAGTACAAAAAATAATTAAGGTAGGTCAGTGATTTGCAACGCAAAATCGATGATGCTTGCTTTTTTATAGCCAGTCACCCATAGGTTAATTGTCCAGTTATATAACAGCCATCGACTTTAAACCAGCTAAAAAGTAATACCAGTATGATTTGTCGAAACTATAAGCTTCGTTTTGATTGTAAACTTATACTCTACATCTCAATGTTAAAACCAATTTGAAGCTACTGTATACAATTATGAGGCAATGCTTCCGCATTCAATATAGAAAAAGTTCAACGCCTTCAAAAAAAAGACTGGTGTTCATTGGTAAACTAAAAACAGCAACATACACAAGGGTCTTTAAGTTCCATTAGTTAAATGCGAAATCCTAAATTATATGTACAATAATTTTAACAAACTGGTAACACTTCCATATGCGCTCGCTCGAAACATTCTGCAACATAGTGGCCACACTCTTCTGAAAAAAGGTCTATTATTTTGTTTAGTTGAAACTACTGAAATTAATTAATTTTATAATTAAAATTTAAATTTTAATCTGACGCTGGCTGGACTAATATTAATTAAATAGTTTTAAGACTTGAATACTTATTGTTAGTTCCCATAAGCGAAGATTCAAAATTAAAAAAATTAAAAAAATATTAGGAATCAACTTTTCTGTTAAGAGCTTAATAAACCCTATTTACTTGATTAAAGGGATCTTCGGTTTGTATCATGCTGCTTATTATTTATTAAATTCAACGGTTTTATTTGTCTTAGTCCTTTAAATAAGGAATATACTTAAAAACTCAGCCCTGTACTTTGCACATGTTTATTGTAACCACACCACATACCACCTGGTAGAGGTAACATGCGTTTGTGCAGATGCTTGTAACATCCAAAAGTAATATTCTGAGGCCCAGTTTTTAGTATATCGAACGACCCTAACTTACCTTTTGAGCCGATTAAAGCATGTCCGTCCATCCGTCCGTCTAGCTTAATATTCTTGTGGATGCGCTACAGTTTGTATTTTTAAGGACTCTTCGATAAAATTTGGCTTTGAGACAAAGCCCATTGTTTTTGGTGATCTGTACAATTTTTGAAAAAGCTCCCATAAAAAAGCCCTTGGCTAAAATTAGCTAGAATATTACTGCAATTTGACAAAATTTTGCACATGTGTCTATACTAATGCCACCAACTAGTACGCTTAGCAGAAATTTGAATGGCCCGTTTCTTGGTATAACCCCCTTACAAATGTTCTTCCGTAACCTTCTCAAAATTTTGCAAATATATTTATCTTTATTTCACCAACAATAATACAAAATTGAAATATTTTCGATTAATTTTTCATTTAGCTCCAATACAAATGTGGTTTATGGTATTATATGGTCGGGCTTAATCAACTATTAATTTCTTTCTTGTTTATATTTACGATAGTTTTGTTTGAATTAGCCTTATTTGTTTTAGCTGAAATTGTTTGAAAATACCAAAGCAATAAAATAACACAGTTTTACTTATTTTTATGTAATTGAAACTTATTTCTGAAGTTTAAGTTAAAGAAACCAAAAACAAAAAATCCCCAAGTGATTTTGGCCTTCGTGGTGGCTTTTTTCGATTATTTATTTGTTGGTTTTGTTTCATGTAGGGACTTAAAATGAAAAACTTTCTTGTTATTTACTTAGGGGACTAAAAGTTTTTTAAGTGAATTTACTAATAAATTAAATGCAGCTTACTAAACTTATGTACGTTATACGCAGGTATGTTTGTATTGATAAATATACTTTAAATTTTATAAATAAGATGTTCTTAATATTTTTTTTGGAATTAAGTTTAACAGCAGTTTAACACAATTATTTTAAAATAAACCGCAAAGACTCTAATTAACTGCTTTTTTATAAAAGCCAACATATTCTTTTCTAAATAAATTATTAATACCTTTTGACAGCAATTTTCCTCTCCTTTTTTTTATCAAAAACCCACAAAAGTATATTTTGTGTGAGTTTTTTCTCGCTTCACAAAATTAATGTTTTTTTGGGGGGGTTTTGAAATATGAGTTTTAGTAAAAAAAATTACTTAAAAAAAACTAAAACCCCAACGTTTTTACGCTGATTTCTTTGCGGTGGATTTTGTTTTGTTACATCCTGCTTCCATGTTTCATATAAAAACCATGAAACTGTATCATAATGTTTCGAAAATATATTTTTCGTTTTTTTTCTTTTTAACTTTTTTACATTTTAATAAAGCTAAACTATACTAAAGCATCATTTATATATATTTAATATTAACAATTTTAAAGGCAGGCAAGAAAAATAAACAAAAAAAAGTATTTTTTTAACGTTGAATGCATTTAGGCATTAGTTAAGGTGCTTTCGCACGATATGTATTTTACACATGACTTGTCAAATTTTGCAGTGCGAAATTGATATCTGCCGTCTGAACGCGTTTAAACATTGCATGTGTTAAACACATATGTAAATGTCATATGACAAATTTGTAATTAGAGCGTGCTCTATTTTCATCTGACAAAGCATGTGTCATCAGCTGTTTTTAGAATAACAACAAGGAAAATTAGTTGTTTATTTTGGTTTGGAGGTTATGTCAGATGTAATTACATGCGTACGTGTGAAAGCAAAAATTATAAACCGCCTGTAAAATAACAATTTTGACAGACATACGCAAATACATGTGGATTGCAAAAGTGACGAGTCATGTGTAAAATACATATCGTGCGAAACCCCTTTTAGTTGGGTATGTGATGGTGAGTTTAAGAATTAACAAAGAACGCCAGACACCAATGCACACACACACAAATTTTTTTCATATTCTTTTTTAAGAAACTGTTTTTGTATATTTATGAAATGAAGCTTGATTTAATTTATTTTGCATTACATTAGATTCTTTATCATAAACACATAAAGATTTTTAATAGAATAAAAAAGGATATGAAAATGCTCTTAGCAGGATATCTAACTGTCAAGCAGTGTTAAATTTATGATTTTGTTAAAAAATGGCTAAAGCTTATAAGTATTCAACTGAAAAAGAAAACAGAAAAGGTTTACTAAGACCAGTGTAACACAAATACTTTTAAAGTGAAGTAAATTTTCAAGTAATTATTTTTAAAGAAAATTTCAAAACCAATAAAATAATAAAACAAATTTTATCTCCTACGATATTTTGAAAATAATTAAAACAAGTAAAAAAAAATCGAGTAAAAATAAACAAAGAAAATTCATGCACTGCATTGTGTTGGTATAGAAAAGTAGGTTGTAGGAAGGAGGATATTGGCTGTGACAGGAAAACATTTTTGGAAAGTTTACTCTATTTACGAAAAAATTCTCTCACTGGCCAGTTGACCACTAATGGGTGCGATATTCTTGAAAGGCGAGTATGACGCAAAAAAGTCCAGTTTTCATGAACAAGTTTCAGGATTAATTTAGAGAAATATCCATCGTAGTGCCGACAGAATAATAAAAGACGACCCACATTGCCACAATGTTGAAGTGAATCGAGGCGGTTGGATGCTCCAACGTCACCTATGGGTACCTTCGCCTGCTCCTGTACACGGTCAAGTAGCTCCAAAATAGACTTCGAAACCCCTGTCCTTACATGAGAGTTATATTCCATTTTCGGTCGGATTAAGGTGGTACAAATATTGGATAGATCAAGTGTAATTTTTACACTTCTTTACGAAACTAAGGCACTCGGATGTCCATCAAAACAAAAAAAATTGTTTAATCCAGCGGGCATCACACTGAAAATTCTTTTCCATAACATAAAGATTTTTAATATCCTTATTTTTGTTTTGTTAAACTATTTGTTTTTAATACAAATTTTTTATTTTGACTTATGTGAAAAATATTTTTTTTATGAGAAGAAATTAATATTTTCCGTTATTGGTAAAAGAAACTCGGCTAGTATCGGTAGCGAAAGCCTGCTTTTTTAAAATAAAAATTTCTTATTTCCTTAATATCTATAGCATCCTCCCATAAAAATAATGATATCTTTTTTTCATATCTTTATTATTGAATTTTCACCTTTGGCAAACTAACAATAAGTGTTCAAATCTTGAAGCTAAATAAAATAAATAATGATATAAGTCCAAAAAATTTGTTACCGACACCAAAAGCAGCAAGTTTAGATAGAACCGCGCAATTCCAGACTCTATCAAATGCTTTAAAAATTTTACTTTCGCCAAATGATGAATGGGGGTATACCAATTTCTGTTAGAAGGCTAGTAGATCTCTTCTGGAGCGCCCTCTATGAAGTCCGTACTGGCGGTCGCTTAATACAACGTTGGACTCTAGATAGTGAACAAGGTGACAACAATAGAATAAATAGTATCCTTAATACACGAATATTTTGCCTGTTAGCGTGGCAGATCAGTATCAGCGTTTTTGCTATCATACTTAATACTGAATGCTTCCTCTCTGAAGCTGATATCAGCTCTGCAAATTTGATTATAAAATGATTTTTCTCCAGGCTCACTGGAAAATTTTTGAGCCTAAATAAAGGATCTCATTCCTAGTAAAAAAATAACTTCAAAAATTTTCGCCATGGCATTAAAATAATCATCCAAAACACGCAGTTTCCAGTTAAATTGCCGAAAGAGATCTGCACAATGGGCAGACTGCACAAATTGAAAGACTTTGGGCTGATGTCGGAGTATTGCAAAGTCTGCAAAACAAATAGGAGGTGGAAAGGTTGATTATGTGTGAATTTTCAAAAGCCACAGGAACATTTACTTTGTACTTTTCAGAGCGCGAAATAAGAAAAAAAGTCAAGGGTATTATTTTAAGTGTTATCTTGTTCATTGGTTTATTAATGAATTTCGCATGCCAAATAACCCAACATAGCAGTCTTCTGGAGTATAATAGCCGTTATGGCGAAGCCAAGAAGAATTGTGAGTATTAAAGTTCCCAGCAACGCGAAATTTACTGTTCGAAAAATCTCTCAGAAATGGCCGATTTGCTGGCTAACGTTCCCGCTTAAGTGAAAATATATTGGATTGGTAGTGCGAAAATACTCCACCATAGTTTCACAAAAATGTTCGCGTAAATCAAAGACACCTTATTTCAATTCTTAAACGGTTTCAATTTTAAATTATCTTTCGAAATTTCATTAATAATCGCTCTTGGGACACCCAGTGAGGTTGCTCTTTTCCGTATTGAAAGTCGCGGATTTTCATGTAAACTGCTTTCAACCAGTTAAATATTTTCGGGAGTCCTTAAAGGTCGACTGGGCCCTGGCCGTGGGACATTCATAGCCGAAGCAGTTGCGCGGAATCTCTGCACCCACGAACGAATTGAAATAATACTCGGTCCAATCACGTATTCGCCGAATACTGAACTTTGAACAAAGTTTTCGACGAACACATACGTAAGAATCATTATTCTTAAAAAATTTCGCCACAGCGAACGCGTGATGCTCACTCGACCACTGCGACACCGTGACTGACAAATCCGCACAATCAATAGTTATAACGGCGCCACTCTCCCTGCGAAGCGTTTGTTAGTTTTTGAAATAATTGTTTTTAAAAATAATATAAATTTATCATGAGAAACCCCTTTACCATTTATATACCTTAAACCTAAGTTTTTCTCTTAAATTGTTAAACAAAAATTCTGTTTAAAGCTATTTTCAAGCAAACTTTTCTACTTTTTCAAGTGGTTTATTGTTTTTATGTTGGAAACAAATACTAAACCGTTTAAAAAGCCACAGAATAATCTGCAAAAGTAATTTGTCATAATGCAAAAAATATAGTTTTTATTAAAAACATGGATTTAAAATATGTATGTCTGAACAAAAATTCAGTAAGATTTACAAAAAATATAAAGATATTTTCAGATTAAAATGTTAAAATTTGCTAAATAAACTAAACATATTTTTTACACAAAATATTACTGCTAAAATGTTAAATAGACCTGAGTTTTTGAATATTTATGGTTTAATTAAAAAAAATTTTTCTTTTATCTTTAACTTAACCACTTTTGCCAATTCAATATTAACCACAGACTAAAAGCGGCAGAAAAATATTTTTGCTGTCCAGGACTTTTTTCAGAATTTTTCAATTATATGTTTCTGGTGTTTTATTGTACTTTGGTGCATGTTTTTGTTTTCAATTATTTTTATTCTTAACATTAATGTAGTTTTTTCGAGCTAAAATCATTCTATTTTTATATTTTTTTATTAACGTGGGAATGATTATGGCTTTATAGTTAAAATTGCCTACGCATTCAATTTTTCCTGTTGAGATAATTAAATATAAATGTCCTGCGGTGTGTCTGCGCCGCCGAATGGCACCAGTAATGATAACGCTAGCAGCAACAAAAACATACGCTGTTAGTGAACCAGAAACAATAAAACACCAAAAACCGCAACATATTGTGGTGAATGTTTTAGAAACATAAAATTTTTTGATTAAAATTTTTCACGATTATATTTCAAAGGTAATAAAACAACAACAAATAAGAAATCTGCAATGAGGATAAATGCTAGTTTTTTCATTGCAAAAATAACTGACAGGAATGACTGTATAAAGTCTTTAGTTTTTCTCTACACATTTGGTTTATAACTTCAAGCTCCTTGTGGCCTTTTGACGTCTAAATATTTAGTTTTTAGATTTGTTATATTTATGGTTCTTCCTTATACCTACGTGTATTTTTTTTAAAACGTAAAATATTTTATTAATAATAAGGAGCCTACAAAAAACAAATACTTTATTAAAAAAAATTTTATGTGGCATCTAGCAACAATTTGAGAAAAAGTATCTGATTTGAAGGTTTACGTGGTAGCCAGTAAAGCTCGCAGGCGGCCAAGTAAGGTCTGGAATGACCTCGTTTTTACATGACTACTTAAGTCGTTATCTGGCCAGGCCCAACCCGTGCCAAGTATCTCAGAAGGTGATTTATATTACACCTTGGTACCCCCTTTTGGTCATACAGTACATGAATGGCGTAAAAGCGGTAGCTTCTTCGTGCTAGGGCTTTTTCCTGTAACACCAACTCTGGCATTTGTCGTTATAGGAGAGCTGCTATATTAACCTCAAAACAACTCTCAGATCACGGCCCAACAACCAGATCGTATGCCCAACAAGTGTCCAGATTATGCTAACTGATTTAAATTTTTGTGAGAAAACGGTTCAGTATCCTGCTCTTAGTAGTCAAAGATGGAATTTCAGTTGATTTCGCTTAAAACATATTAAGAGGACGTCTGCCCATCTGCCCATCTGCCCATCTGCCCATTTATTTCCAAATTCGTCTATGTGGTTTTACGCAAAACTAAAGTAGTAGATCACTCCTCCTTACATTGAACTACGTGGTAGTGTGTAAACTGAGCAAAAGATAAGCATCCCGATTGTAGACAAATATACCGATATTTCCACGAACATTGCCATCAAGAAGCAGTCTTCAAAATTCATAGACAGCCAATTTCTTGGCCTTAAAAACACTGTATCAATAAGGCAAACCATGTGAAAGACAAGTCCCAAAATCCTCAGAGTAAACGGTGGATTCTACACACAGCTCATCTTGGAGCATCATAATATTCTACAAGATTGCCCCCACACCACTCGCTTCTGGAGGGTACAAAAACCCCAAAGTTCTTGCCAAATTCACTAATATGTAAAAAAAGTCAGAAAGTTGGTTGTGGATCGAGGGTGATTTTCTTGAGATCTCCAAAAGGCCATATGTCCTCGGTATTTACCTTTTCAAGGCCCTGAGCCTCATTATTCTACTAGCTGATATTTCCATTATATGAAGTTTATTAGGAACCAGACGCAGTAAAGTGTTCAGTACCTCCGAAGAACTTGTATACAGTTCTCCTGTAATTTAAGTTTAACCCGACCTCTGGACTTTGTCAACTGGTTCACTACATATTTGTTTCCTGTTGCAGTCTACCATACCAGAGCATAGTATAAAAAAAGATTTTCTAATAAAATCCTTAACATTCAGATTGTTAAGAGCATGCTCAGTAGCTAGATCAGTCACACTTTTGAGGGCCACTTCTGTGCCCACGAAGGCCGCCATAAGGTATTGCATAAATTACGGGAGTCCTTATATGACTCCTACAACCTCATAAATATCTGTTTCGGTTGAGCTGACTGGAAAGGTACTAAGTAATCTCCAGTCGTTTCTGTATATTAGAATCGATAAGTCCTTCCAGCATTGAAGGCAGAAAAGATCAAATACTGATTAGTAGAAAGTCTCTCGCATTCTTACTGGTCAACCTTGGAGATAAACATGACCTTGACCCTCCTCTAGTTCACAGAAACTTTTTAGCATGCACGAAAGAGCTTCATCAGGTTCGAGCAACTTGAAATTCTGGCATAAGAAATATTTTCATAGATCACAGACCGAGTCCCAGTTGCACCCCATTGCAACGGCCCTGGAGCCTAGGAAGTGAAAATACAACAAGACCGAAAGCAATTTCACCAAAGAATTCAGATCAGAAGCCATTCCGATTATGCTATTTTAGCTGATCGCCGAGAATGTTTGTCTGAGGAGACGTTTCTATAACATATTCCATAAAAGATGCTCTTCTATTTGCCTCCAGAACTTAGAAACCCTATATAAAAACTGTGCTTAATAAAAACGAAGTTTTCTTGTAATGCAAGGTGTGACTAAATTACTTGATAAATGTTTTCAACTTAAAAGATGCGTACAAAGTCCTGTGCTTCAGGAAACATTTCCTCAAGCGAACAGTAAAAAACTTTCACATAACGTAGATGCTCAAATGTATCGTTGCAGTCAGATACCTCAACGTCATCTTCGTATATATGCCTGTTATTGCATGCAGTCAACTTGCTCCAAAATAGATTTTTGGGGTACCGGCCCATTTATAAGAACTGTGTTTTGGTTTCCTACATATACAGGTGGCATATATGTATATTGAAAAGTCAAATTGTTTAAAGTAGTTCCAACAGTGTTTCAAAAACCATTTCAATACTTGGCTTGAAACATAAAAAACGTCGACATCGCAATTGTTTTTAATGCCTGCAAAATCAATATTACCGTCTCCTTACCATTTATAAAATATACAGGGTGTTCGTCGGCAAGGTATACTACTTTGTTGGTTTATAATTTTTTGAAACCAAAAGGACCTTATATTGATAAATGTTTTATTTGATGTCGGAAATTATATATGGAATACAATATCAGATAAATGTCCCCCTCTGTTAGCCGCACAAATGCAAACCCTTGTTTTTCATTCTCATACATTTTACGCGGTATTTTACTAATTTCATCACAAATATTTTGTTTGAGTTGCTCCGGCGTTTCTGGTTTGTTTGCACAAACTTTGTTATTAAGATATCTTTACAAAAAGAAGTCCGGAGCAGCTATATCAGGCGACCATTGAGGCCAACCAACGTCTCTACTTCACGACTGCATTAACAGCATCGCAGTTTCCGAACCATTGTTTTGTTTAATAATTTACTTCTAGCGGCATTTAAAGAACGCAAATCAGCACAAAAATTCAATAAAATAAAGAAAGGTTTGGTATTACAAAAAACGTAAGAATTTGTTTTCCCAAAACAAATACTTTTAAATGCGGCTATTTTAAAGAAAAAAATCCAAATGCAGCACAAACAGTTTGTTCCGTTTTTTGGTTAAATTTTAAAATCTTTTAATATTTTGCTCAAGAATGTATAAAAACTTATGTCTTTAGTTGAAACAAATTTCTGTATTAATGTTTTTATTTAATAAAAATGTTAAAATGTATTTTTGTCAAAAAATCAAATCAAACAGGACCGAAATAATTTTTTAAGAAAAAAGCAGGCGCAATGAAACATCGTAGGGTCAAGTAAAGCTCACCGTTTTGATAGTATTAAACTTTATTTGTCAAGACTAATGTTTACCAAAATGGCGAAAAAACAAAATAGTATACCTTGCCGGCGGCCTTACTAGATTTGTACAGACAAAGCTGTAGGGTACGACCAGTTATGCGCTAACCCATCAGCAGAAAGAATTGGTTCCTGATGGCCTTTTAAGCAACCCTTTTCGTAGAGCTCTAATTGTATATTTATACCCTTCACATAGTGATAGGGTATATATCACTTTGTCATTCCGTTTGTAATTTCTTTATTATTCATTTGCGACCCCATAAAGTAAATATATTATGGATCCTTATAGATAGGGAAGCCGTTTTAGCGATGTCCGTCTGTCCGTCTGTCCGTCTGTTGAAATCAAGTTTCCGGAGTCAAATAAAAAGATACAGACCAGTTAATGGTGTCAAACTATTAGAAATATCCTGGAGACAATCGCTATTTAAAATCAATAAAATCGATTAACTATTGACCGAGATATAAGCGAAAACCCAGAGTAACCCATATATATATGCATATATCCCTATATATCTCAGTAAGTATAGTCACTCTTGCCACAAAACTTGGCACGGATACTCCTAAAGAAGGGACCTAAATAATAGAAAAAATTTTTTCAGATAGGACCAGGGGAAGGGGTATTTTTCCTACAATTGCACAAATTTGGTGAAATATTTTATACGCTATATCTCGTAAACTATAACAGCTATCGACTTAAAATGTTCTACAAAAAGTAATTGCACGCTAAGGGCTACGCCTTTAAGAAAAAATTTTTTGGGTGGGGGCAAAAAAAGGGGTAGCTCCCATTCAAATCGACAATTACTATAAAATATTCGATACGCTATATCTCGGAAACTATAACAGATATCGAAATGAAATGTTCTGCAAAAATTAATTGGGCAAGTAGGCCTACGTTTTAAAGAAATTTTTTTTTGAGTGGGGGCAAAAAAAGGGGTAGCTCCCATACAAATCAATAATTATTATAAAGTATTCGATACGCTTTATCTGCGAAACTATAACAGCTTACGACATCAAATGCTCCACAAAAAGTAATTGAACAATAAGGCCTACGCTTCAAAGACAAATATTTTTGAGTGTGGGCAGAAAAAGGGGTAGCGTACATATTAACAATTTTTGTTAAATTTTCGATATGCTATATCTCAGAAACTATAACATATATCGAAATCAAATGTTCTACAAAAAGTAATTGGACATTAAGGGCTACGCTCTGAAGAAAAAGATTTTCGGATGGGGGGTGAAGAAGGGGTAGCATCCATACAAATTAACAATTTTTATAAAATTTTCGATACGCTACTTCTGGAAAACTATTACATCTATCGACTTCGAATATTCTACAAAAAGTAATAATCAAATAATTCATACATTTTGGTGAAAAAGTTGGTGAAGAGCAGGAGGACTAGAACATTTAATAAGTTTTATTAACCTTTAAATATGAATAATGTCGAAAACTTTAAAAACTCTCGACCTCAAATCTTCTTCATCTATTTCTATTATTCATACTAACGTTAAAATTTTGTTATTTTTTCTATGGGCTTTAAAACTCGCACAAGGTTTTTTATTATATTATTTGCAGTACAAAATTACTCGGCTGGGTATATTTAAAGACCAATGTGAAGGGTATATAAGATTCGGCACAGCCGAATATAGCGCTCTTACTTGTTTTATTATATCGTTGTCAAGTCGTCGTTCATATTGTGCCTTATAGCTAAACTCTTTAAATAACACTTTTTTTAACAAGTGCCACATGCTACTTACATATGCGGGTGATACTTGTGTCATGGAAAAACTTCGCGAGATGTAACTGCTAACTTTGCCAACACAAATAATGGGTCGAAGATAATAAGTCTGGTGGTTACTGAGACGAAAACAAAATTAATGGTTTTAACGAACAGAAAATCTATTGGATTGGGTGGAGCTGTGAACGTTGGTAACTATAATTTCGAGTAGTTTCAATACCGTCATTAAAAAAATAAACAACACAACCCTGCGAGAAATGGGTGTCAAATGGCCGGCGTACTCGTTCTGTTACAGGTAAAAACATGAATTGGACAAAATTTATTTGTCGTGATCCGTTAAAAAGGGCCACATCAAATAACTGGTTTAAAGGTATTAAAGAAGTTAGAGGAAAAAATAGAAATACTGGTCCCTACATATAAAAAAACATCTGTTTATATATATACACACACACGCGCGTAAATACAAACAAAGTAGATTGAACAGGATCCCAAACAATTAATGTAAAATATGCTTATATAGGATTGGCCTGTAACCTATTATGAGGTGTTAGTTTTAAACCAATCGCCCCCTCCAATGACAATGCAATTTAAAAGTGATAGGTTCTCTTCCTATAAAGTGCAAGAACTTGAACCAGTCCCTACCCTACGGAACCGTTTACGTCAGTTGTCTTGGACCAGTCCACTTTCACGTAGGGCAGCTTAGAAATACGATGAAGAGTAATACTATCAAACAAATGTTACATTGGGCTAAATAAACAATTAAAAGTAAAGCCTTTTCTCGTCGAACAAAAATAACACTATACAAGCCACTCATAGTACCTCTGATTTATATGGTGCTGCTTCATGGGTACTTTCCCAAGCAGATGAAGCTGTACTTGGCATAAATTTGTGTTAACGGAGATTATTACGGAGAGTCTGAGGGCACTGATGTAGTAAAACGAACAAAAATAGAAATCTGTCATTAATTGGGCCTCGTTGTACGAAAGGAAGAAGATGCTTCAGCTATAAATGTTTTTGAAAGCGATCTCGAAGGCACGCGAAAATGTTGACGACTGAAATTTCGTTGAAAATATCAGGTCTAATAACAACTTGCTGATCTGAATATCCGGAATTAAAACAAGAGCGCAGACGATGAAGACGCTTCAAGATCAGATCAGATCTCGGCTAAAGCCCTAACCAGGTTGTGGAAGGCCGGCTAAGAAGAAAAAGAAAGGATTGAGCTTGAATTGGTTTTATACCCTCTGATAGACGAATAGTCCGATCTCTGAGAAAATAAAATAAAAGAAAGGAAGTTTTTACCGATGCCAAAACCAACAAGCTCAGATAGAAAAACACAATTCCAAATTCTTTCTTACTCATAACCACTTAAAAACATTGAATAATCTCAAAAGTTTCTTAGAAGCATTTTTGGACATTTCTCGCACTTTAAATGCTTACGGGGTCTTATAGTTGGTCCTAGAAACAAAAGTAAACCATATCGACAAACAACCTATAATCTTAATTAAAAAAACCCTCTTAGCATAAAAATTTAGATTTAATGACCAACATTTTCTCAAATTTTACTTTTACCCAAAAATCACTTCAAACCATAATTTTTTTTGTTTCCTGCAGGGTAATTATAACCTCTTTTTACCTTCTACATAATGAGCCTATTATAGCAAAATTAAGCTGTTTACGTTTTAAAAGAAGATTTTCTGAAACCGTAGACAACAAATTTAAAGAAACCCAAATTAATTTATAATTTTTTTCGCTACCAGCAAATGAATAATAAATTAATTTTCTTTTGCACCCTTTTTTATTATTAGAGAAAAAAGAACTTCTTAAGCATGACCAACCCTTACAAGGAATTCATAAGCATCATATTGCTTTCTAAGCAACCAAAAGAAAAACCAAAGAAAAAATGTTAGAAAAAAGTTAAATGAATTTTCTTATTCTAAAGTTTACTTTGCGGCTATTTAATTTACTTGGAAGTAAATGTTTAGACTTGTGGTCTCTTACTCACACTTTGTCTTCTTTTATTCGTTGTTAATAGTGATTTCACTTACAAGTATAAGCAACGAAAGCAACAAGAAGGAAGATAAAGATGAAGGGGAGCTATTGTGCTAAAGAAATCTTTTAATTTTGTCTCTTTTTTTAAGAAAAGTTCGTTTTTCAAAAAGAACAGTTCTTTACATTAAATGTAGACATCGCAAAGCAGCAAACAAATGACAATAATCAGACATACAGACAACCATATTTTCAATCGTTGTTAAAAGTTTGATTTAACTCAAGTTCTTTAACTGTTGAAATGCTGTGCAACAATGAAATGAAAGATAGAAAGGGAAAAAGAAAATTTTCTTAGTTTACCTTTTCAAAAAAAAATACGATACATTGATGTTCAGTTTTATATTTCCGGTGAATGAATGTAAAATTAATTTTATTAATGTCATCTGGAATTTTATATATATTTTAGTTTTTTTTTTTACAAATATTTTTCTAACTCGTATTACAGTTGATTCTCCCTCTTCCCAATCAATTTCTGATTTCTCTGCACATTATTGTAGTCTTGATATATTGTTCCGTGATTTTTTTTAGTAAATTTAATTAATGTTTTAATTTAAGATAAGAAAAATGATACTAAAATCTGAATTGTTAATACAAATGATTAATGGAAAGGGAATTGTTATTTAAATTAAATTCAGAAAAGGGAAGATTTTAAATTCAATTTCTACACTTGCAGCTGGCTGAAACTAATTATGAATTAATTTCAAATTAATGCAAATCTCATTGAAGATAGTTAAATTTGATTTATATTGATTTTAATTAAATTCATTTAAATAAAGGCTTTTTGTTTTGAAGCTACTTTTTATACAAAAGACATTTAAAGCTATTTAGTTTTAAACCCGTAACAAGATACCGCATTTTGGAAGTTCTTTAAAATTGGTCTCTTTTTATGGATAGTGGTACCTTACGAACTCTTAAGCGACTTTTTTCTTCAAAAATTTGGGACGAAACTTTGAATTTTGTTTTATTATGATTTTACCCCTTTGAAGTATAAAACGAAATGAAAGAATCTTTTTTATTTAGTTTATTTTCGTGCTCTGCCTTTTATCTTCAAAAACTGTATGTTTGTATGTTTTTTTTATTACTTTAATGATTTCTAATTTATTAGAAACTTTAAAATTTATTTTTACATTAAAAATAAAATATTACAAAAAACTTTAAGTTTTAAGATTATCAAAGATTTGCTTTAGTTTTTTTTTTTAACGTAGTCATGCTCTACATTAAAATCTGTTGAAAATGTCAAATAATTCATAAAGTTTTTACAAATATAAAGATACAAGGAAAACTAAGAAAATAACATGAAAAACCTGACTGCCATACTTGACTTTTAAGGTGCCAAAAAAGTGGGGAAGCAGAAGAGCTCGCGTTATGTTGTACCTGATAAAAAAGACTCACACACACACACCAGCTAATCCAGCTGAACCTTTTTTACGTTTTTAGAATTTTTTAAAGAAAATTCAACATCATTCTGTTTGCTGGTATTTAAGGAAATTCATAAGCGAAATACCCAAAAGAAAGTGAACCTCTACATACTTAGATAAGAACTAAATGCAAGACAGAGTAAATAAATAACAAAAAAAAATGTAAGAAAAAAAATTTCGAATATTTGGTGTTGAAAATTAAAATTCCAAATAATGATTTTTTTTTTTAAACAGCAACTTTATATAAAAGTCCTTTAAGCTAGAAAAGGTTGTTGTAACAAATTTACTTTTAACTTTAAATTGAATTGATTTTCTTTATAAATAAGTAAATTTATCAAAATCTGTTGTTGAAATTACCATTATTAGCAACAAAGCCATGGTATTATAAGAACGAAATCAATATACTGTTTATGTAAACTTTGCATTTTTCAACCCAACAAGTCAAAATAAAGCATCGAAGTTATTCATCAAGATGAAATTGCAGATAATACAAAGTTTTTAGATTTACTTCATTTTGCTTGTAAAATATTTTTGTAAAAAAGAGAAAAAAGTAAAATAAAAAATTTATCATTAAAAAAACATCACATTCACATATGCACACACATACAGAGATATTTATAAAAGGTGTGCACACATGCATACATAAGTCGTATGCAAGCAGACAAGTTAACATTAACTTTAAGCAAACTTATTAGGAGAACTCAAAAAATTTATTCAAATAGTTCGGATTTAAAATGAGCATTAAACTTAAAAAAAAATACTTTAATTGTCCACTTATTTAGCCTTCATTCTGAATCCTTTTCTATATTTTTTCGAATATACAGGTACGGCTATTATTTGTTTTAATACCTTTAATATTTATTAGTTTGTTATTCCGTTTGTAATTTCTTCATTACTCATTTGCAACCCCATAAAGTAAATATCCTGGATTCTTATAGATAGGTTAGTCATTAATTGTCAGCTCATTTAGTCTTCATTCTAAATCCTTTTCTATATTGCTTCAAATATACATATGTGTATTTTGTTATTGAATCTTCATTTTCATAAACTAATAATTAGTAATCAAGTTTTAATTGGATTTGCCTTCTGACCACTCACCTACTATAATCACTATTTGCTGTCCTCATCAAATCGCAAATAGGGATTTTTTCTTATCTAAAAGATTAAATTAGTTTAAATATAAAAAATATATGCCGAAGAAGAAATGGATGATTGCCTGAGTGTCCTAAATGAAAACAGTAAAGAAGCCAATGAACAGGCCAAATACATCAAATTTTTTTTGCCGCTGCTGAAGAACTTTTATCTAAAATAAGGATAGCCCGAAAAGAATGACAATAGCTTACATCGTCTCAACTTAAAACTAAGCTAAAGAGTGTACAAATCGATTAAACAACTTGCTGGAGGTACACAGAATTGCATCAGTTAAGGGTTATTTGGAAGGTCTAGACGTGACTCCTCAACAAATTATTCTCTATGGCGATCAGCCAGAAGTCTTAAAAGACTCGAAATTGTAAAACCACCACTGCGTTATCTAAAAGGATAATGGGCTAGAAATGACTAAGAAAAATGCGATCTGCTCGCAAGCCATTTAAGATATGTGTTCATACCCAATACATACACTGACGTGAGTGAATAACCGCCTGTTGTTGCTAGACGCCCTATAGAACTACGTTTCCGATTTTCAGATGTTGTAGAGGCTATCGTTAACCTAAATGATAAAAAAGCTCCAGGCGTTGATAAGATAAGCAATAAAATGCTTTTTGAGCTACCTTTTACAGCTAAAAGAATTATTCTTTATCGCCATAATTCGGCTTGAACATTTCCCGCCAATATGCAAAGTTGCCTTAGTAAAGATGATTCCTAAGCCTGGTAAAGATCCTTCGAAGGTAGAGTCTTATAGACCTATAATTTTGTTACCAACTTTGTTGGAACAGTTTAAAAAGCTGCTTAAAAACAAGCTGACTCCGATGCTAAATGAAAACAACTGTATGCCAAATCACCAATTCGGACTTAGAAGTAAACATAGTACCATCAAACAAACTCACAGGTTGGTACAGGTCATAAGAAAAACCTTTGAGCAAAAAAAGTACTGCTCCGCGCTTTTTATCGATGTCTCTCAAGCTTTTGATCAAGTATGGCACGAAGGCGTGTTATATAAATTAAAACTCAACCTTCCATCTAATATTTCCAACCTGCTAGAAAAATACTTAACCGGCAGACAATTTATGATCAAAGAGGGAAACCAAATAAGTTCTTCTCAACCAATAGGGGCTGGTGTACCACAAGGGAGTATACTAGGTCCAATTCTGTACTTGCATTACACGGCAGATATGTCAACCAACAGTTTTACGCAAACGTCGACATTTGCTGATGATACTGCATTCCTTAGTATTCACAAATACCCTAAAGAGGCTTCGATCCAGCTGCAACAACACGTAACCCAAGAGGAGAAATGGGCAAAGTTATGGGTAATAAAAATTAATTAGCAAAAATGTTCTCACGCAACTTTTACCTTACGCAAAGAAACGTGCCCTCCAATCACTATCAACAACCATAATGTGCCTCAATGATCTGAGACAAAATATCTTGGTATTCACCTAGATCGCCGCCTTACATGAAAGCCTCATTTAGATGCGAAGCTGACGCAAATGAAACTTAAAGCTGCTTAAATCCCCTGGCTAAATGGTGGAAACTCTGTGCTACGTCTTGATTGTAAACTTTTACTCTACAACTCGATTTTGAAAACCAATTTGATGCTATGGTATACAATTATGAGGCACTGCTTCCGCCTCTAACATCGAAAAAATTCAACGCCGTCAAAACAAAATTCTAAGAATGATAACTGGTGCTCCTTGGTTTATTAAAAACAGCAACATCCACAAGAATCTAGAAGTTCCACTAGTAAAAAGCGAAATCCTGAACTATGTGGACAAGTACTTAAATAAGCTGGAAACACATCCAAAACCGCTCGCTCGAAGCATCCTGCAACATAGTGGGTACACCCGCCTAAAAAGAAGGGACACTATTGATCTTTGATGAAACCTTTGGAATTAATTAATTTTATTATGAGAACTTAAAATTTAGTCTGGTACTGACTGGTATACTTTATTTCAGTTGTTGAACCATTTAAATTTCAAAAGGATGGAACTTAAGATTCTTTTTTAAAATTTTATGATTAATCGCTTTTTGAAGTCCCAGTGAGACTATTTTTTCCGTATTTAAAGTTGCGGATTTTCACGTAAACTGCCTTTAACTAGCAACATTTTTTTCGGGAGTCCCTGAAGATAGACTGGACCCTAGTCATGGGGCATTCATAGAAGAAGCAGTTGCGCGGAATCTCTGCATCCACGAACTCGATCCATCACGTTTTCTTCAAATACCAAACTTTGAACAAACTTGTCTGCGAGTAATTACATACAAATCATTAATCTTCAAAAATGTCTCCACAACGAACGCGCAATACTCAACCACTGCGACATCGTGACTGACAAATCCGCACAGTAAAAAGTTCGCGCAGTTTTTAATTTTTTCAAAATAATCGTATTTAGAAATATAAATATGCCACTAGACATCCTGTACTGAGACGACAAAACTTTGTCATGTTCCAAAAAAAGATATTAGTATGTACTATACACATTCAACCAGGTAGTATTAAGAACCCCGCTGATAAAAACCAATTTGACATTTTCACGTTACAAAAATTAAATTTTATAAAAACATTTTAATTTTCTGACATTCTACCGTTTAAACACAAAAAGAAAATGCAGGGGGCGAATTTTTTGAATTCGCCTTGGGTTTACCTTGTTGAATGTGCCTTGGCCTTGACTATGTAGGTATGAAAATTTAAAATTTATTTTTCCCGAAGCTATTTTTTTAGTTATGACTTTTAAAGTAAATTGTCTATATATACTTCTTCTAATATACAGACTTTCTTAACTGGATATACACATATATAAATAAGAAGAAGCACTTACCTTTGAGATACTTGAAAACAGACTCATTTTTTTTAGCGAAGCGCTGTCTGACAACTCCGACGCAGCTTTCTCCGGCATGCATCTTATAACTTCAGCTTGCCATCGCTAACAAATTGTCACTCACTAGTATGGTTATAAGCACAATTTTATCGGTGTTCTAGTTTTCGGTTTTTAATTACTTTTTGTATTATTTTTAATTCCTTTTACACACTCTCTTATTCAATTCGTCTTCTTCGTTTTACAACTTATAAACAACATGCTTTCATTGATGTAAAATTTCCGGGAAAAATCAAGAAATAAACCTTGACTTTAAGAATATGTTCTTTAATATAGGAATACGATCTTAAAATTAAGATTACGTTTTTGGGCTTTAGAATTAATTTCAAACATCAAGAATTAATGCTTGAATGCTTAAATTTAAGAAGCAGGCATCGGAAAACCAGCTCACTTGGCTACCGCCGGGAAAATAAATTTTTCGATATTATTCTTCAATAAAAATGATCACAATCAAAATTAACTAAAAAGCTTGTTCAAAAAAATTTTAAAATAATTATCAGCCATTTAGGTATTAATATAACCGCAGTCGCATAACATTGATCTTCTTTTCCAGAGGGCGCTTAAATTTGGGTAGCATTTGTGCCAACCTATTAAATATATTTCAACATTCTTGCATTAAAGTATACTGTTTCGCTTAAGTATGTTTATGTTCGTGTTTGTAGGTGCCTGTGCATGTGTGACTTCATTTTACTTTTTAGCATGCATTTTGCTAATGAAGTGTAGTAGTAGAGTATTGGCTTGAAATTCGATTACTAGCATACCAATAAGGTTTACATTTTTTTTCAATTTAGTCGTATAGGAATCATATACTTCGAAAAAATTCATTTGCAAACATACATATGGATGCATGACTGTGTGTGCTCGTGCAAGTGCATGAAGATTTTTTAAGTTTAATGTCCTAGACAGTGGAATAAAAATGTATCGGTGTTTTTCAAAAAATATTTTTAAAAATAGCACACATACTACTTTAAGGCAAATAAAATTTTCTTAAGAAGACGGCAATGTTTGGTTTAGCCCAAGGCACATTTAACAAGGAAAGCTCAAGGCGAATTCAAAAAATTCGTCCTCTGCATTTCCTTTTTGCATTTGAACGGTAGAATGTCAGAAAAATTAAAAATTTCATTTAAAATTAAATTTTTATAACGTGAAAATTAGCTGGGCTCTTAAAATTACCTGGCTGAGTGTGCCCTAGTTTACCCCGATAAGCTTAACTGGCGTAAGCAATTACACAAGTTCGTTAATATTAAGACTAAACTCTTATTTTTTTTAACGAAATTATAAAATTTTAAAATAGATTTTTTTAAGGTAATTTTCGTGAGTGAATATGACAATAAAAAGACAAGAGCGTTACCGAATTTCCACTCTCTTGCCTTTTTATAAGCCCCTTATCAACCGAATTTTCAGTTATCTTTCCTTTGGACAATGTAAATATTGAATGAAAAATCCTGGATTTGTCTTTTTTTCTAAGTTATAAGAATGTTTTAAAAGCTTCGTTTATGCCTTGTTAAAAAGATAAAAACCAGAAAATTACTTTCAAAAACCAAGAGGCCGGACTGTGTTGGTTACAGAATATGTTGGTTGGTTTTCATGGTAGATCACAGCTCGACAACTGGACCATAAGCCTGCAATCAGAAAAAAACACACATCCTCCCATAGACCATACATATGCCCATATTACTCCACTTGCTGTACGATACTTAAGAAGAGGTTCCGAAAATCCCGATCTTTATAGCCTCGAGCGGAATTGCGACTGATTTCGCATAAGAAATACATATGAATATCAGATCCATATCGAACCAGTTCCTCTGCCTTTTCATTACCAAAGTGGTTTTTAGCGTTGGATTGTATACTAACAAATATTTAATATATAATCTAGCCTAGACAACCTGTCCTTACATTGGCTGACCAATAACGATGTAATAGTATATGAACTGAGTGACAAAAGTGCCGCTTAAATATCAATTAATATACCAGTTATCCAGCAATTATTACCATAAGACAGCAAGCGCCATTAGATCCAAAAATCTCAGCCTAAAATACACTGAATCAATCAGGCAGACGATATGGGAAAATAATCCCAACAACAATTGAGTAGAGGTCAGATCCTGTGCCACAGTCTATCTGAGAGTCGCCTGTATAAATCCCAGTCTCACAATTTTCCATGAAAAAATTCCTACCCCACTCAGTTTTAAGGGCTATAAGATCCTTAAGTTCCCTGTCAAAGTGTGCTTGGAATGCAGCATAGTAAGGATAACTGTGTATTGATGGTAATACCCCAAAGATTCTTGCATGGCAGGATGTTCTCGATCTCCGCCATCCCCAAGTCCTGGTACTCACTCATTTACAGATTTGGCCAATATATGAAGATCAGTAGGAACCAGGTGAAGAATTGTATTCAGAGCCCATGTAATTCCAATGCAGGTCCATCTCTCGATTTTACCCAACTGGTCTACCTCAAACTTTCTACCCGCTGCAGTACACCATACCTTCCATATGTAGGAAAAAGACATACTGTAGTCGTGTACATCAGCCTGACTCTGCCAGGAATACTAAGTCCTCATTTTGTGTACGGCTTAAAATTCATGAGATAATTTTAACTGCAAAACCAGCTAGGAAGTTATTTGAATGGAAACCTGGCAACAGATCACGTAGAAGGGACGACCGAAACTCCAGTAGAATAATCAAGTGGAGGAAGACAACTCGAAATTTGGTGTCAGAAATTTAAAAAAGATCGAAACGAATTTTAAGCGATTCTAGGTTCGGTTAATGGAACAAACTTTCTGTAGTAATCACTTTACTAATAAACAATTTATTTTTAAAGTGACTTAAATAACTTAAATTACATATTTTTGTTTCTAAAACAAACAGAACTACCACATGGAAACCGCGTGAAAAGTTAAGTAGGTTTACGGGGATATACATGCCAGTAAACTGTAAACAACATAAACACATATAAAAAAAGATGTATTTCGTGCCTTAAGTTAGTCATAGCCGTACATTGTTTAGACTTAAACTTGACTTACACGATGAAATTTTTCATGAAATATCTTCCATGAAATTATGTGTTTCTGGACAAAGGGTGTAGAAAAGTAGGCTCTTCTTCACCGTTTTTGTCTACAAAAAATTTCATGAAGTTATTATATTAAAAATGTAATCGTTGGATTCTGGTATTTGTACTTATGTTTTTGTTTTCCAACTGTTTACATATGAGAAATTCCATTTTTAGAGGTGTAACTGTTTAATTTAGATTCTTTGCTTTAATCCAAAATTTTAAACTTTTTTGAGATACAAATTTTTGATTTTTAGTTTGGCTTTAGTTCATAAAATTTATTTTTATTAGAAGAAATTATTATTTTCCGTTAATGTTGAAAGAACTTTCAATTTGAAAAAAGCTGACTTTTCTACCGCTACTAGCCGAGTAGGATGCATTTTCGAAGATTTTTATAAAATATACAAGAAGTTCACAATATTTTACATATTTTGAAATTTTAACTGCTTCCAACTTAATGAAAACAAAACAATTTCTTTATTTCTGGACAAATCCTTAATATTCATTCTTTTGGGATCTTCTTTACTTTTAACGTCTTTTCATAGGCTAATGCATACAAAAGTTGATTGAGATTTAATAAAAACATGTTTATAATTGGGCAGTCTTAGTAAAACTTCTCATATAAACATATAATTTCATGTATATTTAATATCCTTCTTTGCAACATTGTTTGTATATTTATTAAAAGTGGTTGAGAAAGGGATTCCTAATGCACTAATCAACATTTGTTGCACTTACATTTTATTTTAAAAAAACTTTATAACAAAAAGCCTTGTACTGATAGAATTAAATGGAAAAAACAAATTTTTTTTCATTTGCTTTTATCAACAAACTATAAGCGACTTTATTAGTTTTTTTAAAATTACTTTTTCAGTAAAAACACGTCTTTTGTTGCACATTTTTTCAATCAAATAACGTTATTATTATTTTAAAATGAATGAACTAACAGTTTTGAGGGAACTATTTGTTATTTTTCATTTTTTGTTTTCTGTTCTGTATCCAATACTTTGCTCTTTGCATTTCTTGCATAATGCTTATCATACTCCTCATGTATGAATATGGTATATGATTCTTTGAAATAATTAGTAACACTTCCTACGATACGAAAGATTTTAGATCCCCAAGTTCTCTTTGAGCAGCAGGACAGTGCCCTTCCTGTCCACTCTAGGTCTACAGAAGCCTGGAAATCTCGCAGTTAGCCTATCCCTCCAGACGTGGCCAACTTTGTCTATTATCCAAATCCCTATCAGTTTATAATAGAAAACCATTGGTAGCCATACTGGCGCACAGCCCAGCCCAAAATCACGGGCCGATCCCCTCCTTGCCCATTTTATGCCAGCCTTATTATGTCAGAGTCACAGTGACCAGGCACCCAATAGAACCTAATCCTGCCTGTCACAAAGATCGCCCTGAGAGCACGTCTACAGTCATCCACAAGTCTAGACTTGACATAATGTCCCTATAGAGTCTTGAGCACTAAATATGTTTTAAAAAGTCCTTTTTTGTCTACCTCAGTCTGTATCGAAAGTCGTTGATTTCTTATATGTTAGCTCATAGCCCAAAAAAAAGGTAGCACTTGTTTGACTTCCGGTCTTAATCATGATCCATAGACTCAAAATTTCAAGAAATGGAAAAGGTACCTTAGAAGTACGATATATACGACCTTATTATTAAAATAAAAACAAAAAATGGAAATGCGGATTTTTATTTTTTAAAGAGTATGTCATCCAGATGTCTTCCGTCAAGTTTAACACACTGTTTAAAACGGAGCCTTGTGTTCTGTGCCAAATTTTCTGGACGAATATTAACCTTTATAACCAAAAGTGGATGTTAGTTGTTATTATAAGCCCTGTTTTTAAAGTAGCTCCATAAAAATCCATGGGAGTTAGATTGGGCAACCTCAGTGGCCATAGAATTTCTCAAAGCGGCTGATCAGTTTTTGGGGGGAAATACCCTGAAAAAGATTAATCAAAACTCTTAAAACCACGTATGTGAAGAGTTCTATGGATGACCTTGCAGGTTTGGAAAAAAGAATTCCGTAATCATGCATCAAAATTTTTCAATGTTGACATTCGTCTGGCCTCGAAAATTTCCGAAAAAAATGGTCCAATTATCTCATGCGCAGATAAGGCACACCTAGCAGTTACCTTGGGCCAATGCAATGGTTTTTGATGTTTCAATCGAGGGTTACAGGTCCTTGGGGACACGTAGCGGCAGTTTTGCTTGTTGACGTGGCCGTTTAAGTAAAAATAAATATCGTCGGTCCAAAAAAAATTTACAGTGCGAAAACACTCCACTATTGCTTCACAAAAATGTTTAGATAAACCAGAGTCACTTTTTTCAGTTCTTAAACGAGTTGAGTTTTAAAAGAAGAAGATCGACTGCGTCTGACGTATGACATTCATAGCTGAAGCAGTTGCGCGGAATCTTTGCATAAACGAACGAATTACATTTACATGTGATCCATCACGTATTCGCCGAGTACCAAACTTTGAACGAAATTGTCGTCAAGCAATTACGTAAGAATCATTACTCTTAAAAAAATGTCACCACAGCGAATGCGCGATGATCACTCGACAAATGCGACACTGTGAAAGACAATACTGTTATATCAACAACTCAAACGGCGGCACCCTGCCTCCGCACCGTTTATTCCTTTTTTAAATTAAAGTATTTAAAAATATAAATTTGCAACCAGACACCCTGTATATGATCAAAAAATGTAATCCTTAAATTTTTTTGCAAACTTTATACGAAAGACGTTAATAGACTTATACCTGCAGACATATTTTACGAAAATATACATAGATTTACTCAGGACCATTGCCAAGTATAAATACAAAATAATACTGTTCGAATTGGTCAATAGGCCCATCAAAAATGCATAAAAAATTAAATTTATTTATTTATCTTTAATTTATTTTTTGCTTAAAAATTTAATTTTGTATATGTTCACATGTACATATATGTAAATGTGTACGTTTGTCCATACATAAAAATTTTGTCATGTTTAAATAAATTTCAGTTTTATTTGTTTAATTAAATTCACTTGGGAAGTTATTTACATTTTGATTTTTATTGGACACAAACATTCACTTTTTGTTTAAACAATAAATATTTCCTTTTAAATTTGTACGTACAAATGTAGATACATCCCCCTTCACATAAATAGGTGCAGTGGTTTACCAATTCATTTTAGCTTCCTGCTCTTAAAATAATTTATGGAGAAAATAATGTTGTACTTTAAGTGAAGAGCTTAGCAGTTTAGAAAAACTCTGTCAGTAAAGAAAATTCGAAAAAGTTGCGTGTGAAAAATCTGTGCATCTTTTCATAATTGTAAAGAAACTATGATATATTTAAGCGTTACTTAAATAGGTGAATTGTTCATATCTGTTAATTTTAACTTAATTTTACTTCAAAATAGTTCAGAAATTGTACAAACCAGAAGCAAAAATAAATTTCAAGCGACTTTAGTGGAAAATAAGAAGGAGTTAATCCTTTTAGGTGAAAAGCAAAGTGAAATACATGCTTATGATAATTAGGATGTGTCCGACTGCGAATTTTCACAAAAATAAAAAAAGATTGTATGCAGGGTTGGGCAGTATTTAAAATACTTGTATTTTGTATTTTAAATATCACCTTCTAATGTATTTTGTATTTTGTGTGTTAAATTTTGTATTTCAAATCAAATGTCAAAATACATTTTTGCAAAATATATTTTTTTTGTTATACAAAAATTTGTCATAACCAAAATTGAAAAATGTTACAATTTCCCAGGGTATACTAAATAAAATAACAGCAAGGCGAATTAAAAAAATTCGCCCTCTGCATTTCTCTTTTGTGTTTGAACGCTGGAATGACAGAAAAATAAAAAATTTCATAAAAATTTTAATATTTGTAACGTGCAGGGCCGGCACAAAGTATTTTTATTAAAATATTTGCCGTTCGAAAACAACTTAAATAGATTAGATGGCTGGATTTACGAAAATATAAATATGAAGGGTAGATAAGATTCGACATAGCCGAATAAAGCGTTCTTACTTGTTTTTATTAATCACTTTTGTATGTCTCTGGCAATAATCTGAAAAAGATGACGTGTTGTATGAATCATGCCACAAGGCTCATGGGAACTATAAATAGAATTTTAAATTTCTTTTTGTTTATTTTGCCATTCAATTTATGAAAAAATAAGGCAGTTTTAACTTCGATAATTTTCATATTTCAATAGGGCTTCTTAATTAAACTATGTCCATATTCATAATACATATGACGGGTTCACTAAAGGCTTTTTTGACAGTCATCTATAGGATAATTGTAAAAAGACTCCAAAGAAACTGGCCTAAGCTGTACCTTATTTATTATATCGGCAGCCGGGTGTTTCACCTAACATAGCCATTGGGCTACCATTACCCTTGCTCCAATTAATTTTTTTCCAAACTGTAAACATTATTCTTGATTTATTTTGTAGAAAGTTTGAAGTTATTAGTTGTAATAGCTTTCGAAATAAAACGCATAAAAAATTTTATAAAATTTATGGAATTGTAAAGGGGCTATCATGTTACCTGCTACTATCCCAAAATTAATTTTCCCACCTTAAAAGTCTCCATACCAAATTTTGTAGCAACTGAGGTACATAGGGATATATGCATAGATTTTGTTCTAAAAAATTCCAGGCTTTTCCTTATATCTCAGCTTCTCGTTGGCCGATCTTACTGATCTCAATTAACTATTTGCTATTAAGTATATGGAGTTGGAGTTAGCCAGCTTCGCAAATGACAAAAGACAGGAGCTTTCTAGTCTTGAAGGCTACCCAAATATAAGAAATGTTTAGATAAAATTTAGCACCAGCTTGTGTTCATCACGACCTCTAGAAAGATTGTTTTCTTTAGCAGGATTAACATATTATCCAACAAGAGGCTGCTTATCTGATGCTACTTTCAAAAATCTAGTTTTCATAAAAGGAAATTCTTGTTTAACAGATTAGTGGTTATAAATGAATTTCGTATTTTGAAATTTAAGTACTCGACTTGAAAGTATTTAGTATTTTGTATTTGAAATACTACCAGAACAAGTATTTTGTATTTAAAATACAGCAAAGCATGTATTATGCCCAACTCTAGTTGTATGGAACTACTTAAGAGATAACAAAAAATATGGGAAAATATAAAGGAAGGCAAACAATTATTACAACTGCGTAAGAAAGGCATAATATTCTCAGAAAAGCCCCCTATTCCAATGACTCAACTTCAAATATCTAATCAAAAAGTGGTTTTAATGGAAGTTTTTTTTAGCAGAAAAAGGATAAAAAAGTGGCAAAATACTTAAGGTACACACAAAAAATAAATCAAGTAAAGTTAACTTAAGTGAAGCCGTAGCACTATCAAAAGTACGGTGTGTACGGGTGTTCTTAAAGCAAGTACAAAATTTCTTAAGCTAAGAACAATTTTTCTAGTACTAATTTCTTACTTTTAGCAACGTTTAAGCCAAAAAAAAGTTTCAAACCGTACTTGATGTAAGTTTTAAAAGATTGATGCGACTTACAGAGCTTTTTTGAAATCTGTACTTACCGTGGCTGCAAACTGACTCTCCGTACCACAGCACCAGCGCGAGTTACATATGCAAACAGCTACATTGACTTCAAAGCCAATGCACCTGATAAATTCGAAGAATTTTTAAATACAATTAACAAAAGCGGTAACCCAATATCAGTTTCCGCCACATGTCGCAATCCATAATAATTTCCAAAGAATTTTACCGTTTTACTTATTTAAGCAAATTCAACAATTTTATTTAAAATAAAATTAAAACAATAATTTCCAAAGAATTTTACCGTTTTACTTATTTAAGCAAATTCAACAATTTTATTTAAAATAAAATTAAAACAATAATTTCCAAAGAATTAACATATTTTATTTTTAAGCAAAATCAACAATTTTATGTAATTTAGCAAATAAGAAAAAACTGAATTGTAAGAAATTAAAAATGAAATAAAGTCAGTCTGTTTCTTGATCTTGTCTCGCTTAGACGGTTCAACTGTCTAAATTTAGTTTTTTTTAAAAATAACTAAACGGAGATTAGTTATAAAAGTGGCGCAGTCGGTAGGATCCTTAAACGTAAATAAAAAGGATCCAGTGTTCGAACATACGTGCAAAGTATAAATACTAGTGAACACAATTAAAAATAAAAATTTAATTCAGTGAACTCTAAGTAATAAAGGACACAATCAATAAAACTTAATTCAGTGAACATTGATTAACAGTGGACACAATTAAGAAAAATATTAAAATATAGTGGACACAATTAGGATAAACCTAATTCAGTGAACATTAAATAAGAACCGTATACACAAATTAAGAAAACAAAATATTAATTAATTTTCAAAGTGTATTCCAAACGACAAAGAACTTTCGACAAGCAGAGACTAATAATGGAGGAACAGGCTCACTCATCAGGTGTGAACATAGCAGATGAACTGGCACGAAAGGAAACACAACTTGAGAGGTTGCGCAATGCATACATGCAGTTGCAAGAACAATTTCAGCAACAACAACAACAGCAGCAAGCTCAACAACAACCACAGGAACATGCAGTTTCGAATTTGGTACTACAACAACATATAGAACATATCTATAGAAATGTCTCGCATCTACCAACGTTTACTGGAGAAGGTCAGGTGACCATTAATTCATTCATGAGTAATGTGGAATATCTTCTTTCAACAATAAGCAATGAGGAAATGAAGAAAGAGGCGATTAAAGCAATTTACTATAGAAACATCCAAGGAGAGGCAAAGAATACCATAATCAACGTGCAACAAGTAGACAACTGGCAGCTGATAAAAAGACTTCTTAAACTAAGATACAGGCCAGACACCGAACCACATCAAATATATAAAAAAATCAACAATCTGTATGTAAAAAATGTAAGTGAATTAGCAATAGAAATACAAAAAATTAAATACAAGTCTGATGAATTAGTAATATATCATAGTGATGATCACTGCATAGATTTAAGCAATGTAGATAGTGTGTTGGTAAATACAGTTAAAGAAATGACGCAGGGCACTTTATTAGACAAAATCTATGACATGAGGGATTTAGGTAGCATATTGGACATTATGACAAGACGACGGTACGAAGACAGTTGCATTCGACCAGAGTATAGAAAATTTAAAGTGAACAAATACAATAATGCGAATATGAATTATAATAATGCGAATATAAATTATAATAATGCGAATATGAATTATAATAGAAATCAGAATGGAATTCAAAACAATTTTAAAAACCGCCCTAATAATTATAATAGCAATTTTAACAATAATAAAAACAGATACGATAATAATTATATGAATAGAAATTTTAATTCCGGACACTTTAAAGTCCCAAACAATAATTCAGGAAATTTCCAAAGGCCCGCACAGGTAGGAAACCCTAGGCCAAATTCCGGCCAATATCGCTGGAATCAACCTAGGCAAGACCGAACCGAGCCAATGGAGGTAGATAACATAGAGGTGAATCAGTTTCAAAGAATCCCACAGATGGGAAACCCCAGGCCAAATGGATGGAACATCAGGAAAATTACGAAAACAATTTTTTTCGGGAACAACCCCAGACTATTTACCCATCATAGAACTTACTATTAATAATAAAAAATATACTGCTTTAATAGACACAGGAGCAAGTGTAAGTATAATAGATAAATACATAAAAGATTTTAGAAGAACTCCTTTAAGACAACCGATAGAATTTAAGACAATAACAGGGAAAGGTATGATTGAATTCGAGGTCATTTCGGATGCACCCGAAGAATTTAATGTAGAAAAAAGCGAAGAAAATATTTTAAAACATGAAGATGATGACAGCTTTAATAGTATAAACTTAATTTCGGCCAATGAGGAGGAAGACAACGTAAGCATGGCAACAATACATTCAGCAGAGGAGAACTTGGGTGACCATTTTGCGATTAAGGAAGAGATAGTGAACAAATATAGAACACAGATTATTCTTACAAATAATAAAACAGAGGAATTTAGAGAGATACACGGAAAAAGGATAATTTTTATTGCAGAAGGTGATTTTGAACAAATGGGAGAAATTTTTAGGAGATATATTTCAAAAGGAAAAATTGGAATATTTTCTGAACTAACCGACCACAGTTATAACATAGTACAAGAAAAACTGATTAGTATGTATTCGAATGATAACCAACTTCAATTTACTAAGTGTACAAAAAGAGCACAAGACATTGAAACAGAGGTTGAAGCCATAAAACAAATTTCCTTTTACCATGTTAGAGAAAGTTTACATTCAGGTATTTTAGAAACATACAATCAAATAAAAAACAAAATATACTATCCTAAGTTATTGGAATTAGTTCACTTGGTTATAAATCAATGTGAAATTTGCCAGGAAGTAAAATATGATAGGAAACCCATAAAACCGAAATTAAATCTCTCAGAAACGCCAACAAAGAAAAATGAAATTATACACATAGATACGTATATCATGAAGGGAAACTATTTTTTAACGGTTATAGATAAATTCTCAAAGTTCGGAGCAGCGTACTCCTTGAATGATAGGAATCATATTACCATTATTGAACAGTTAGAGGAGCATTTTGCTAAAATAGGGAAACCAAGGAAAATAATTGCAGATAATGAATTTAAGGCAGCAAGAATAAAAGAGTTTTTAGACAAGGAAAATATAGAGATTCATTTAACAAAACCTAATAGCCATACTGGCAATGCTGATATTGAGCGGTTTCACAATACGATCGCGGAAAAGTTTAGAATTTTATATAAATTAGAAAAAGGTTTATCAATTAAACACTTAATACAGAAAGCTATACGAAATTATAATGATAGATTCCATTCGACAATAAAATGTACACCAAACGAAGTACATGACAATAAAATAAATCCAGAAATAGTAAAGAACAATTTAGAAGAAAAAAAGCATAAAATTATAGGTAAATTGAACAAAAGCAGGGAAGATTATAAAGAGGAAAGAACAGAAGGATTCATAAAGAATTATAAAGCGGTTAGGCATAAGGAACAACCAAAGTATAGGAAGGGAAAATTAGAAAACATTCATCCAAACAATATTAAAAGACCGTATAAATTCTCGGACACTAACAATGAAGACGATGACATTGATTTCGAATATTTGTCTCAACGTTTAGAAGAAATTAAAACAAGAAACAAAAACACTGTAGAAATTCAATCAAACCAAGAATTAAATATTACTTAAATAAAAAATTTTTCAGATACTACTTACGATACTAGTGATGACATTGATCGGACATAGTGACAGCAAGATAATTCTAACGGAACTGACGGACCAAACAGGATTTGTTGACATACAAATAAGAGACCAGGACATAGTTAAGGACAGTGATATAGTACTTCATATAATTGACGTTACAGAAATACAAAATATTATTAACGAAATGACAGAAAATATTATACAAGTAAAGACGACTAACAAAAATATATTACAAACAGAATTATTAGAAGCGAAAAATAAGTTAATGACATTAATACCAATAGAAAAAAGACAAAAGAGAGGACTTGTAAACGCAATAGGTACTGTAGCAAAATGGACATTTGGCACAATGGACGACGATGACAGACAGACAATTCAAAAACATTTAACACAAACAGACGAAATGTTGAATCAACAAATACATATAAATGAACATTTTAATTTGGCAATGAAACAAATAAAAAATATTGTACAAGACGATAGGAAGGAAATTGAAAAAGGACTTAATAGTATAAATAAATTCATGGACGAAGAATACCAACAACACATGTACTTACAACAAATGACAAAAATTCAGTTAATAAAAAGTAAAATAGAACAAATCCAAGACAATGTAGTCGCAGCCAAATATGGACTTGTTCACCCAAATATTCTAACAAATCAAGAAATTATCAATTATAACATTGATTTTAATAAATTAAAATATTTACAGCTAGGAATAGCAACTTTTAATAATACATATTTAATAATAAGCATTAAAATTCCAAAATCATTTATACAAATAAAAATAAGAAAAATTGTACCACTACCAAATAAGAATCAAAAAGAAATAGAATCAGATATAGAAGAAGTTTTTACTTATAAAAATAAAGTTATGAAATTTGAAGAAAATAAACATTTCAGACAACTAAAACCCAGCACTCATTGTATAATAAAGAAAAATTGCAAATTAATATTAAGCAAAGAATTAGAAATCATAGCACTGGACGAAAAAACAGTTCTAGTTAAAAATGCAGTAAATTTAATTGTAAACAATACATGTAACATGAATGACACTGTTTTAAATGGAAATTACGCACTCCAATTTAATAATTGTTCAATAAAAATTAATGATTATTATTTCTCTAATTTTATAGAAAGGTTTGAAGGAAATATTATGAGATTGCAATATGACAATATAAAGAATTTTACGGAAAAACTTACATTCGAACAAATAGATGAAGAAAATAAAATAAATTTCAAAAATATATCTAAGTTGAAAATACATAACAAAATCATATACGGGTGTAACTCTTTTCTCGCTTTAACAATAATATTAATAATTGTCCTTTGGAGAACAAAGCTAAAATATATTAAAATAAATTTAAATAAAAGAATTCAGGAGAATTCTAATCTAAAGGGAGGAGAAGTTACATATGCAAACAGCTACATTGACTTCAAAGCCAATGCACCTGATAAATTCGAAGAATTTTTAAATACAATTAACAAAAGCGGTAACCCAATATCAGTTTCCGCCACATGTCGCAATCCATAATAATTTCCAAAGAATTTTACCGTTTTACTTATTTAAGCAAATTCAACAATTTTATTTAAAATAAAATTAAAACAATAATTTCCAAAGAATTTTACCGTTTTACTTATTTAAGCAAATTCAACAATTTTATTTAAAATAAAATTAAAACAATAATTTCCAAAGAATTAACATATTTTATTTTTAAGCAAAATCAACAATTTTATGTAATTTAGCAAATAAGAAAAAACTGAATTGTAAGAAATTAAAAATGAAATAAAGTCAGTCTGTTTCTTGATCTTGTCTCGCTTAGACGGTTCAACTGTCTAAATTTAGTTTTTTTTAAAAATAACTAAACGGAGATTAGTTATAAAAGTCGCGCGACCTCTCCGCCATAGAATACTAAAACCAAAACTTTTTTCTTCTTGATTTGTTGAAGCAATCCGAATAGGCTTGATCTATGAAAATCCGAGTACAAATCTTTCTTAAAAAATTTAAGTACGATTTAAATAAAATAAAATAAAATTCTTGATTTTAAAATGTGTTTTTTCTTACTGTATAGAATTGGACCCTATTCTGAGGTTATGAAGCCTCTTTTAAGCAGTTGTAACCGTTGCTTGCCTTTACTTCATGCTTTGTTCATATTTTTCTTAATTTTATATAAAATTTTGTACCACCTTGGCATTTGTTTAGTTAAAGTAGAAATTGAACGACAAGATTCTGATCATCCTAGGCATCTATTTCGCTTTTCCTTTTAAAGCTAATAATTGACCCCGTCCAAATTTCCACTAAAACCCCTTTTTAAATTATTCGTGCTTCTCGTTTTTACAATTTCTGAGCTATTTTGTACCGAAATGTAGTTCAAACTAACAGAAATGACCACTTCACTTATTCAAGTAACGCAAAAATAATTCACAATTTTGTTACAATTATGAAAAGTTGCACTGACTTTTTCTCATGGTACTTTTTACATTTTTTTTGCTGAAATTTTTTTTCTTATTGCTAAGCCCTTTATTAAAAATACCACATAATTCTCTCCATGAATTATCTTGAGACGAGGAAGTTAAAACACTGCACCTATTCATGTGAACTTGAGTGTATGTGCGTACATACTAATATACACAGGTTTTAATTTAAATATTTTCTTTTAATAAATTGATGTTGAAACAAATAAAAAAAATTAAAAAATGCTTTATTCGATTTTGTTAGAAAAATTTATTCTTCAATAATATTTGGAAAAATTTTAACAAGTATCTGGAGCTCAATTGTAGACAAAAGAGAAACAACATTTTCTAGATACATAAGTCAACTATAGACAATTTAAACAATTTTTGAAAAGAAAATAAAATTGGAAAATTAAGAGTGCAAAAATAAATAAAATATTTAACACTTAATTAGCATACACAATTGGCTGTGATGGCATAATCCCAAATTTTTGAAAATGTTTCAACAATTAAATTTACCTTTTATAATTTACCTTTTCAAAAATTAGTCAAAATAAGTTCATTTTCTTCTAGATGGAAGTATTTAAAAATTGTACGAATTCTAAAAACTAGTGTAGAACGTCGCCCCATTGCCATATTGCCTAATCTTTCGAAAATATTTGAAAATGTCTTGCGCAATCAAATTTTAAACTATGTTGCTAGTAATGATCTATTAACACCCAATTTTTCCAGCCCTTGAGCACAACAAAGATGTATAACTGCTCTTTCTGAAATTTTTGAAAAAATTCTTGCAAAAATATTGCATTTTTAGTGATCATAGACTATTCAAAAGCATTTAATACGGTTCACCATGCCATTCTCTGCTTAAAATTAAAAAAACTTGTTTCGCTTCTCATGAACACCTACACAAGCTTATTTATACTTATTTTAGAAGAAGACTCCAAGCAGTTTTTAATAATTGAATACGATTTGTTTGGCTGCCAGGGAAATTTCATAAGGATAGACTTTGGTCTACTGCTTTAAGTCATTTATTCTAAACTACAGCTTCAAATCGAATGAAAACTTATCCTTATCAGAATACATTATTAAAATAAATTCGAATCAAAGAAAAAACATGGTTGAGTAGGGTCACGGGAATATGATCACGAACAATTTCATCATTGTATGGTTACGAAGATCATTAGTGTGACTTCCGCAACCAATTATTGTTGTACTTAGTTTTTGGCGAGGAATGCAATCATAGTTATTGTTAAAATTACAATGAGTGTGGTTATCCTTACTTTGATATTTTGCTCTTAGAATATGATAACCATGATTCAAGAGCATCATTTTTATGATAACCCTTAGTCAAGGTAATTGCTTCTCTGGTCAAAATAATGATTACCACAAACATATAATGGTAAGTTAAATCATAATTTTCATTGCTTTTTTCGCCAAAAACTTAGTGCAACTATAATATGGTTGCGGAAGGGAAAATAATGATCTTCGTAACCATAAAATGATGAAGTTAAACGTGATCATATTCCCGTGACCATACTCAATTATTTTTGCTCTGAGTGCATGCAGGCAGAGTATCGATACGATGAAGAATTTCCTGTATCACTGCCCGGTTTTGCGGCGTGCGCCTCACAAAATTTCTTTAAACTTTTTTACGGGATACTGCCTTAGGTGTATGTCCTGCGGGACTTAAGGGCTTTAAGGTATCCATCTTTTAACCTGAGAAGAGCCAAACCTACCGGCAGAAGAAAAATTTCTCCATATAAACTTTTACATATTGTTTCAGAACTTCCCTTTGAGCAGATATGCCACTTCCAGAAATGGCTCACAATAAAATATTTCTGTCATAGACCAGGGCTGCTGATTGGTCTGGATTCTTTTAGTTTTAACTTAATAACAAGACATATGTGTAAAAATTTAAAGCTTTCTTCAGCAACTTGATCACTCATGTTTTTGTACCTAATTATAAAGATAAAAACAATTAAAAAACGATTTATTTAACAGCTTTAAAAAAAATAATTAAAATACCATTTTTTGCTCCTTTGAACATGCGACACTGCTATAAAACACCTGTTAAACATGTTACAAAAATTACCGAAAATGTAATTAAAAGAAACTAAAAAAATAAAGCTTAAAAAATAAATTTTATTTTATGTCATTATTTTAATAAAAAAAAATTAAATACAATTTTTTCAATTAACAAAAATGGATCCACCATCCAAAAACGATGCGGCCACCGAAACTTCAGAGTTAGAAATAGATTCTTTATCTTCCTCGACTTCTTCTACTTTAACGGAAATTTCAATTTCAAGTGAAACCCCATCAACGTTGACTTATTCTTCTGCATATTCATTAACACAAAAAGCAGGAAAAGTTGCTGCAAAAACTAAGAATTTACCATCTCATAGTATTTCAAAGGCAAGCCAACAACCTGATAATACCTCAGTTTCAAGCCCAGGAGAGAGAAACCCTAATGATGAAGATGACTTTTATCTTTCTAGCACAAGTAGCTCTAGTACATTAACTGCTTCATCAATTTTAAAAAAGTTTGAAGCAGCTACATTAACTGAAATTACTAGTTATGTATATAGCAGCTCTACTGGATCTTCAACTTTGGTAGGAAGCGAAAAATTTAATTCTTCTGAAAAAGTTTCTACAAAAGAAAATGTTGCAGATTTATCTCAGGGATCCCAGGATGTTACAAATAAGTAAGTTAAATCATTGTTAGAATTTCTTATTTTTTAAAACCAATATGTTTTGTGGCTTAGTTTAGCTACAAGTAACGATTCTTGGGAGTTTCCCAAGAAGCCATTGAAGAAAACTGCATTTTTGGATGACACTTTTTCTTCAGTTAGCTCAGCTGCTAGCAACAAAGTTAGTGGTAAGTAATGTAAAATATTATTCAAAAAAATAATTGATTCAGAAAGCAAAATTAAATTTGTCAGAGCCTGAAGCTTTTCTTAACTCAAGCAAATCTAGGCATGTTAAAAAAGTAACAAGTTCAGAAAGCAGTGAGGAAGAAAAATTTTCAAAAAGTAAGAAACTTTAAAGTTTTATTTGTTTTCTCTTTTGTTAAATTAACACTGTTAATTATAACAACTTTACAATTAATTTTAACATAAGCCGCGCTTAAAACTACTAAATCCCAACACGCTAAAATTGCTGGTTTTTACAGTGATGATGACTCTGCAGATGAGGAACGTGAAAGCACTAATTTGCGAATAGGACATATTTTTGTAAGTTTGTATAAAAAGTGGTTATTAAAATAAGATTTTGCCAAAATTTTGCATATTTATTTAGGTTTATATGGTCATACCCCCCGATGGGGGTTATGGTTGGCTTATAGCTTTCATTTCATTTTTATGTCAAATTGTAGTTGATGGCATTGTCTTCTCTGTAGGCATTGTGTTGCCCCACATTGCCAAGGATTTAAATGAACCGGGATCAAAGGTTGTATTTGTGGCATCAATGCAAGTTGGTAAGAATTTATTTTCATATTCACAGAAAATGTCTTTAACATTCTACTAAAAAAAATCATTTTTGCAAGGAGAGTTTTTAGGTTCTTTTCCATATATCTACACATTATAAACCAAATTAAGGTTTGTTAACAAAATTTTGTACGAAAATTCATAAGCCACTCCTTAGACATAACTTTTTATTATTATCGGGGTCAACATAACAAAATTTAAAAATTTTAAGATCCATAATCTTTAAATCTGCAAAAATAAAATATTAAAAGACGATTAAAGTTATTTGATCGCTTTTGGCTGGTTGGCCTCAACCATAAATCAGGGTCTATAGCCATTTTATTCATATTTCTTTAAATATAGTTTAAAACAGCAGAATAGTACCAAAAATGTAAAAAAATACTCTGCCACCGTTATTGACTTTCGACCTCAATCTGCGTTAATGTTTTTTAACTTATTTTTTTAAGAATCATAATCCTAAAAAATTAAAAAAAAAAATACCAAAATGTGAGAGGTTCAAATGTGGTCCACTTTGTTTTTTTCTTTCCTATTTCTATGCGCCTCAATAACCTCAAAAATATTTTAAGTACTAAAACATAAAAAAGTATATTTGTACCGCCTAATTAACTTTCGACTTTAGTCTGGGTAAATGATTTTTTCTTATATATTTGAAATCTTATAATAAAAAATATTGCAAAAAATGCGTTTGTCCAATTAGCTGACTTTATACCTCTTTAGGGGGATAAAAGTCCTTAATTTTATATATCTGCCCTCGTAATCCCAAAAAGAAGAAGAAAGTACTACAAATTTGAAGGAATAACTCTTCATCTACTTGGATCACTTCCGACTTAATAGGGCCCTATAGCCCTTATTTCACATTTTTTTACTATTAATTTTAAAAAATACCAAAATTAACTTAAAACAAAACTTTTGAAAAATACCAAAAACCTAATTATATTTTTCCAAAACCTGCGAGCCGCCATTTAAATTTTGCTTCTTATCTTTTTTTTTGTTTCCAGCACCTCGGTTCAATAACCAGCAAGAAGTTCTCATATAAAAAAATGCTTTAAGAGAAATAATGGTATTCCACTCATTCACAGTGGGGTTCATAAAATTTTTAAATTGTTTATAGCCTGTTTTTGTAGAAAATAAAAAAATTTATGAGTAGATAATTATATATAAACCAAAATAATTTTTCGCTTTTTGGTTTTGTTCAGGGCACACTCAGCCAGGTTATATTAAGAGCCCAGCTGATTAAAATCAATTTGACATTTCACGTTATAAAAATTTAATTTTATATGAAATTTTTAATTTTTCTGACATTTTACCGTTGAAACACAAAAAGGAAAATCAGAGAGCGAATTTTTGGAATTTGCCTTGGGTTTACCTTATTGAATGTGCTCTTGGTTTGTTTAAAATATTAAAACTCACTCACAAATTCGTTAGTTTTTTTACAAAACAGGTAGAAAGTTAAATTTAAACAAAAAAATTTTGTTGACTAATTCTGCCTTTGAAAGGGAAGTTATGAATTTTTCGACTAAAAAACTTGTAACATATAATACAGAAACTAGGAATAGTCCCCTTGTTAAGGGAAGGGTGAATTATATTTTTAAACGTTGTAGATAAAAAAATATTTTTTTTTCTAAATCACTCTGTTAATAATCGGGGTGCTATGAAATTTTAAAACAACTAAGAGCTCTACATTCGGCCGAATCTTAAATATCCTTCACATTGATCTTTTTCTTTACATAGTTACCTGGTCCAACCAAATTGTTTTCGAACCGCAAATATTATAGTTGTTCGTGGTGGGCTTAAAGAACATAGCTATCAAAATTTCGAGTTGTCAAACGTGTGCCGAAATTAAAAACACATGTCCATACATACCTACGTTCTTACATATTTATGTACATCAACTTAGTGTCTATTTGTTCCCATCCACATGTATGCTTAACAGCATTACAAGTTGGTTACATTTGTTACATTTTTTGTATGGATTTTGTTTTAAAAAAAAATTGGGGCAATTGCAGTATTTTGCTTTTTTTTAATAAAAACATTGTGTTGGTATCAGGAAAATAGGTTATAGGAAGGAGGATAAAGGGAGTAGTGTCTGTGGGCATTTAGTTTAAATTTCTCGATATTTACTGTGACAGAAAAGACATCTTTAGGAAGTTTTTTTTTTCACATACGAACTGAGTGGTGCGATTCACTGGGCAGTCGACTACGTATGGGTGTGTTCTTCTAGAAAAACGTGTATCATGCAAAAAGTTCCGGAAAGTTTCGGAAACAAGCTTCCTGATATCCTCGGAGCAAATTCCATTGTAGTATTGATAGAACAGCAAAACACACCCCACATCACGACGGTGTCCGAGTGAATCAAGACGATTAGATACCACAACGTCGCTGATCCTGTACGCGGTCAAGTAGCCCCATAATAGACTTTGGGGCACCAGCCCATACATGATAATTGTATTCCATTTTTGGTCGGATATAAGTGGTTTAAATATTGAGAAGATCAGATGGTGTAAAGTAGTTCCTACACCGTTTAAGGAAACCAAGACACTTCGATGCTTCCTTCGACACAAGAAAAGTGCGTTCCGTCCAGTGGATATCGCACTGGATTTTCATGCCCAGAACACCAAGAGTCTCTGTCTTATCAACACTTATGCCATCCATTATAACAGACGAGGCAGCATCGTCCACTGTGCGTTTACGTGTCAGATGACAACATTGGGTTTTACAGGCATTAAAATCAACCTTTTCGCACTACCCCAAGTGGAGATTACCATCAGATCGCGGTTAATTGAAAATTCATATTCTGTCTCCTAGTTTCCACCTCCAAAGAGCTAGGCCTAAGGTCAAATGAGTATGAATGGCATATGCTGCTGTCGTCTGCAAAGAAATAAATAAGATTCGAAGTTTGACATAGAAGGTCATTCAAAAAGATAAGAAGTAAAGTAGGAGAGAGAGGCTTTTTTATAGGTCCCTGGTAAACGGATCTTGTTCATTTTAAAATTCGATCATTTTAGGGGTATTTGTGATAGTCTGACTCCAATACCTGGTCCGTAGTGCTAAAATTGACTCCGCAAACTTGATTTTAATAGACACAAACGGACAGACGGATATGGTTAAATCGATTTCACTTTCTATAAGAACCAATAATATATTTACTTGATGGAATTGCGAATGGAAAATAATTAGATTACAAACGGGACGACAAATTGATATAAACCCTTATCACTATGAGAAGGGTCGAAATTTTTTCACAGGTTGCAGAATATTGGGGCTGGTTACTTAAAGTACCAAAATATAATTTGTACCCTTTTTTACCTTGTAGGTCCCACAATATACATAAAAGAGCAGACACATACTTAAATTTTTTGATACCTGTCAAAAAAGATTGGAAAACGGTGTTTTAAGATTCTAAAATGATTTCAGAAGCTACGAAATGGATTTAACAGTATTAAATAAATGGTTTTAACTCTTCTTTGTTTCACTGAATGTCTAAAATTTCAAAAAAATGTCACACAGGGGTCCGTTTTTTTTCAACAAAATATAATACTTCTCATATTTTATTTTTATAATGTATGGTTTAAGAGATATAATTTTTTCCCCTATTTGACCCATTTTCACCTCCTTTAGTCCTAAACTTCCCAAAATCCCGTCTTAATAGATCTATACGATTATGAATCTGTCAGTCAGTCGGTTACAAGCGCTGTTTCTTTGTACACATAAATTGTTTTAAGTCAGCTATTTTAAAATCATAACCTTTTACATGATAACTTCGTATTTACTGTTTTTCTTTTTTTTTAAATATCCAAATTCATTTAAGGCTTTTACTATCTCTTTGGCACTGTATCAAGCGCCTTTATCAATAAATTTGGTTTTCGTCCTGTTGCCCTGGCAGGTTGTCTATTGTCTATTACAACTATAAGCGTAGCAACATGTAGCATCAACCTACTAATGTTGATATTTTTCTATAGTGTATTGGGTAAGAGCAAAGTCATTTTCTATCAAATTTAATATTAACCATCTTTATTCTTTTCTTTCAGGCGGTCCCGCTTTGAGTATGATCTGGGTTTCTTCTCAACTTATCATTGGATACTATTTCGAAAAATATCGTCCTATAGCAAATGGCGCATCTTGCTCTGGTGCTGGTGTAGGCATTATGATAATTGGCTATATGAATAGCGTGCTGGCACCAATTATAGGATGGCGAAACTTAATGAGAGTTCATGTTGGTTTCCTGATAATGGTGCTGTTAATGGTTTTGGCATATATTGAAGTCACTCCCACAAGGATAGGTAGAGTAAAGGAGGTAAGTAAGGATTTAAAAAAATATTTTTTTTAACATGAAAAAAAAATAAAACTTTCGTATTTTCAGCCACTAACAGAGGATAGTGAATCCGAATCATTTGATTTGTTGACTGGTTTTACACAATATTCCAGATACTCGCTCAAAGTCAATGATCAAGAATATCCTTTGGATGAAAATTTTAAAACGGTGTTAGGTAAGAGCCAAAGATATTTCTATTAACACGGTAAGACTAGGCTCAAAGGGGAAAGGTTTACAAGACTGGAGCCCTGCAGGACATACACCTAAGTAAGTCATACCGGAAAAAATACCAGGCATAAAACATTAGGTTCTGTCCCTCTGGCTTATGAAAAAGCCAAACAGAGACCCAGGAAATTCTCTATTGTTTCGATATCCTCACTGAATGTACTGCTTTTACAATTTTCCTCAACTCCCATCCGATAGGGCTAGGACTGACCTTCCGTGATTGTCCGGACTTTTGCATGTGGAACAGTATAGTAGTCAGGGAGGTGGAACAAAATCTTGATCTTCAGATATTTAACAGTAAAGATTGGTCCCGTTTTTCCCTCCTACCTGGAGCCGTCCGTAAAATAACGCACCCCTTCTAGCATCTTACCAAGAGTCCAGTCTAACTAGAGTTCCCAATCTAGTATTAAAGAAGTGCATTTAGCATTTCACAAAAGGTTTATGACTGGACAATGCTACTAGCCCGTATAGTCCTCCGATATCTCCAATATGCGCTGTGTAGCTTCCACCAATCCATTCCCCCGTCGCCCAAAGGTGGTTCGCCATAAATGCTGCCTCCTAGAGTACACGGGTTTAAATAGGTTGGATGCTAGAAATCTTCTGCAAAGCCTTTGCTGGAGTGGTCATTATTGCCGCTCTTATCCTGAAGCAAATTTTACGTTGTATCTTTTGTAGGATCGCAATGCTGCACTTTCTACCCATGTTTACCATACTACCAAAGCGCACGTAAGTATCGGTCATATTACTATCTTGTATAGCCAAAAACTAAAAGGTTCTGGGTTAAGATCTTATGAAAAGTCACGAAAACTTAACTTTTTTGTGCTCGTAGTACGTTTTTTTTTATTTATTACTTTGTTTAAGTTATATTTTAAAATAGTTTTCTTAACTCTTATGAGGGGCTTAGTTTATTTCGATGGAATAACTCTCAAATAACCCCTTAATATACATACATACAATAAATCTAATGTGTACATTTATACCTTTTATTTTAAAACAGAAACTCCTTCCGCTGGTGACGACCCAACTTCCCATATCTGTTGCCATAAATGCTGTCCCTCTTTTGAACGATTTTTAGCACAACGCCGTGAGCAAAAGGCCAAAGAAGAGGCCGTCAAGCGCTATATAATTAAACACGATCTTATTGAAAGGCAGGATCTTTTCTATATGGGCCCAAAAGATCGTATACAAGAACAAAAAAAAGTAGAGGATTTGTTACAAAGACGTGCCTCACTGCGTGCCAGCTATGAGGGGACACAAGAGGCTTGGCGCACTATATCTTTAGAAGAATTTGAGAATAAACATAAGCAAAATACTATTATTAATACCTTGTCTACCATGCATATGGTAAGAGATCAAGAGCCAAAGTGGGACCAACGTAAGATCAAAGATCAAAAGCATAAAGAAAAGAAGTCATTTTTGGCTTTTCTGTCCTCTAAGAATCTATTGCATCCCAAAATACGTAAAGCGTTTAGTTTGCTGTTCGATTTTCACCTGTTGGCAATAATTGAGTTTCGAATTCTATTATTATCGGCATTTTTGTTTCCAATGGGCTTTAATATACCGTTTGTGTTTTCTTCGGGTAAGTAATAGAGCAAATTTAAAGGTTAAATAACTTATTCTTATTCTTATAGAAAATATTTAAAAATATTTTGTAGAAATTTATATTTAAAGCAAAAATTAATTAATTTTTTATTATGTTTTTTTAAACTTTTTTAAGTTTTTTCTTGTTTGGATTATAAATCTACAGGTCGTTAGCTAAAATGCAAAACCCTCTAACTAACAAAAACTAAAAAAAGAAACTTAAAACAGAATACGGGCAAAAAGAAACAATTTACAAATACTGTCTTTGTAAATTGAAAAATGTTTTTTCTTTTCCTTTAAAACTTAAAAAAATATAGTTACGCAGTTTTGCATTTCAGCCGACTAAATACGAAATTAATGACTAATGATACAAATTGTGGTCGAAAGTTAATTAAGTGGTAAAAAGTACTTTTTTCACAATTTTTTATGCTCAGAGTTTAGTCAAAATTCAACTAAGTCGACATAGTTTCCCTTCCTAAACATATTCTTAAAACATACTAACCCACCCTTCCTCCTCACCCCAGCTCCCCCCATAGATATCAAGGTATCCGTGGGTAGGTCAAATATAGGACTGACAATAAATAACTCACTTTTTTTTGCAAACATTTTCCTAGAACATACCCTTATCACCAGTCCCTAAGGGGCTACTAATAGAGGTTTGAAAAAAATTGGGCTTAAAACTCCTACAACCTCCCCATGGTCACCCTAAGAGGGTTAAAACGTGACACCAAAAATTTAAAATTTTTCATAAACAAAAAAACTGATAAAAAAAGTTCAGGGTTTCGAAAGGCCAATGTGAAGGGTATATATGATTCATCACAGCCGAATATAGCGTTCTTACTTCTTTTTATTGCCAAAACATTTTGTAAATCGGCTTTCGCCTATATTTTTCTTCATATGTTCTTGTTGCTTTTAATTTTTTCCTTTTTTGTATTTTTTTCCGGTAAGTGCGTGTACAAATTGATGAATCCTTTGCCAAACTAATTTCACCCACCATTGGTTTCTCAAATTTTGCCTTTCGTATTGCATCTGGTTTTGTTGCATACAAATTTCGTGAATATACAACTTACATATGTGGTGGTGGCATGTTTTTCGGGGGTTTTGCAGTGCTTGTAAGTGCCTTATATGGCCTTGATGTGGTGTGGTTTCAATTTGTGTATGCCCTGTGCTATGGCATTGCTCCAGGTAAATTTTACATCTTTTATGTAAGAACTCAATCTTAAACATTTAAATTATAGAAATGGTAGTTCTTAGTTAAAAAATGATTTTTCGTACCATTAACATTTGCACATCAAACACGTAAACATAACTACTTATACACACCAACACACATTCGTAAATGTTATTTTTTTGAATATTGAAACACAAATGCACCTAAAGACATGTGTCAGCATTAGCATCTCTACATTTTAAATTCTCACTGTTATAATGTGGCATACATTTGCACTTACACACACACTGATACTCTTAGTCATTGAATGACCGCAAGGCAAACAGTATTAATTATGCTGCTTCATAACAATTTTTCAAATGTATATGTTTGTGGGTAGATGTGCTGATATTTATGCAAACATACTCGTACACATACATACGTAAACGATACTAAACAAACGAATGCAATTTTAATTATATTCCACTTGATGTTTATTTATGTATATTTTACATTCTTTCTCTTTTGCAACTGCTACTATACGTTCTAGATACAACTGTAATTTTGTTGTATTCATGTGTTTATTTTTACCGTTCAATTGCCAACTGGACGTCCATTTTTCAAATTCTTGTCTTTATTTTTCTCATTTTTAAACGCTTTATTTTCAGCCTTCTACTCAACACTGCGTGCAATTATCTATGTACGTTATTTGGGCCTGGATAAACTAACAAACGCCTTTGGTTTAACGGCTTTGGCCATGGGTATGGGTGTTTTTATTGGTACAACAGCTGGCGGTATTTTAAATGATTTGACTGGCAGTTATACGGCCTCATTTGTTTTTGCGGGAATTTGTATTTGTACTTCGGGTGCCTTGAAGTTTTTGTTGCCCTATTTAATTAAACGCGCCAACGCTAAAGAAGGAAAGTGAAAGAAGAATTAATTAACAAACGAAATAAATGCCAATAAAGTGCAAATGAGTAAAAGAATGACTAAAAAACCGCAATTTAATTATGCATTTGTACATATAAATAAACAAATTAACTGAACGAAATAAAAGATGTGCTTTAAATGAAATAAACAAATTGAAGTTATTTAAGGTTTAAAGTTTGGTTACAGAGAAGTTAAAAAAAAGATTAGATATGCGAAATACAAATTTAATAACAATCAGAGAAAGTTATATTTGGTCAAGCAATATTACCATTTAGGGTTTATTAAATTAAAAAAAAATATATATTTAAATCGTAAATGCATCTTAAGTGGCCTACTGGTGCGTTGAAATAAAAATTCAATATTAGTGAAGTCTTAAGCTGGGAATTAAGTCTAGTACGTATACTATATAACAGAGCAGGCCGGAAGAAAATCACCATATACCAAGACCCATATTGTAAGAGGTCCAAAAAATACGATTAGTTAACGTGCCTGGCGAAATGGAGGTCCTGGGGCTAAGAAGCTCACTTAAGGCAGCAGGACCGCATGACATCTTTCCGGCTCCCTTACAGATTGTGGTTGTTTTGTTATTGTCTTTTATAATCCCTGTGTCTGGAGAAATACCAGGATGGTATCTATACCCAAACCCGGTAAAGGATATTAAAAATATTACTCAAAAGGCCTTATTCTTGACTGAGACCTCTTTTGGTACTGAAAGGCTGAGAGATATCCATGTCTACATCAATTGGGGATTGCTTATTACTTAAGATCATCCTGCGGAGTCATATTAGTTTTGCTGGGATATTAAGCTCAGACAAAGCTTTAAACACTTTTAAACGTATTGGGCTGTTGGAAGCGGACTTATAATCACTTTTTTCCCTGAATTTGGTATTAGTGTGTTTTTCTGGTCGACGGTGGATTTGCCACGTCTAAAGATGCATTGATGTGACCAAATTCTTTTGTCGACATTCAATTTAATCTCTCACGCAATACACTGGATATAATCTCGTAACCCATGGAAAGGAGACTTATTCAACTGTAGGTGGCACACACTCCCTTGTCTCCTTTTAGTATACAGACCATACGACGCTGATATTCCAATCTGCGGATATGCGGTCTAATAGCCAGATTGTACAAAAAAGCTGATGCATATGCCGTATCAGCGTGTCGCCTCCGGTTCTAAACAGTTCAACTGACAACAGGCAGCAGTTATTATGCTTAAGCCGGGTAACTTCCATTTCGACCTCATTCTGGTTAGGCGTTGTGCACTCAATATCGTCTGCTGCAATGGGTTCTGTGGTATCGTTACTACTATCAGATAACACCAGGTGTAAAAAATGGCTTTTTCTTCTCTACTGATGGTGGAAATCAATTAGAAATAAATCTAGTGACCTAAGGTTCACATCTTGCGTAATTTTTATCTCTCCGCTTACAAGACAAAATTAGAAAATTGGTATTTTTTTCGTAAAAGCCTTTGCCAATTCTAAAAGTATCTTCTTATTTCTTACCTTTTGCAGAAGATTAATATTTCCGTTTCAAAGCAAAAACCTTTATTTAATATTTTTAATCTAATATTTATTTTGATTAAATTTATACAAAAAACCATTATTGATAATTACATAAATTATAAGATGTTTTTTAACTTATGGACTTTATATAATTTATTTTCTTTTTTTATATTTTCTTAATTAATTCCAAGTTGTTTTTCTTGTTTGTTTATTTTTTCTTTCTTTTCTTTCAATAAATTAACTTTTAGTATAAAATCTTATTGAATATTAAATTGTTTATTGTTAAATAAATTCCGGATCCATATTTATTTGTTTTTGTTTTGTGTAAATATTAAAACTTTGTGTGTATTTATGTAAATGAGAGAAGAAGGAGGGGCATGAAAACAGAATAAGTAATTGAAAGTGAGTTAAATGTCAATTAATTAATGCCTCAAGTAATTGAAATTCAAGAGCTTAATAAATACAAAATAATAATGTGGAATTAATAAAAAGAAAAGGGGCTGAGAAAATTAAAGTGCTAAAGGCCTTTAGGCAAATTAATTAATAACTGAATTTTATGGTTTTTTATTTCAAATGAATTTTAACAACTAAAGTCTTTACTTAAATATTTATATTGTTTCCTCTAGTGCTAACCAGTATTTGCTTGCTTCAGTTTAAATCTATTGACTTTCTAAATGAACTTAATTTTATCAACTAAAATGAATTTTAATTCAGCATTTCGTTACCTAAATATAGAAAGGTCCTAACTCGTGTTTTTTAAGTCGGGATTTTTTTTTGAAAATTGTAAAATATATACGCATATTATTTTTAAATATAAATTAAAAATCTTGGCTTATAAAAAATACAAGTTAGGGCTTTTCTATATTAAGGCAACAATAGAGTTTTTGTGTTTTTAGATTTTAAATTTGAAGTTATTGCTATTTTTAAAATATTTATATTTAATTTTTAATATCTACATACTTATGGGTTTTTATTTTTTCCTTATTTTTAATGCAATGATCCAGGTCTGGGTAAAAGGGATTTTGGTTAAAGTTTTAGCTTTTCCTTAGTTTTAGTGCTTAACCTACTTAATTTCCTAAGTTTCAATATTATAATCCTTACGTTTTCTTAGATATTTAAATATAATAAATTTTATTTGTTTTTTCTTATATCTACTTTTTACCTTGTATGATGTGTTGTTTAATGATTTATATTGAAATTGGAAAACAAATTAAAGAAAACAATAAAAAACTAAATTAAAAATGTTGCAAAAATGTAAAAGTTTTAAAGTTAGAACGAACAAGTGGCCTGAGCGGACAAAATAAGTAGTTCTCGAATGGTTTTTTGATATTAAAAAAAAAATAAATATGACAAAAATAAAGTATCATCTAGAGGGCGTGACTGTGATTTGGATCATTCTGGCACCCAAAATGAAGTCACTTTATTTGAGCAGCTAGTGTTCTAATATTAAGTTTTCCTTTGAAATTAGAACCTCATTCACCTCTTGTTTTCTCTTACAAAATTTTGAATCTGATTACATAAAAAGCTTCACCGACAAGTTTTCTCCAAGTTATCACCTAAAACTTTTACAGCAAAAAAACTCATACAACAAATAAAATATTTTACAGACATCAACTTAGAAGGTAAATAATCCTCTATAACTACAGCTACACCCAGCACAGAATATTTGGAGGGGAGTGAAAATCTTTGAGCGAATTTTTGTACTCTCTTGTACCGACTGTCTCACCAGATACATGATAAACCGCCCTTGGTTTGGCCTGGAGCCCGTTTGCTGTGTCTTTTGCGGCTGCTCTGGGTAGAATTAAATTTGTTGCCCACTGGGGTGAGGTCAGGAGCAGCATTAGGCTAAAAATCTTTTGACTTTATTTAGAGGCAAATTTTTTATCTTTGAAGAAAGGATATAAGGGTACAGTGAGGCCCCTCAGCTCAGACACCACCTGCGCAACATCTGTAAAAAATGTTTCTGCCACTACTTCAACACAGCAAATGATGAACCTTTTTGGTTGATTTAAGTTCCCGCAAATAACTTGCATCAATGAATGCAGTTTAAGCCATATCTAACGAACGCAAAAGGTCACCATCCTAATTTTCACATCAGGGATGGTGGCTCTCCTAAACACGAAGGGAAAATCAATGGAGACGTTTGGATAAGTACTCTTCCTAAGTGCAGAATTATATATGAGGAATAAGAAAATGCAAACGCAGAATGGTTTTGGAAGTACTATCTCTCACCACTTATATGGACACTGGTTTTTATGGAACTTCTTAGGAGACTTATAGCGTAGCTACTGCGATAACGGCGTACGTAAATAAAAAAGAAATTATTGCCACCGAAAAGTTTTTGAGCAAAATCAGCACTTTAATGTGATCTGCAATGTCTAGGTAGAACGTAGATCTTCAGCAGGAAAACTAAGATTGACTCATGGGCCACACCTAGACTACGTCTTACCAATATGATACTGTAGGGATACATAAAGTACTCAAGAGTGATACTTCTGTACAGCTGTTGAAGAGGTTAAATGAACAGGCAGGGATCAAAAGGACGACCATTGTACTCTACAAATACAGGAAAATACTTCGCAGTATATGAAACCTTTTATTAATTCATACACAATTAATCTACGTTTCAGGGGCTGGACATATCTTACTTAATATGATACTTGTGAGACAGATCGAACTGCAAAAACAAGTTATGTTTAAGCTTCTAGAAAGAATGCAAATACTTGCAAAACTGTGTATATTTGGTTGATAAACCCTCGCCAAAAACAGGAAAAACATGTGATATTATTATGTGTAAGTCCTAGATTGGAGGGTGATGTTACGGTTCTCCTGATGGCTGCAGTGTTTTTAAGCCAGAGGCTCTAGAAGATAAATTAGCCACTAATCTTGCCTTATATTTCCAAACTGAGAATTCAGGTAAACTTATTTTTTAATAATCAGGCGTTGGTCAAAGCAGTTTCCGTAAATCTCAACTGTTCTTTATTTATTTAGGCATGCAAGATATCTATTTGTACATTGTGTACCCTGAGGCATATATATTGTGTTTGCAAACACAAGGAAGAAATTGGGTTGGCAGGTCAATTGGCAAAGCAATTAGCTCATTTTCTCTCTACTTTAGTCAAACCCATGGAGGCCGAGATAAATATCACTTTCTGAAGGATCTCCGTGTAGATCAAATAACCTGACGGCAACAAAGTTTCTTTCACCATTGCAAAGAATCAGCTCCTTGTGTGGATGATGACAGGTGCTCGACAATTAGCTGGCCAGCAATAATTGTAGATTCTGTATTGTACCCAGTGATAGGAAAACTGTTAATTATATTCAATATTTCTATTTAGCAATTGTTTGCTTGAAAGCTAACTTACGTAGGTCTCGTTTCTTCCAAAGCCAGAAAAAATATTTGAAATGGCTAAGACCAGACCGTTAATATTTTCCAAGGTTAAGCACCATGGAGTTTATTTCTGCGAAATTGTGTTACTCCAACCCAACCTTATCATACCTATACAGCTAGAATTCGGAGATAGTTTTGAAGAAAAATTGTGAATATAAATAACTTGTTACTATTTCCTTTAAGAAACTATCATTTTGGTTCATTGAAACGCTATATTCGTGGTCCGAATGTGAAGCCCTTACATTACACAATGCAACATAATGCCAGCTAAGCTATTTTTAAAAATAAAACAAACAGCGCCTTCTTATACAATTAGAATAAATTTGATTTAATTTTATCGAAATCTTTTGATTGTTTGTCTTTGAAAAGAAGACTAAAATAAATTTTTTGCTGACAATTTTTTCAGCTTGAAGAATCTGAAAAGTAGAAATTCTTGCTCATATTACGGCTTTAATTTAAAATATAATAAATTTCCAGTCAACAGTAAAAAGTTTTTATAATATTAAATTATTCAAAAAACAGGCCGAGTTACTTTAACATTAATATAGTGGCCGCGTTTAACTGCTTAAATGTTTGTCAATTGTAAAGTAAGCGTAAGTTAAGTAGAAAAAGGATTTAAAGTAAAATATTGAAAAAGCAACTGAAACTTATGTAAACATTTTTCAATAACATTGAATTTTTAACTTTTACTAATTTTTATTTTATATATTTTTTTCAATTACGAATATTTTGCATTAAATATTAATTATCTTATCATAACTTAGTTAAATATACAGTTTGTGTTAATGTATAATTTTTTGTTGAATTTTATGAAAATATTTTTTTAAATAATTTTACCTCTTTTCATATTTAATTTTTTTTACACTTACTGCTAATAATTTATTAAATTTTATTATTATTTTTTATTTATTTATATTTTTTATTAAATGTTTAAAATTAAAATTTTAGTTTAAATTTCAAAATTATTTTGTATTAAACTTTTGTTTTTTTATTTGCTTCAAAAATTTGTTAATGTTATTTAGGCAAAAAAAAAATGTTTTAAAGTTTAATTTTAATTTTTTATTTCTTTATTATTTTTATTTTTTAATTTTTTGTATATATTGTCCATTGTGTCTCTTGTTTTATTTGATGAAGTGACTGATTGTGAGCCTGTTTGTGAAACAAAATTAGTTTTAGAAGAATATTAAATAATATTTTTTATTTTAAAATGTTTTCTATTCAGTGTTTATGTGTGGTTCCATAATATCAACAAAACAAAAGAGAGTATGAATGAGGTACGAGTAAACATCATTTTAAACGCAACTCATTACGTATAAGTAATATTCATTCTATTGAATATAACGTATACGCATGTTGGTGCTAAAATGTTTACATAACATCAAGTCGTTGAAATATTTTTTTTTTTTTTAACGAAGGCGAGACTTTGTAGGTAATATGATTTTTTAATATTTTTAAGCTTCTTATATACTATTTTTAAGTAGCGAGTGGGTTCCACTTAAGAAAAACATTACAAGTTGCTTATTAGAGGCGGCGGGGGTATGCACGCGTTTTTGCACCAGAAAGAGCTCAACAGATAGGATGCTATATACAATAAGAATGGATTAAATTGGGCTATACGCGCAAGTTACTCGCTGTTGTTTTTTAACACACGCAAATACACGTCAGAGTTGCTGCAGGTAATATGCTAGAAAGGCAAGATACCAGCTCAAAGTGGAGTTTTTAATGATATGTCCGTTGGTGATTCTAATATTTCAATAAGCTCTTCGTCATAGTCTCCTCTCCCCAAATTTATAAAATTACTAATTTTTAATAATCCAGATATGACTAGAAGAGGAACATTTTAGACAAATTTGTCTTTTGTGTAACAATATTAAAAATAAAAAAATGCAGAAATCTTTTCCTATCGTATTAGTTTACCTTCAAACAAAAAAATAATAAAATAGGTACATTTTTTTAGGTTACATAATCACTATATTATCCTGAATTAACCGGCACCTCAAATTGAATGTTATAAGTGAAATTAAGGGGGTTAGTATTCTTTTTATAAATTACAGTATTATTATCCTCCTAAAAATATTTTCCCCAGGCTTGGGAACAAAGAACGAGCTTGGCAGTTTGCTCAAAGGCTGGACAGTAATGCAGGGCACACAGTCATTGCAGTGCAGTTGTACTGCTCTCTTATAATAAACCGTTCTCCAACAATATATCAATATATCTACTCGTAGTAAGAAATCGCTTCTTCGGAAAGTTAAAACAAATCTTGTAATAAATAGATCAATAGATCTTGATGAATTGGTATTTAACCAGACCTCCCTGGGTCTTACACATACTTCAGATTTTGTACCCTTTTTTATTAACCAGCTAGTCAGTTATCAAATTGCCCTCACAGTCCAAAGTCTACCACACCGGAACAATTAATTTGCCTTAAGGGCACTACTCTCACCAAAAACTTTAAGGCATTGCTGATATCCTTTTCTCAGCAAAAATTGTGACTTCACCCCTTCTATCTTGGCTTCATGTATAAAGAAAAAGGAAAATTTATAGCCAAATCCGCCATTTTAAAAAAAGCGTATTTTAAGGATCGTGTAGCCCCACTAGATTATATTATTACATTAAGTGATGCTTCATTGAGCACCCGCTAGACCTAGTCCTCAAACTCTTTTGGCGCTCTCTAGCCTAGCTTGCTTTTTAAGTGCAATCCTCCACATCAGTAATTCACAGTAAAATAGTTCTAGCCCCCACGATGTCAATCCAATGCGTTGGGTTCTGTGTGAGACCCCATGTTCTCTGTAGAGTTTTGCTGATTGCGTAGAGTACAACGTTCTTCTTTCTCAGCATTTCCTCCACAGTGTGCTATTATGTCCTGCTTACTGCCTATTATCCCTGCCAGGTACCCTTTGTGCTTCAGCTCCACGTTCTCCCAACTGACATTATCTAGATAGTAAAGGCTCTATCCACGAACGCGGCTCTTGCAGCGGCTTCGCCCTTAAATTTCATAAAAGGTTCGCTAAAAATGTGTGCCCGTTGGAGCTGTAAGAATATTTCTCCTTGGAAAGTTTCCCTATGAGGTGTCCTCTCGGTTTTCGCATTTTTATATCACAGTTCTACGCTACAGAAGAAAGATATCATGCTCACACTTAGTAATAATTGCTTTGTGATCATATTTTTGAAAAGTGAATTGAAGTTGTAATTGATTTAAATAGTACTAAAGAACTTTTTAAGTCCTCAATTTCTCCCATTACAAAAACAGACAGCATCATTATTTTCTATGTTGTAAAAATAAAGTTTTCTACGCAAAGTATTAAATGTGAATGAAAAAAACTCATGGAACTCTAATCTGTGTGGTATAAATGATTGTTTAAGAAGACTTTTTGAGAACAGCCATTCTCTGATGATCGAAACCAACAAGCAGACATTAAACTTTTGACGTGTGGAAGCAGTGCCAGAAATATCTCTCTCAGTCCTGATGATTAAACGATTGGAAAAATTAAATTGCCTACTACAGGGGCCTGATGCGGATAATCAAAAAGTTAAAAAAATTTCCTGCTTTTTCAAAAGATGGAATTTTATATATTGCGGTAAATGTATAGAGAATTTAACTTTTTTTAATAATTTTAGCTCTTCTTAAAGTTTTAAAAAGAGATACCCAATTTTTTTGGCTTAAGTTTATTCATTCATTCATTTGAAAAAACACATTATTGATCATTTCACAAACTTTATATTTTTAAAATATGTATGGCTAAACTATGCAGTTGAAATAAAACTTAAACAGTTAGTTTTAAAATAAATTTTGTCTAAATTATAGTTTAAACTTTTTTGAAAAACAATATCGGTGGGATAAAATAACATTTTCAATCAACAAGTAAATGAAGCAAGTGACTGTCTTAATAGTCGATAGAACTTTAATATTTATTGACGCCCAGTTTTTCATATTTCAAAATTCATAAAATTTTTATTATAAAGAAAAATTGTTGATATTACGTAATATGACAGTTTTCCCACATAATTTTGTTTCTGATAAAAAGGTATGGAATAGTCCATATAAATACATTTATGTATATTTACGACGGGTCTGTTAGGATAACATTAAATTAAAACATATTTAGTATATAAGTTTGTGTATGTGCTTCGGTATTGTGTGTGGGTTTTTGTATTTTTTTAAGTTTTATTATTATAGAAATTTTATTTGTTTAATTTGTTAGTTTAAAAATAAAATGAATTTTAATCCTTTTTTTGTCTTCAACAAAAATTTTTATACTTTTTCTAATATCTGTGGCAAAACTAAATAACTGATTATGTCAACATATTTAGCTAAACGCTGTTTTCAACGATACGTAAATATTTTATGCTTTTTACATCAAAAAGTGTTATGAAATTCTTTTTACAACTAAAGAATTTTTTTTTGCATTTGAATTGTCATATACCAAAACGCATGAAAAAGCTGTTTAAGGTAGTTTTACATGATAAAACATATATAACGATATGTCCAAATATGTTTTAGAATAATAAAAAAATCCCATCAGGTAAAAGCGTAATGTATAAAGTAAGACAGAATACGAATAAAAAATTGGCAAGTGTTCGTTAAATGTTTGTTTTCCAAACCATTAACAAATTCTCATCATTTTGGAGGTGTGAATGGCAGGCAGTATTTGCAACATCTAATGAAGGTGGCTACATTTTATGAAATAAAAAAGAAACAATTAAAACCAATGCAGAAGTTTTTTATGCTGTTTTTGCCAATATGTAGAACCTAAACCGTATGGCGTTGCCACAAAAGAAGAACAACAAGAAAAAACAGCTTTTGATTTTACCAACACCATCCATGTTAACATGAAAAATACTTAGAACAGAGTTTTATTCTCTTTTCTTAAATACGGAGAGAATTTCATAATATTTTGATTCTACAAAGTATATAAATATTTTGTATTACCATGTAAAGCCAGCTTTAGCTGTTCCAAAAATAAAAAATATTTATGTGTTCATACATACACACACAAGCGCCTACAAAAAGAAATATTTTTTATTTCTGTTTTTATTTCTCTGGTTTTCTCTCGCGTATGATGCAAACAGTAATTTTTAAAATATTTTTTAAACCATCATACTTCGTAAATGAAGACTTCAGACTGTTAGCTTTATAACAAATTATTTTTTTACGATGCGACTTTTACTTGTTTTTCGAATTTTTATCATATTTATTGTACCTTAAGAGAACATATCATCCTGAAAACTAGGCTTTAGCAAAATATTTTTTATCATAATTTTTACTAAAAATTTTCTATGCAAGAAATGCAACAACTTTTTATCAAACTTTTATTCGGCAAGAAGTTAAACTAAGTTTTAATATTAAATTTTGCCAAACCTAAAATAAAATCTGAAATTTTATTTTAAAATCAACGGCCTTATCTGAACTTGCGCTAATTGATCTTAACCATTTATTTCCATTTTGCCACAGATAAAATATGTTTCGACCTTCATTCAATTCATTTGCAATAAAATTTGTTGTTTTAGTTGTTATTTTTTTAATAGTTTTATTTGTTGTTCATCAATTTCATATATAAATATTTTTTGCTGTCAGAATTATATTGATTTAATAGATTTTATTTTATGAAGTTTTATTTAAAGTTTTAAATAATACGCCTTTTTAGAGGTTTTTATGGTTGAGTTTTTACATTCATGTATTGGACCTGCAAAAATTAAAAAAATAAAAAAAAATTATTTATTAAAAAAAGGGAATAAATTACACGCATTGAAAAAAATAAATTAAACAATGTATAAATAAAAAAAAGAAGAAAGAATTCTGTGGTATTAAAAAAAATGAAAAAAACTACTTTGTTAAAATTATAATTAAAAATATTTTATAGTGAAAGGCCAATGTAAGCGGAATGTGGCAGGGGGCGGTATTCAGCTGTTCTATTTGCCATTTGAGCATATTCTTAACAGGCAAATGAATGTTTCTAACGTCCAATAACATTCTGTAACCGGGTAAGCCTTTTTCATATAAATTTTTGAATTTTTTATTTTTTAAAATTAATTTCTCATCATCCATTTTTTTTATAAATAGTTTAATGATAATTTTTTTTTGGTAAGTTAATAAGATGTTGCCGCCAGCTTTGGCATGTCGTTTACATTGGACTTTTCCTTATTGATTTAATACAAAATGCTTCATCAATACACAGGTACTAAAAATTTAAATAATTAAAACTTGCAATTAAAATCTAAAGAAAACTAAAAATTATTAAATGTTATACAAAATTATAAATTTTTATTAATTAAATTAAATTATTTATTACATAAATTTTTTTTATAAAGCAAGCAGTGAAGCAGCATTTTCTCTTTCATCTTTACTTACCAATTGAAATAGGTCTCTGGTTTATGGCAACCCTTTTCGGAACCACACCATTTTGATTCTTTCAATGGCGGACATGGTCGGCCACCACGTTTGCCATGCTTAATAACTTTACGATATCGATGCATTTCACCAATGCCACATGATTTGCTGCAGTCCGACCATTCGGACCAATGACTTACACGGCAGTCACGAGCACGTTTCGTGCGACGTCTACGATTTGTGTTCGCAAACAATGCAGTGGCTGATGAAGGTGTTGATTGTGTTAATAAATTAGAACGTCTATAACTATTGGCGATATTTTGTAAAATTGCCTGTTTATCATTTTTGGGCACCACAATGTTATTTGTTGAAAAGGAGTTATTTCTAAAAGATAAAAAATGAAATGGAAATTGTACAAAAAGATATATTTGTATTTTTAAATTATATTTCTTATTAAAATGTGTTTTGTTTTTGTAAAAGATAAATCGTACGTCTACAGAAGAGTTAAATTTTTAGGACGCTCTTTAACTAATTTCTAAGGAAATTCTACTTGTGGGTTCTTATTTGAGTGCTTTAGTCAGTCAGTTTGTGTTAAAGAGGCTGGTGATTGGTGGGTCAAGCCTACAAGCACACTTTCATTAGATGGAAGTTGCAGAGGACAGCGAGTGCACGTTTTGCCGGGAAGGTTGGAAGGTGTTAATGGAGCCCGCCTGCATCATTTAATTTCTGTGAACGTTATCCCCGGGACTCTTTTTTTGCTGGAGTGAACAACAAGCTGATCACTGGCTTCGGTATATTTCCTGCAGGACTGAAGGCATTTATACCTTCCTCCTTTCAACGTAAACTAACCTTACCTAACTCAGTGTTTAAGAATATCAAGCAGTGATCATCCGAAATAATTTCTAATATTTTTAATTTGCATTTTTCCTCTATTTGGTGTTGTTTTTGTTGTTGCAGTTCTTACTTTGCGCATTCGTATTAATTTGCATCTAACATGTATAGTTTTTGTATAAATTTTTCTGCTGACCATTTTTCAATTTCATTTCTTTCTGTTTATCACTGAGTATGTTTGTTTGGTATGTTTGTTTGATTTTTAAGTGTGTGTGTGTGCGTTTATGTGTAAGTTAAGGCAAATTGTATTTCTACATTTCAATGTTTATTTAAGCTCTCGTTTTCTATTTGTTTAACGTTTCCTCTGGCGCTAAAACATTTTTCATTGGAAATATTCTCAATATTTATACTCACCACAAAAGATGTTTAATTTAGTTATGACTGTGATAGTAACTTTCTTTATTTCGTAGTTAAATTGATTTGTCATTGCTTCGGTATAGAACAAATTAACTTGAAAATCATTTAGCTACACAGCTAAAGGTTTATTTTTTTAATTTTATTAGATTCAAAATTTTTTCTGACATATATTACAAGCACCTTGTCAAAAAACTGACAAAATGTCCTCTTCTCTGGTACACGTTATAAACCATAGTCTTGTAAAGTAATGATTTGTTACATTACATATATACAGGGTGTCCGCCGGCAAGGTATACTTATTTGCTTTGCCGCCAATTTAGTAAACATTAGTCTAAAAAATTCATATTTGGCAGTCGCGAAGTAGAGACGTAGCAAATTTCTTATGGAAACCAAGCAATCAAAGTGTTTTATCAAAATCAGTCATCGATTTTCATGAAAAAAATCCCAATGATTGACGTGGCACATTTGCATTTGAATGAATCTGTGAATAAATAGAATAGTTGTTTCTGGGCAACGAAAAATCCTCAAATTTAAATTTAAATCCATTAAAAATGACACTTTGGTATGGAATTTGGGCAGAAGGAATAACTGGACCTTACTTTTTTTTAACTGAAAACGGCGTAACCGTAACTCAATAGGGAGCAATATCGTGATATGATTGAAAACTTTTTAATGCCACAACTGCATGCTTTGTGCTTGGTTAACATGTGGTTTCACCAAAACGGTGCCACGTCGCATGAAGCTATGATTACCATGGAATAACTGCGAAACCTCTTTCCATAATAAATTATTTTAAGAAAAGGTAATGCTGATTGCCCTTCACGGCCGCCTGATTTGACTGCTTTAGACTTCTTTCTGCATCTGAAAACCAAGGTTTATGCAAACTAATCAGAAACACTGTAGCAACCCAAACAAAATATTCGTGATGAAATTAATAAAATACCGCAGAAAATGTGTAAGAATATAATGAAAAATATTTTAAAAGGGGTGGACATTTATCTGATTTTGTATTTCGTACATAATTGCCGGTATTAAATAAAACATTTATCAAAAATTATAAACAAACAAAGTAGTATACCTTGCCGGCGGAAACCCTGTTTATGCGGTTACCCTAATACAGAAAGGCCCTAACTCGTTTTTTTAAGTTGAATTTATTTGTTTACCCGTGATATGTGGGCAGCGATTTATCAAAATAAACGAAAATCTGGGCTTAAAAACAGTGACTTTTTATATTACGGTAAGGATGTATGTATTATTGGGCAATTCCACTGTGACGAATTTGACTATTTTGCTTACATTTTTGCTTATAACTCAAACTTTTAAAAATTTTGATTTTAAAAAAGGCTAAAATTTCCAAAGATGGTATGTTGTTATGCAATTAGTTGTAAGTAAACACTGCAACAATATTTTTTCTGCTCACAACAGTCACTTGAAAACTGTGACGGGTGTGAATTTAAAAATTTTAACTTAGGAAAATATTGACTTCAAAATCGAATTTTGTAAAATATAACTATTGAGAATCGTTTTAATTTTTTGGATTTTTACAGTAGCTTAAAGTATTTTTAATCGTATTTTATTTACTATTTTTACAAAAAATTATTGTTTGTTAAAGAAAAACCTTTTAAGAAATGTGATAAGTGTGACTTTTTTACAAAAACGTAAAAAAAGAAGTGCCAGTTGTCTCGTATTTGATCATTTTAGACTCTTACGAAATAAATAAAAATAAAACTTGAACTAATTTATGCTTCGATTATTTTCAAATTTCTTAAACGTTAATTAAAAAAAAAAATTCTAGTAAAGAAAAATTGGGATTGTCACAAATTTGGGCCGTTTTACGTGAAACTGACTTAGTATGTATGTAAGTACATCGCTCTCTTCAATTTTTTTGTTCGTTTCTGTCCTTAGGAGGCCAATTAATACCGAATTGGCTTTAAGCAAGTCTTACAACTTTGAGAGTAATATTTTCTAAAACATTTTGATTCTATTTTCTACAACATTATTATTCTACAATAAAACAGGTTGAAAATTTGAAGGCTTGACATCATCCACTTCTTTGCTTTCAAAGTTTAAATTAAGAACCGCCACTACAAATACAAAGTTTCATAAAACACTGTTCGGTAGAGGTAACTCACCACAGTAATTTGTTTAAATAATTCTTGTGCCCTTTTTGTTAATAGTAAGAATAAAGTACTCAAATAAAAAATGAACAAAAAAAAAAAAGTAATGACGCTATATTCGGCTGTGCCGAATCTTATATACCCTTCACAGTGGTCTTTCAATATCACTGTGTGTAATTTTTTAAGTCATGGAAAAATAACCATATACGGACATCACTACGTGAAAGAAGACCAAAAAAGAAAAGACCCGTGTCTCCCAGTTTTGCCCAAAGTCATGCACTTTTTTTGTTATGGGCCCCCAAAGATTTGGGGCCTTGGTACCATTTTTACAAAAAGTGATAATTTTCTCAGGCTCATATCTTGCTAACCGTTCGGAATTTTAATTTACTCTTTGAGGCAAAGTTGTAGCCCTTTTTATAAAGAACAAAAATTTTGAACATAAATAATTGAAAAAACAATAATTTTAAATTAAAATCGCAAAAAACTTTAAAAAATTCAAATTTTGTTTACCTTTTTCCTCCTGTTCAGGTCCATAGTTAGCAAACCGTTCAAAATTCAAGGAAACAGTTAACTACAAAAATTTACCTTACATCTTAATAAACAACTTTGTAGAACATATGAACTTCCTAGGAATGATTCTTAACACCGTTTAGGTAGCGCTTAGGTAGCCGCAAAAGTTAAAAATTTCCCCAAAATGTATGTACATACATGTAGTTATGAAGCTATCACTTCCTTACGTTTAATCAAATTGCCTTAATTATATACATATATTGTATCTGTCTTTCGTGTAATAGAGAACTCTAGTGCATATAAATATGTGTATATGCATGTGAGATAGCCGCGAAAAGTCTTGGAACTTAAACAGGTAGACAAACATTAAAATTGCTGGAAACCCTAAACAACAAAATACATCATACACAAATCGCAATAATGATCGTTAACGGCCTTTAATTAAATTATGTTCATACTTTTTTATTGCTTTGTTATTACTTTTTAATAATTATTGTTTATACCAACAATAAATTACCTACATATGTACCTACTACCAATTTTTTTAAAAAGTGAGGACAATTCAAAATAAAATAGCAATTGGATAAATTTAAAAAGAAGAAATTATTGCACCCAAACTTATCAAGAAATCAACTACAAAAATTTACCTAAGATTTCAGTAAACAGCTCACGCGATCACGCACCGATCGCACACGCATCAAGGAACGCAGATCACAATATAAAAGCGACGCGACTCCCACATCGAGGCATTACACAGCGCGACATCAACAAGATCTCAGCGGTGAAAGTTATAGAGAAAGTTCTACAGCATAATTCGCACACAACATTGGCAACTGACAATTTCAATATGCAGTGTAAAAAGATTTATTTCTTTTGCTACATTTGCGGTCATCAAATCAGAAAAAATAATTCTACAAGATTTCCAAAGGAAAAGAATCTTTTAACTAGTGAATTTAAAAGAGCATATAAGTCATTTTTCGACGAAATAGATTTGATCAGGGAAAGGTACACACCTAACGCAGTGTGTCGCCAATGTTATAATAATCTTATAGCATGGTTGAATGGAGGCAAACATAGTATGAAATATTGTAAGCCGGTAAACTGGATTAATCGCCCAGGTGATCATGATGCAACCAGTTCTTATGCATGCGTTAATTACCCAAATAGACGTGATGAGAAGAACAAAATTTATAAAGCAACTGTAACAGCCACACTACCAGTGCTTGCACCTGAAAATTTTGTATTCCCAAGGCCACAAACTCCAGATCGTAGGACAGAATTTACAGAAATGACTACAGCAAGTATTGATACTAATCGAGATCGATTTGATACCGACTATTAGCCCCAACAGGGAAGAGATGGACCAAAACTAATAACTAATAAAAAATCAAATGGAAAAACGGTACAAAGGCAAAAAGTTCGACGCATTGCTTGCAGAGGTAATATCAATTTTATTATTGCATGGTTTTGCATTATTTTCGATTTCTTTTCTAATTCATTTCAGGTATGTTGGTGGAGTTACAAGATAAGCTTTTATGATGTTAATTAGATATGTTAAAAAGAAAAAGCTAATGATGGAAACATTCTGGAAGCAACGTGCCTGTGGACACCGTAAGTTCTGAATCAGAGTCAGATTCGGACTACGATTTAGATCCTCAACTTAAGAGAGCGCGATATGCAGCTCCAGGCCCATCAACTTTATAAAAATAATACGAATATTTTTTTACTATTTTTTTTGTAATAGACAGCACAGTATCTCAATGTTGAAGAAAATAAAAACCAAATGAAATTCAAACATTTTCGTACAATTTTTAACCTTTGCGGCTACCTAAGCGCTACCTTAACGCTGCTAAGAATCATTCCTAGGAAGTTTTTATGTTCTAAAAGGTTGTTTATTGGGATGTTAGGTAAATTTTTCTAGTTGACTGTTTCCTTGAATTTTGAACGGTTTGCTACCTATGGACCTGAACAGGGGAAAAAAGGTAAAAAAAATTTGAATTTTTTAAAGTTTTTTGCGATTTTGATTTAAAATTATTTTTATTTTAATTTTTTATGTTCATTATTTTTGTTCTTTATAAAAAGGGCTACAAATTTGCCTCAAAGAGTAAATTAAAATTCCGAACGGTTTGCAAGATATGAGCCTGAGAAAATTATCACTTTTTGCAAAAATGGCACCAAGGCCCCAAATCTTTGGGGGCCCATAACAAAAAAAGTGCATGACTTTGGGCAAAACTGGGAGACACGGGTCTTTTCTTTTTTGGTCTTCTTTCACGTAGTGATGTCCGAATATGGTTATTTTTTTTCGTGTTGCACTGTGTATACCCAGCGAGCTTTAAAGTCCACAGAAAATTTTTCAAAATTTGTCCGTTCGTATGGACAATAGAAATAGATGAGGAACTTTCGAGGTCGACAGTTATAAAAGTTTTCGATATTATTCATATTAAAATGTAAATTAAAGTTGTTAACTTTTATGGGATGTTCTATTTCCCCTACTCCTTTCCAACTTTTTTTCAAAATGTATAAATTATTTGATTATTTCTTTTTGTAGAATCTTCGTAGTCGACAGCAGTTTTAGTTTTCCAGATGTAGCGAATCGCAAATTTTATAAAACTTGTTAATTTTTATGAGAGCTACCCCTTCTTCACCTCCCACCCAAAAAATTTGTTCTTCAAAGCGTAGGTTTTTTTGTCCAATTACTTTTTTTAGAACATTTAAATTCGATAGCTGTTATAGTTTCCGAGATAAAGCGTATCGAAAATTTTAAAAAAATTGTTAGTTTGTATGGGAGCTACCCCTTTTTCACCCCCACCAAAAAAAAAATGGATTATTTTGGGTTTTCGCTTATATCTCTGTCAATAGTAAACCCGTTTTTCTGATTTTAAATTGCGTTTGTCTGGAGAATATTTCTAACAGTTTGACACCAATAACTGGTCCGTATCTTTTTATTTGACTCCGGAAACTTGATTTCAACAGCCGGACAGACGGACATGACTATATCAACTTCCCTATCTATAAGGATCCAGAATATATATGCTTTATGGGGTCGAAAATGGATAATAAGGAAATTACAAACGGAATGGCAAACTGATATAATTAGTATAATTAGCATTTCTAATAGAAACCTATACGGTTATCTTTTACCAATAAAGACAGATTCTTATTAGACTTGTCCGATAGAGATATGGTTTATCAATTTTGTTGGCTTGTCGGATTTGCTAGTAGAATACAATACTTTTTTATTTTATTTCTATCATGAATAGTTTAGGAGGAATATTTTTTTTATTTGGCTAATAATTATACTTTTGAGTTAAAATTTTCTAAAATCTTATCTAAGTTCTTGTATAAACAACTTTTGTCTAATTTAAGTTTTCTTTATCAGCTAAAATATTTACACTATAACACCATAATTTTATTAAATTTCTTTATTTATTAATATTTTTAAAAAATAATACTTAAGCCCTTATTAAACATACACCTAATTAAATGACACTTACAACTTTAATGAGAACTAGAATATATTATATGCTTTTATAAAATGGTACAACAACCACCGCTGCTGTAAACAACTGCCTGAGGACGCGGAGGATTGACAATCATAGTAGCTTGTGTAGGCTGTGGTATTGCCGTTGGACCTACAACGACTGTTGTGGATGGTGGTGGTGCTAAAGAGGCGCCTATAACTAAAGGTGGTGGAGCTAAGCCGCCTACAACCATTACACCACCAACTGCTGGTGGTGGCCGATTCACGTTAATATTAACTCCAACTGTTGGTCTTGGTCTGGGTGGTGGAGGACCCCATCCAGGCCCTGGTGGTCTCCCATAGGGTGGGGGTGGACCACCATAGCCCACACGGCTTGGTAGAGGCATAGTTTTTTTTAAATTCTATTAGAAGTTTTTTTCTTCTAACATTGAAAAATAATTCTGTTCACTTTGAAAAAGTATGAAAAACTGATTCTTATTTAATGTCTCTATGGTCACATAAATTCAAATCAGTTTTTTTTTTTTTATTTTAATTAAATAGATAGAATAAGTCATCAATCAAACTCATTAGTGGTTTTTGATGTGCAAATATATGTGATAAGAGTTGCTTAAATTTCACTTCTAAAAACATTTTGTCAATTAAGACGTTTGGCGTTATTTTTAACTTTATTTTTTATCAATTGGTTTATGTCTAACCTTTAAATTGTTTTTGCAAATTTATCTTATATGGCCACAGCTAAATTATTTTTCAATGCGTTTTTTAACCTTAGAACGAAAGGTGGGCTTATACTTACATTGGATTCATTTTCTCCAAAAGCTGCGAACGTATACGATCTCTTTCCGTAACTCTTGTGGGTTTTGGCGTTATTTCATTTTGTCTTTCACGCTCTATGCTCGCTGACAACTCATTGTTCATTTCAACATGATTATGCTCCATCTCTAAGTGTGTTTGTGTTTGTACGGTTTCATATTTTCGATCATCTTCGGCAAAGTTAAATACCTCACTTAGTTCGTATTCTTTTAGCTAAAATTAAAAAAAAAATGGGAAAAGAAAGAGTTTTTGGTGAATAAAGAAGATAAATAAATTTTTTTTATTTGTAACATTTTCAATGTTATTTTAAACATTTTTCGTTCATTTGAAAGACAGAAAACATAAGTCTTTTGTAATCTGATACACTTTTGTATGTCAAACATGTTGTTTAATACATTCTTTTAATTATTATTTTTTTTGTCTCTTTTGTAGCAATTACCACCTTTTCAAAAATAAAAGAATATCCGCCAAGAGTTAAGTTCTGTTATTTGTTTTGTTCTGCACTTATTTGCAGATATTCAAATTCGCTTTTAATGCTTTTGTTATTTTATGATAAAAACAACTTAAGGTATTTAAGAGGTTGGTTTTATTCTTTTGTCACAATAGCGTACTAAAACCCACAATCTTATAAATATATAATTGTGCCACCTAATAGAGACGCGTAGCAGCAGCGAAATTCCTTTGAGTAATTTTGTTTCTTAAAAATAAAAGTAAAAAAATCAAAACGTTAAAGTATTTATTTTTGAGATACTTTTGTATAGAATTTAAAGCAGTCTTTTTTTTTAAGAGTGAGCTAGAAGAGTGGCACGCCGTTGTGAGTAGAACACATTTAGTTCATATCAAAAAAGCATGTGAGTGTCCTGATTTTATAGCCTGTTAAAAAATACCTTACGTAAGTCTTTTGATGCTTTTATATGCACATCACCTAAATCGAACCGAAAAAAATATGTCCAGCTTTAATGTACATCATGGTATATAAGCTCTGTTTAAAAATATTTGATCACCTTTAAGAATGCGCAAAATTCCTAGTAATTACAGAAAGCACGTCTAGTAATTGATAACTATAAGCTATAGAAGTGTTGCAAACTACATAGCATGGGGCTTCTTATGACTAGTTAGTGTAAGTGTACTGTGTTATAGAAACACTAGGGAGAATACCTTGATTTATACTAAATGACAAAGTGCGAATTAGTTCGAGACCTCTTTATGAATACTGAGAAAGGCGGTATCATCCGCAAATATTGACCTTTAGGTACACCTCAACACAATAGGGTATCTAGTAGTTGAGAACAACTGATGGTTTCCCTATTTGATCATAAGTTCTCAACCAGCTATGTTTTTTTCTAATAGGTAAAAAATATAACCTGGCAAGTTCAGCTTTAAGGGTCTTATGCCACACATTATTGAAATCTTGAGAGACAACCATAAAAAGCGCGGTACAATACTTTTTTTTCTTTTCTTATAAGCTGTAAAAACCTGTGGGTTTGTTGGATGGTATTACGTTGACTTCTAAAGTCAAGTTGGTGAATTGGAATATAGCTTTTGTTATTCGAAATCGAAGTCAACTTGTTTTTAAACAGTTTCTCAAATAATTAAAATATTGTTGGTATCAGGCTTAGAGGTGTGTAAGACTCCAACTTCGAAGGATCTTTTCCAAGTTTCAGAATTATCTTTACCAAGGCAACTTTCCATACTGGGGGGGAAATATTCAAGCCATATTATAGCATAAAAAATAAAAAAAAATGATTTTTGCTGTGAAAGGTAGCTCTAATTAAAGCTATGAGCCTTTTTATACCCTTCACATAAGTGATAAGAGTATATATAAGTTTGTCATTCCGTTTGTAATTTCTTTATTATCCATTTGCGATCCTGATAGATAGGGAATCCGATTTAGCGATGTCCGTCAGTCCGTGTTATGGTTGAAATCAACCCCGATGTCGCATAGACCCGTAAGTAGCATCAAACTGTCAGAAATAGCCGCGAAAAAATTGGTATTGAAATTCAGCAAAATCACCCGATAAATTACCGAGATAAAAGCAAAAACCAAGACTACATCCTATTTTTTAGTGCAAAACAACAACAAAGAACATACTTAGTATGTAATCATTAAAAACAACAACTAAAAATAACAAAAAAACGAAAAAAATAGAATCAGTCATGTTGATATTATAGCGCTCTTACTTGTTAAGATTTTAATTATTGATAGCTTTTACGGTATAACGAATTTCCAAACGTATTTCTATAGATTTTCTACCAGCAACAGGCGGTTATTAGTTAACTTAGTACATGTATTGGGAGTGCTCTTTAAATTACTTCTGAGCACATCGCATTTTTCCTAGTTGCCCACTTTAAATAACCAAAAGTCCTAATGGACTAATTAAGCGGGACCCCCAGTACATATGGTTAACATTATAGTCTCCAGCAGCTATAAAGCGGGGACGTAAATATTTGTAAAAACTTTTGCATTAATCTTCCGCTATGAAAAATCTGGGTGCACAATAGACTAAAGAAATAACGAGGGTCTGAAAAAATTCGTTAATACTGAATGTTTGTTGCTCGGACATAACTGTCAGAAAAACCACCCATCCATTGGTGTTTACTTCTTGATTAAATTAATATAGCCGTACCACCTCATTATTTATTTTGGTATTGTTCGAATCGTAAAATGTACGACCATTTATTTGCAAAGTGCTTCTAGATGTTAATTAAGTCTAAGAAGTCAACATAACATCAATTTTTTTTAATTAAAAAATACGCGAGTTCGTATTTTGTTGGCAGATGGCGTTTGCGTTCCAGAAACAAAGCCAGAGGCATTTTCTGCATTTATTCCGTTATGGTACTCATATTAGTCATCAATTGGTTCAACTGCCAACTGCCATATCGACTGAGGATATATATTGCGTCTTCCGGACGGTTAACACTGAGGTCAGTTGGTGTGTTTGCCGGTACCCCTTTTTGCGTTGGGCTGATTAGATTTAATTTGTTTGCATATGAAGCCTGACTAACAGTTTGGCTGCACTACAGCGGACATATTTGTAAGAGGTAAATTTCTCGGATGGAAAAGGGTTTCTGCTTAGATCACGCTTTCATAAATCAATAACTAGGCAACCTCTGTAGTTGGTAAGGAGGTTTTCACCGCAGCTGCTGCACTTATTTAACCTGCGAGCATCCTTTGGTTTCTCGTACACACGACACTAACAGAAGGCAACTTACAGTAAGATTTAGTGAGAACGTATTCTTGGCAGTTGAAACACTGTACATAACCAAATCGTTTATGTTGCGCTTTCATAATAATACAGCTGTAAGCAAAAGTAGTGTAGTTCCATAATTTAAAAAAAAACCTTTAAAGTAATATTTTTTGAAAATTATTTCGTTTTTCGTTTTATTGTGGCGTTAAAATTTTACTGGAGTTTTATTGTTTGTTAAACCTCCTCCTTTTTAATGAAAACGTATCTGTATTGGTTTTATTAGAAACATTCCTTAAAGGAGTTTCCACTTAATAAGTTTTTATTTTTGTGGCATTATTTTCATATTTATTTTTCTTAATAATTTTCTTTATTTATTTAAATGCCGCAACCATTCCGCTCTATTAAATTTTATGTTTAAAAATATAAAATATAACAATCGAATGAAAAATGTACGAAAGTAATAGGATTTGTTTTTACAGCATATTTTACAAAATAAATACAAAAATGAAAAACAGTAAAAATAAAATAAACAATTTTGAAAAATAAAACATTGTAAAATATTATTGTTTTCGTTTTTTTTTCTTTGTTTTATTTGTTTAATGTATAATTTCCTATTCTGTTTATATGTGAATTTCCTTTTATTATTTCCTGTTATAAATTGTAATTCCCTACCGCGTTCGCTGACGCTTATTTACACACATTCGTTCACGCAAACATACACATAAATACAAATAAATTTATTTTTTTTAATTTAACCGTAGAGTTGTATATAAAAATATATGTCATTAGAAGTAACGCTGTAAGCGAGTTTGTATTTACATACATATTTTCATTTCGCACACTAAATCAAAAACAGTCACAACTCAAAATTTTAAGAATCATATCTTTTTTATTAGTCTAGTTCCCAGATCAAATCTTAGATAAAGTTCCTGTTTTTTAAAGGGGAAAAAGGGCTCTGATGAAAAAAATAATTTTAACTTGAGTTTGTGTGGGATGCCAACAACTAAGGTTGGAAAATTTAGGTTTATTATCACTGACTTTTTTTTATAAAAAAAAATTAATTTTTAAAATAAAAATTATTTTTTTCTGCTTTTAAATTTTAATTGAAATTCTTTTTTTTATTTTTAATCAATTATTGAAATTCAAAAATATAATTGGCAACTCTTCTATCATTTTCATCACCACTAAATGCCCATTAATTCTGATTTTGTTTTAAATGCGTAAACAGGAAACACAAACATGATTTGTATATTCTGATTTACCACAAAAAAAGCAAACCAAAAAAAAAAAACGTTAATTTATGAATATGTATGTTGTTGGCACCCACAATTACAGTTTCTTATGGGTGTTTTCTGTTTATCTTGCAACAGAACACAAGTTAAAAAAAAAATACATTTTCATAATAATTAAGTAGAATTTTTTTTTCATATTTCCCACATCAAACGCATATTTGTGTTTATTTTAACGCTGTTTTTCATATTTGCTCTATTTCCTTCATAATTTAGAAGGTATAAAAAAAGAATGAAATTTGACATGATTTATAATGATATAAATCACACCGATGGAATAGAAAGGAAATGTTTGTTAATGCCTAAATAAGAGGGGAAGTATGATTAAGGGATTAAGAAACAAGAATTGGAAAGAAAAATATAGTGTGTGCAACCCCACCAAAATATATCCTATACAAATTTTTAATGTTGTTGCAGGCTACATTGCCTTTTAAGAACGGAGCTTAAAGTAAATAAGGCTTTTTAACAAAACTTATCAGTGAAGCTTTTTCATAGAAGAGTACATACCCTAAAAGGTGGGCCAAAAGAAGTCATGCGATCTTACTTGGCTTTAATTTTTTTCTAAATGAAAAACTTTAATTCTGTTTTCGGTTATATTTATCTTTAGAATTTTATAGGTCAATTAAGAAAGATGATATCGGCCAAATGAGCGCCATCACAATTGGTAGCTATACAGGCTCGTCTTATGGCATTTTTCATCACTTCGGCAAGAACTTTAGGCGACATATACTTGCACTCGTGCCGAATGTTGTTCCTAGGGACTTTCAGGGTCAATAGCTTGTTACCAAAAACACAGGGATTCAAAAAAATCCACAAAAAAAAGTCTAAAACAGTTAGATCAGGCGATCTTTCGGGACAATGAAAATCGCCAAAACGAGAGATGATGGGACCAGGGAACTCCGCCTTCAGAACATCGGTAGTGGCTCGCGCAGTATGTGCCATTGCTCCGTCCTTTTGGAAACATAAGTTTTTTGTTCAATTTCTGTAGAAAAAATTTGGCTAACATGGCCCTATAGCGTGCACCGTCCACTGTTGTAGTTTAACCAGCAGCGTTCTCGAAAAAAATGATCCGATGACTACTCCAGTGGGAACGGCGCACAATAAAGCTGTGAGCAGGTGCAATGGCTCACCGTGTATTACTCGTGGACTTTTGGTGCCCCACAAGCTATAGTTTTGCTTGTTCACGGACCCACTGAGGTGGAAATTAGCCTCATCGCTTATTATGATTTTGGTCGAAAAATCGCCCACTTTGGCCTACAGATTGAAAATGGCTTGGGCTAAGGTTAAACGAGTTTGCCAGCCGAGAGGTAGCAGTTGCTGTATTCACTGGACTTTGTACGGGAACACGCGCAGTTTTTTGACCAAAATTCTCTTTAGGAACGACCGGCTGAGGGATAATTTCGATGCACCGCACCTACTTGATGTTTCTGGCGACGGGTCGACAACCTCGCAAACAGCGGCGAGGGTGGTTTCTTTTGGCCCACCTTATATATATATATAAAAGAACAGTACTACTTAGTTTATGACTGACTGGCTCAATTACTAACGAACTCATCATCGTACAGCCCAAGCGATTAAAAGAAAAAAATTGATATTAAAATTGCGTATACGTCTTGCGACGTGTGTATTAAAGTTATATTTTAGGGGGAAAATATTTATGATGTTTTCTGATAACTTTTTTAAAAACAAACCTAAACCTACTTTTTTATTTAAATTCGGATTGGGTGTGGCACCTATCAAATGTAGATCCTACTGTCCAGTTACTTTTTGAAGAACATTTGAAGTCAATAGCTTTAAAAATTTCCGAGACATAGCATATCGAAAATTTCATAAAAATTGTTAAGGTGTATGGAAGCTACCCCATTTCCTGCTCTACACCAAAAGTTTTTATCAAATTACTTTTTGTAGAATATTTAAAGTCGATAGCTTTTATAGTTTCTTACATTTAGCGCATTGAAAAAAAATATTGCTCTGCGCAATTCATAAATGTCTGTCAAGCTTTTGATTTAGTGTGGCATGAAGTATTGTTGGCCATACTAAAGCTTAACTTGCCCCTGAATCTCTATGACCTTTGGAAACTGTATAACCTGAGACTACTAATTTTTCCTCAACTTTTTGGGGCTTACGTACCTCAAGATCGAATTTTATAACCAAGTCTGTACCTGCTTACATAGGAGACGAGACATATAACATTTAGTTGTGGTTGAATTTGTTTTCGTATACGGCTGAAAGAGAATTTATGGAATTATAAGTCAAATTTATCTAGCAAGGGAATTTTTCTAGATTATTTAGAGTCTTTTTAACTTAAATATACTTCCCCTAACTAAACCAAAATGCATTCATATTTTCACATTTCCGTGACTGTTTTTAATGACACTAATACAAACACATATTGTTTATAACAACTCCTTCTTTTCCTTCAGTTTGATAGAAGTTTGATTGAAATGAACTGATTTCGTGTTAATGAATCATTAGTATTTTAATTCTTTTTTTGCTGTTCTTTTTTAATGATGTTGTCTAGCAACACTTAAGGCACGCATATTAACACAACCGCAGTTATACTTTTTCAAAATATTTTCGAAAAGACAAACAGTTAAGAAATGAAACACACATATTAGGAAAGCCAAACACAAACTAACATAAATACTTTCATACATACTTAAGCCCAAAAACGGAAGTGCTTTTTTCCTTTTGTTGCTAATTAAGTTGCGGTAGTGGAAGTTATGGTGTTTAAGCACATCGGCAACGTTTTTAATGATAATGAGACTTCAAAAATAATCATGCGAATGAAGACTACAATTACAATTAAATAACTCACCTTGATAAATTGAAATGTTGCTATTGGCGGTAGACGTTTACTTTTAGGATAAAAGAAACTGCCAGCTGGATGAGCAGGATAGCGTGATGTTATGCGATAAATAACACCTTGCGGTGACGTGGGCCAATTAGGGGCCGTAAAGGTAAACCCATTATCAGTGCCAGCATCCAGAGGATCCATTTCTACTGTTACAGTGTCAATCCAAGAGCCGCCCACACAAAGCTAAAATAAAATATAAAATAATTTAGTCAAAACTTTTTCTCTGTAAAAGTATTTTTTTTTTGGCAGATAATAGTTTTAAAAGTGACAAATTTTGTTTTACTTTCTATCTTGTCCTGATACCTTTTACAAAATCTAGCAAATAGTTGAAGTAGCTACGAACTAATGATCAGCGGTATTTATTTACTGTATCTTTTAACAATCCTAACCAGTACATGCCCTATTTAAGGGCCTTTTCAGGTCAAAGATTTATAAAAATTAAAAAATGTAATCGATAACTGGGTATGGTATAACGTTATATTACTTAGCAGTGAACCCGTTAATGTAACGAACAATCACGATGCTAACTTAAGCAAATTGTCACCTCCTATTGGCCGTCGCTTTTCTGTAGAGAGAAGAAAACTGACGGCAGCTATTGGCTGCGCTAGCTGTGAGCTAGACGAAGGGATTCTGGCTCTTGTAGTTCTTTTTTCATCAAAAAGTAAATACTTGATGTGCAGTTTTAATTGTAGACTCCTTTAGATCCTATACCCTAAAGGATCATACACTGATCAAAAAATATGTAAATAACTGCCATCAAAAACATAACTGCATAAAACCATTAGAAGTTATGCAAAAACAAACAGTGTGGTACACAGTTCCATCAAGGTTCAATGTCGGGCCTTAATTTTTTAAAGAAAACGGTCTTACTGTTGGGATCAATGGAGAACGTTACTTAAAGATGTTAAAAGAGTTTTTATTTCCAGATCTACGCCGAAGGATAATCCTTTTCAAGTTTGTGTGGTTTAAGCCAGATGGGGCAGCATGTAGCATAGCCACGCCTGTTATGACAAAATTCCGGTGAAAATTTCCCATTAAGAAACTCCACATTCCATTGGCCCTCCACGTCTTTTTACCTCACTGCATTTGATTTTTTTTGGGGTTGTTGCAAGAAGGAGGTTAATCAAATATAACCAACAAATTTGAATAATACAAAGCAATGCGTTTGAACGATAATTGAGGCGATTCTCGCTGCAACCCTCCAGGCACATGTGTCACCGAGAGTGGACATTATTTGAATTCAATTATTTTCGAAACTTCATGAATTACTTTAATAGAAATGTGGCTTTATTCTAAAATGCAGTTTGCTTTGCATTACAAATTTTCAACTTCTTCCCTAATACACTCCTTACTCCAGGACATTAATATAGCTCTAAACACTCAATTGGAAGTAGAAGATATTATCAAAAACCTCATCTTTGCTTTTAGGAGAAACTTGAGATTTTGTCATGCAACGCAAACTGCGTTTTTGAACTCAGCCTGTATTATTTTTTAAGCTTATTTATAAAAAGTTATTTATGTTTTTTAATGTAGTCAGTCATGGAGACATTAATAAGCAATTCGAACCAATGTACTTAGGTGACTCACAGGATATGATATTATTTCTTGTTGAAATATTTTTAAAAATATCAAATGTTTAACCCTTTTTTTAAAGGTCTTTACAGCCTTAAACTGCAAAATTTTCTAGGAGAACGTTGGCTCATTGATTGCATTCATTTGTCTCTAAAATATTTCTTTACTACTTTTTGTTTAATTTTCTTTTTGCATTCTTGAGGCCAAGTAATTTGTAATTTCATGCAAATTTGTAAATTCAATGCAAAATAGTTTTTAAAATGTCGTACCTGAAATGAATCAACCCCTATAAACCAATCAGGTGAAGGTACAATGCGTGTCATTAATGACACCAAACTGTGATTGCTATCGACAAAGAATTTTGCTTCGCTACGACCAGCACCCAGTGTTATGGCTGGCAAATTGAATTCGTCAAAGACATTGCGTTCACTGGGATTTTGATTGTTGTTGTTGCTTTTGGTTTTACTGTTGCGTAAAGCATTTTGTGATTGTTGCTGTAGTTTTGAGGTTGATTTTTGTTGCTGCTGTTCTCCCAGTAATGTATCCAGTATATCAGTTTTGCCCGTTTCAGCAAATTGTTTAACACCAGATGTTGCCTGCTGGCCAATATGATACAGGGCAAATGTTGAGTCATGTGTACGACCTACAAAATACAAAAGGAAAACAAAAATGTAGAGGAAGTTTGACCGGATAATGTGTATATAATTATACATGTTGATTAAAAAGTGTTTAATTTAAAAAAAAAATTCTTTTTTTAAATAATTTTATTTAAAGCCCAAAGTATTTCTAGATATCTATGTACATAGATAGGAATTTTTGAAGACCCGTAAGGCCCGGTAACTTGGCTTAATTTTTCTGTTTTAACTTGTTTAATTACCTGGATTTAATTCATATCATTGCTTTAAGACAATTCAGTCGTGATGATTGTTATAATGTGAACCAAAATATAAAATTACCCGATTCTTTGAAATGTGCGCCACTAAAGGACACAATCAGTTTACATCTAGATATTTGCGCTGTTAATGGGATCCTTCCTCAAAAATTTTATACCAAAAATTTTGTTCAATACATTTTTTTTAAGTTTATACACAGAAAAAAAAACACGTGATAAAACCAAGAATTTTATTCTTGAATTTATTAAAAATCGTACCTAAATTTTTAAGTACGATGCGTACTTAGGGTTTTTTAAACCAAGTCTATTCGGATTCTTTAAGATACTTTATCATGAAAAACCTTTTGTTTTTATATACTTATATTGTTACATTTACAAACAAAGTGGCTCGGTGGCCTAGATGGAAGCGCACTGGTCTTGTAGTCCGGAGAGTCCCAGGTTCAAATCTCAGTTACCGCAAGTACAGAAAAAAAATTTTTCAAATAGTAAATATTAAATATGTATAAATAAAAAAAAAAGTAAAAACGCTATGCTATATTCGGCTGTGTCGAATTTTATATACCCCTTACATTGTTTTTTTTTTGTTTAGCCAGTCACCTGATCTAGTCAAGCTGTTTTTGAAGCGTAAATACTTATTACAATTATTTGTGGCTTAAAGTAGGTACATGAAAACTCGCAACATTTGAACCATTTTATTGACTCCCCTATCTTGAAGGATCCAAAATATATATGTTCTTTATGGGGTAGATCTAAGTAGATCTAACAAATATTACAAACGAAATGGATTGTCAAACGTGTGCCGAAATCAACACCACATGTTTATTTACATACATACCTACGGATTGGACGCAGAAACTTAATGCGTATTTATTCACACCCATATGTATGTATAACAGCGTTGCCAGTTAGTTACAGTTATTACATTTTTTGTACGGATTTTGTTCTAAAAAAACTGGGAAAACTGGGCCAACCACAGTATTTTGTCTATATCTAGGTCGTGGTGAATTGATATTGCTCAATTTTTAAAAGCGATAATTTCAGGGATATTGCTGATAGTTTGGCACCCATACCTGGTCCCTGGTATTTAAATTGACTCCGGAAACTTGATTTCCACAGACATACAGACGAACAGACGGACATGGCTAAATCGACTTCCGTATCTATAAGAATCCAGAATATATAAACTTTATGGTGTCGCAAATAAATAATAAAAAATTTTAAACGCAACGACAAACCTTATCACTATGGCCAAAAAATTACTTTTGTTTTTGGATTAAATTAATAATTTTACGCTTACATCACGTATTGTTTTGAGCTTTTTGGCTTAATTGTGGCTTTAGGTAAAAAATTCTTACTAGATTTATATTAATATAATTTACAAAAAGTTTAAGTCCAAAGCTCTATGGGCTATTAAAATAGTTGCCTGGTTAATTTACTTGTTAATTGAAAATGTTATTCTATAGCAATATTGTTGTATTTCATCATGTCTTATTTGAATATGAATGGATTTCAAAAGACCGTTTAGTTGCAATTTAAAGCGAGAAGGGAAGAAGACTTAATTTTAATAAACAAAACAATCTCAAAAGTTTTGTGTGCGAGAAGTCATTTAGTCGAGAAATTTATATTTGCGCTGCAGGCATGCCCGGTTAGCTTCGGTTCACCGGTTGCTGTTTTTTAATAAGCAATTGCTTCAGAACTAACTTATTTTTGCAATAAAATCCTTTAACTAGGCAGCGATCAGTGCAATCTTTGCAAGCCTTATTTACTCTTCAATTGCAAGGGTGTTCCGTTAGTAAATTAGCAAAATAAGATCGCTGATGAAGCAGTCGACCATTTTTTAATGGCCGTCAATGTCAAAATATGGAATTGCAATGGTGTTGGGATATACCAAATAAGTATGCTGCTCCTTAAAGTTCATAATGGGGAGTCATTAATATTTACCGAGTTATCGGTTTTTCTACAGAGAGCGCAAAGGACCCGAAAGGTCCATGCGGGATATTCAGAAACTACCAGCTGAACCAAGTATCACAGCATATTCATATTCCTATCTCCTTTGATACGTCAAACTTCTTGTCTTTAAATTTTTTGACTTCTGTTTTTAGTTCAAGCGCCTGATAGCAAATGAAAAATGTTTTTTTATTTATTTAACTTAATGTAACCTAGGAATAAAAATACATAAATTGTTTGCGCTAAGGAATGTATTTTGTTAAATAAATTGTCTAAAACAAATTTTTATAATCCAACATAGAAGTATAGCAAAGAAGCAAATAGGGTCAAAAATTTTGTAGAGCATTGAAGTGCGGAACGAACAGCAAAAAATTTTATAGATAATAGAAAATGGAAATTATTTATATGTTTAAATTACAGACATATATTCGAAAATATGGTGATAATATAACACAAAATAAGTATTTTAAATTAGTTTTTACTTTAAAACCCAAAAAATGTATATGATAGTATCACCAGAGGACGCTTAATTTATTGTGAACATGAAACCTTTTTTTCGGGTTAATTTTATCTTTTATCGTATCTGTAATGATAACTAGTCAAGAGTTAAAAAACTAATAGCATGTTTACTATAAACCTATTAATTTTTTTCGCTTTCTTGTTCGTTATTTAACCCTAATCATCAGCAAAATTAAGATGTTTCCATACAAGTTTTTAAGAACGAGATATTAGTTTTTAAGCTATTTGAGTTTGAATTACCGGTTAAATAAGGAGTAAACGAGGGTTGCTTCTAAATTAAGGCAAGAGTTTAGCTGAATAGCTTTCAAAACTAAAAGAAGATCGTGATGTAAAGAAAACTAGAAGTGAGTATGCAAGTACGTACTTACATACTTTTTCCACAAATTAAAAATTTTTGGATCCAATAAAGAACATTTAATATAACAAGAAAACAAGTAAATAAGTAAATAAGTAAAAAGTAAAAGTTGCAATGAGAAAATTGAAACTATAATTTTAAATAAAAAAAATGTTTTACTATCTCCTGCTTTAAAAAATCTAAAATTTTTTATTAAATATTAAATTCTGTTAATTTTGAGTTGAAAGTTAATCTTTATTAGAAACAGCCCGTTGTGATAAGAGTGACTATTTTACTTAAATTTTTGCTTATATCTGAACGAAATTAAAATTTTATTTACTCACAACGAGCTCTTATTTTACCAAAAAACAATATTTTCTATATAAAAAATCTTTTAGAAAATGTGACTGGTGTGACATTTTTATTAAAATTTAAAAAAATTAGCCAATTTTTCTGTTTAAGACAATTAAAAGCTTTTCCGAAACAAGTAAAAATAAAATGTGAACTTATTAATACTTTTGTTTTTTTTTATTATATTTTGGACGTAAATTAATCCAGTTTTTTATGGCCATTTTACGTAGAATTGACCATAATCATTTAATGCAAATAAATTCACATATGTATTCACTACTTAGCTTTAAAGTTAAACTTTAAAAGAAAGAATTTTAGCACATTTATTGCATGATATTTTTTGTCTACCACTTAAATTATTATTTATAATTTATAAAAACATATATTTTAATTTTAAACCAAAGTACAAATATATTCTAGTATTTTAAATAAATTGCTTTTAAATTAAATGGTTGCCTGCAGCACCCTTTTTAAAAAAGCGACTCGTACTGTTAAATATTGTCACAAAAAGTAAAATTTTAAATGTTATTGTTAAAAAAATTACCAACAATGTCGAAAAAATATTATCATTATGACATATTACGACCACAAGATAACAAATAATATTTTGATTGCCAGAAACAACAGCAAAAACGAAAAAAAAACACAAAAATTGTAAAACACAAACAGTAAAGGCAAACAATATAGTGACAAATGATAATTTTAATATTTAACATTATTTTGCATTATTTTTATAAATTCAGTAGTAGAAAAATAAACTTACAACAACAAGAAATTTAAAGCTCCTGTCCCTCATTAGTTGACTAGTAGTGTTCAGCAAATGCTTTAGTCACATTCGGATTTTGTTACTATATTTTTAAAACCATATTTTTTTAAGTAGAAGTGTGCGTGCTAGCAACAGCTGCAATAATTTTTTGTTTATTGCCATTTGTTTAATGCATTTGAATAAAATTTATTAAAAATACTAAAAAAAATTAAGAAAAAATAGTGATACAAAATTCATGGTATAAATATCTTAACTATAGAAAATAGAAAGAAAGATTAAATGGGATTAAACGAAACATAAAATATATATTTAATCACTTTAAAATTTAAACTCAAGAGATTTGAAAGAGGGAGAAAAACAAAATTCAACTAAAAAAAGCGACTGCAAAGTGTTTTTGGGAAATTTAAATATATTGCGCAATTAGTAATAAATCATTTCTTTAATAAGAAAACTAAATTTATATAAACTTTCAAAAGTAATCCAAAATATATTAATATCCCGCACCATTGACAGTGAGGGTAAATATAGGTTTTTTATTTCGTATATTAGTACATACTAGAATCAATTTTAAGTTTGTACGTACATATTTTAAATTTATCTATTTTATTTTATTTGTTTTTTATTTTATTTCATTTCATTTTATTTTTTTTTATTTTATTTTATTTTATTTTATTTTATTTTATTTTATTTTATTTTATTTTATTTAATTTTATTTTATTTTATTTTATTTTATTTAATTTTATTTTATTTTATTTTATTTTATTTTATTTTATTTTATTTTATTTTATTTTATTTTATTTTATTTTATTTTATTTTATTTTATTTTATTTAATTTTATTTTATTTTATTTTATTTTATTTTATTTTATTTTATTTTATTTTATTTTATTTTATTTTATTTTGTTTTATTTTATTTTATTTTATTTTATTTTATTTTATTTTATTTTATTTTATTTTATTTTATTTTATTTTATTTTATTTTATTTTATTTTATTTTATTTTATTTTATTTTATTTTATTTTACTTTATTTTATTTTTTTTTATTTTTTATTTTATTTTATTTTATTTTGTTTTATTTTATTTTATTTTAGATTGTTTTTTTATTGTTTTTATTTTTAATTTAGTTTTATTTTATTTATATATATTTATATATGTAGATAAATACACCCACATGCAATTTTTTACAAACAAATGTCTAACAATAAAATTAAATTAGTTTGCCACCAATGAGTTTTTTTTAAATATATGATATATTAGTCAAAATTATGGAACACACTATTAACAAAATTTTTAACATATTTAACATATTTGTAAAATATATAAATTAAGAAGAAAAATATGAAAAAATTACCTAACAAAAATTTTATTTATTTTTTTAGCAGACAAAGATTTCATAAAAATATATTTAAATGGAAAACGTGCCATTTTAAAAAGGGGGTAATTAATATAAATTATTTAAATCTGATTTCCTCATCATCAAAAGAAACACAAAGAAACAACACAAATACAAGAGTAATGATGGCGGCTAAAATGGCGTCACTTAAAATTTTGCTTGTTGTAGTTGCCGTTATTATTAAGAATTTAATTAAAATTTCCTCCAGCCCTTTGGCTCTTTTTTATCATATTAAATATCTTTTAACAGGGATGGGAAAGTGCAATAAAAAATACGACGCGTTAAATAGTTTTAAGAAATTATTTTTATTAGACCTTATCAGCTTACCAGCAAGAAAAAAATGCAGGACACCTATTATAAAGTATTTTTTTGAAAGCGGTTCCAAGTAAAAGATAATTGTTATGCCTTTTTATTTTTTCGTTATAACTTCGGCATTAAGAGTTAAAGTAGGTTTTGAACCAAGAGGACCAATATTTCACTTATAAAACCTGACTGAAAGTCGATTAACCCTTATCAAGTAAGTAAAATCCAAACAGGGTAAAAACAAACATCAAAATTAAATTTAAGCCAAAAATAATTTAAAACTGGTTTTTACCCAAATTGCAACAAAGTTAGATTTTATTGCAATTTTTTTTATTTAAAACCCCTAAAATCTTAATATTTTGTAAATCGAGTTTTCCAGCTTTGAGTTAAAAGACCGAAATAAACATTAATTATGTTTGCTTTGCGTTTTTCGAGTCGTGTGTTGTCATAATTTATTGAATATCTTGCGTTCCAAATATAATTTTATAATCGCGACATCGCCTGTTTGATATTCAGCGCAAGTCTCAAAAATAATTATGAAAATAATGATTAAACAAATTGATGCAGTCAATTGCATAAAAACAAATGCATTTCCACATTAACCCACAGTAACAGTAATGTCTTTTATGCTTTTTCTTCTACTTATTCATATGTTAAATATTTTATTAATGCAGTTTTATTATTGCTCAAGCTGCCTTTTGCTCTACTTGTAGTCGTTTTTGTTGTATGTTGAAGAAATAAATAAATGTGTTTTCATTTTTCTTACTTTTCAGGTGATATTTTCTAAATTTTTGGCCTTGTGCCCACATTGCTGATGATTAATTTTTTTTCAATTTTTGTCACACAGCAATTCATTCAGTGAAAAGAAATATTTAAAATTTTAAACCATTCTATGCTACATTTATTGCTAGCTAAATAAATTACTTTTAGATGATAATCGGTTGGGGAATGAAAAATCTGATTGTGCACATGTGTGTGTACTAAGTTGGTGTTGTCTTACTGCTTCTGTGTGTAGGGGGAGAATTGATTAGACTGTTGCGAGAAATTCGCAATAAAGTGTGTATTTTTTTCAAAGGTGATATACATATGTATGTATATGTGATATATTTTTAGATATCTTTTTTTGCAAATTGTTTTTAAAGAAAAATAATGCCATTAAAAAACACATTAACTTAATGATTCATGCAAAATCATTAAAATTTTATTAGAGAAATCATGCATATAACTTTGTTTATAAGCTAAACCATAAAAAAATTAAATAAAATCATCGGATTAAAAGAAGAAAATACTTTATTAAATCAATTTTCAAATATTTTAAAAATATGATAGTACACATTGATTAAATAATATTGTGCATGCAGTATAGGTATTTTAAAGGAAAAAGATGCGAGACACATTAATGATTTTTGTCCTTAAAAATTGGTAACCTCGGGTTTCTGCATATATTTTAAATCGTAGAAAACCGATCTTTCTAATTTAAAACTGTGTTTTGTCTTGCAATATTTCCAATGGTTTGACACTTAAACGTGTCCCGTCAGATTTGACTTGGCTCCGGAAATTTGTGGGGTAATCTCGAAACACTTCAGGGTGATTACTAAGGCAGGGTGGGCAGCTAGAGGGGGATACTTACGGTGTTATGTACATACATATAAGTTAAAATATTGAGTCGTTTTTTTTATTAAATTTTTTTTAAGTGAATTTTTTCTTACTGATTTTGTATTTTGTGTATTTTGATACGTCCGAGTAGTTTTCTTGCATGTTTTTTTGTGTTAAAAGTATTAATTGTTTTAACAAATTTCTATTGTTGCCACTCGGCTTATTCTAATTCCCCCAGACATCGTGAGCTATCTAGAGGGAAATGGAGTCTCTTTCAATTCGTTTGGTCTCGGGTTTTGCAACAATAAATGCATATTAATATTGTTAAAATTGCAAATGAATTTCCAAACTGTTTATACCCTTATCACTATGAAAAATGTATAAAAACAAAAAAATACGGAATTGTTTCTAGTTTTCCTTTATAAAGCCATCTTTAATAATAATGGCATATATTTTAATATTAGCTAACGTGCACACATCCACAAGCACACAAATATATGTTTTTCTTCCATGTACATATGTATTTGTTATTAAATATTTTAGAAACGGTTGTGACTACTTTTCAAAAATATTTTATGATTTATTCGCAGTTTATTTTTGCTAGATTTGTTAACTAAACATTTAAGTTTAAGCCACACAAAGTTTAACCACCGTAACAATGCAAAACTAAAAACAATTGTTGTTCGGGTTAAGCTAAGATATTATATATCGTTAGCTGGAATGTAAAACTACGTAATAAGCAAAACTCCAAATTGCTCTTTTAACATATTTAACAAATAAATTAATTTCTTTAAAATTTTAAACAAAACTGGAAACAGAATGCCTATAAAAGTGATGGACTGGCAAGCACTGCCTTTGTAATTTAGAATATGTAATACCATTTACGCTTAAATCCATCTTTTCAAGTTTTTAAGTACGATTTCAAACTTAGATCAATCTTTATTGGCTTAAATGTGCCTAAAAAACAAGAAATTCGTACTAGAAAAATTGTAATTGGCTTAAATAATTTCGCACACTCTGTAAGAAAACCCGCACTCACCGTACTTTTGACACCGCTACTGATTGATTTAAGTAAAGTTCACTTATTTTTTTTTGTGTATATGTGCAAGCAAAAACTATCTTTTAAAATAATATTTTTGAAATACTTTTGAGGCTTGTCAAAAATTTTTTAAAACTAAAATTAAAATCTTTAAACTCAAATTGAAGTTTTAAGTCAATTAAGTGAAAAAATTGTTTCCTAATTATTTTGTATTTTTGGTAGTTTTTGTCTTTATAGGTCAAAAAATATAGAACTAGGGACTGAGGTCCGACAAATGGCATCCTTAATGCTCTCAACACAGAAAAAATAAAAATCATTTTCAATTAAACATTTTGTTGATTTAATCAAAAAAATGTTTAGATTGCAACTTTTATAAAAATCGTATATTCAATTAAACAATTTTAAATGAAAAAAATTAAAAATTTTAAATTAAAAAATATTATATAAACTATATACTCGCATTATAAAACAACTCATTGTACAAAGCGCCTACTGCCTTTATACTAAAAAGTTTAAAGAACTTTGAGAAGCCTTTGCATGCGTGCGTAAATAAGACAATTATTTAATCCTTAACTCACTCTAATTCATCAGATCTAGTTTAATAACTATTTCTAAAATAGCTTACAGAATTACTTCTTTTATTGTAATTGACACTAATTTTTACTGCACTTTATCTAATTATTGTAATTAGTGTAATTATTAAAGTTTTTTTTTTAAACTGCAAAATTTAAAGAAACTTTTATATATTCAAGTGTATGCAGAACCTATTACAATAATTTAAAACATTTAATGCCACTAAACTTGTCAAAGATTTAACCTCCAATCTTTTTGAATTTATTTTTTAGTGCAAATTCCCAAATGTGTATTCTATAGAAATATCCTCCTCTCTTAAAACGTTCTGTTACTATCATTCTGTAGAATTTTCAAACAGAGATTTTTGTTTGTATGTATGTATGTATGTGCATGGATAATGGATATTATTATTGTTGTTGTTAAAACTTAATTTATAATGTTTCAAGGTAAGAACTGCTTCCTCCAATTTCGGCTTAAAAGGAAAAGTTATTTGACTTTCTTTCTCTACAAGTTCCAAACGGAGGGTCTGATTTTAGTCCGCGATATGATAATTTGTAAGACTCATTAGAACAGTGTTAGCCAGAAATGCCTCTGGGGGCCGAAGGCGAATCGCGTTTTACACTTGTACAACACTAGTACGAACGAAAACCTCAACAAAGAGAGGTAAATAGACAAAATCTTTAAGATTATAATACTAGCTTTTAACAGAGCAGGTTGATGTCTCATTGTTTTATAAATGTTATATGCTGGTAAGTGTTGGCGCCTCATTGTCGCAAAAAGACAAAGTAAACGGAGTGTGTCAAAAAAAAATTAAATTATGTACAAATCAACAGTTTGTTGCTGGAATTTTAAAATTTAATACGCATTTAAAAATTTTTTAACCACGAAAAGCTGTATTTGCACATACCCAGATACATATGTACATATATCTATATACGTACTTGAGTGCATAAATATGTATTTGGCAAACTGTATGGGTATAAAGTTGCTTCATAAAAATATTAAATCATGCAAAAATTTCAACATAAAACACAAAAATTTTTGCCAGTGGAAAAGTCCTAATACATTATCAGAGCCTAAGAGCTTTAACTTCCAGACATGTAGTTCTAAAATATATTTTTACATTTTCAACAATCGTTTAACAGAAGAGAACATTATTAAATATATATGTTTTATAGTTCCTGCTTCTTCGTAAGTAAAAGATTTTATTTTATTTAAAGCAAAATATTTTGCCACATTTTCAAAACCCCTTTTAAACTGCACCTTTTGAAAAACATGACAGTGTTCTTCTGCATCATAGTTTTCTGTTGCGTATAAACTGCAGTTTTGCCAGTAGGGGAAGTGTCTATATTGTTGCATCTATACACGTACTTAGGTATATGCATGTACATACATACGTGTATGTACACATATACATATGTATGTTAATGCAAAAATTCAATGTGCTTCGTTATATTATACATTTGCCTTATTTAAATTGTGTGGTTAGGATATTATATACTCTCACTAAAACATTAATGCTTTTTGTCTTGTTTGCATTTTAGGATTAAAGTTCTCTCTAATGTACATATTTCTATACATATGTACATACATTGCAACTTTATATACTACTTCAGTAAACTTGCTAAGCCGCTTAATTAACAAAATATTAAAGAGTAAAATGTTTGTCAATTAAAGCATGTACTTCCAGGGCAAACTAAAAATAAATATTTTAGAAAAATACTAAATTTGCTTGCAACTTCTTTAAAATCTTAAATATAGTTAGGGGATTTACTGGGTGTTCTATTATCATTTTGGCTCACAAAAATGGTTTTATGATAATACTACGTCGTTTAATATGCTTATTAAATTGTCACAACAACTCCACATACACCTGCGCCGAGTGCCCAATAGTTAATAAAGGTTTTAAAACCATTTTGAAATTTTATAAATATATGACAAATAGAACACCTTGTAAATCCCCTAAGTATCTTTATGTTAAATAGGAGAAACTTACTTACATCCAAAGCTAAGGTATCGATAACCAAATGATGACTAAAAACTGTAACGGGTTTCGAAAATGCATTCCACTCAGCTAATTTAGGGAAAATAAACTTTTTTGAAACTATTTCTTAAAAAAACTTATAAAAGGCTCAAATAGCGTAATAACTAAGATAATTGATATAATCATTTTAGTAAATATAATGGGTGTGTCAATTTTTTTCAAAACGTAAAAAAACCAGAGCAATATGTGATCGTTTTAAATTCTTGTCCAATTAACAGAAATAAAATATAAATAAATTGATTTGAAATAAATATATTTTTCTAAGCATAAGTAATAAAACATTTAATTTTGTTAGACTAAACTTCAAAAAAAAATTAAAATTTTAACAAAATACTTCATAAAAAAAAAATCTTTTTCCTCACATTTTTTCAAGTTAATACGAGGGTAAAATAACAAAAACAACTCCTTCAAAGAAAATCAAAGTAACATTTTTATATAAGAGAAACCATTTCAAATTTATTTGTTTTATTTCTTCATTTCCCTCCTTTTGCTGACAAAACTATATTTCTAACAAAACATGTACTTGACTTCAAGTCTTTTCATCGTAACGGCAAACCGACAACCAACACGAGTAGAATAGTAGAAATGCTCTTAAGTTAAAATAGGAGGGGTTTTGTTAATAAATAAAATTATGTTTTTGAGAAGATTTTTCCCTTTTTAAAGTAAATAAAAACAAAATAAACAAAAAAATTTTCTATAAGCCCCCGTAAAGGCTTAGAACTTTTTATTAAAAAACTTTTAATTAAGTGGTTTTGTAGCAATTTTTCAAAAGTGCTATTGAAAACTGCTAATTTTTTTATCATCCAAAGATTGTCATTTAAAATGTTCTTTGAATAGAAAAATTGCTCAAAGAAGAATTTAACATTATTCTTTAGCGAATTAGGACACACTTTTTTATCAAATTTGCAGTCTCCCTAAAACTTATCCTTTCGTTTTTTTTTATTGGCACTCCCTCTATAAAAATTAATCTCTTAATTTGTTTTTCTTTTACTAACAAATTTCTAATTTTTTTATCTTTATATTTTAATGTCTGCGGCTAAAGTGGCTCTGAAAGTGGAGTGATTTGTCTTTGTGAATCATGTTTAATGGCTTTTGAAAAACTTTCCTTTTTTTACTTTTCTGCTTACTTTTAACGTTTTTTTCTTTATTTTTCATATGAATATATTTTTTATGGAGATTTTTCTTCTTTAAAGCAAACAAACCAAGAATAAAAGAGTGGAAAGGAGATGACAGAAAAAAAAAACAATAAAATCGTTAACCTAATTTTTATTGTGGTTTCACATAAATTTTCTTTATCTTTATGAATTGTTTTTGTCTACACTTTGTGCTTTCGGTATTTTTTTAAATTGTTTTTTTTATACCCTTCACATAGTGATAGGGTATATATCACTTTGTCATTCCGTTTGTAATTTCTTTATTATTCATTTGCGACCCCATAAAGTATATATATTCTGGATCCTTATAGATAGGGAAGTTGAAATAGCCATGTCCGTCTGTCCGTCTGTCCGTCTGTCCGTCTGTCTGTCTGTCTGTCTGTCTGTCTGTCCGTCTGTCCGTCTGTTGAAATCAAGTTTCCGGAGTCAAATAAAAAGATACAGACCAGTTAATGGTGTCAAACGATTACAAATATCCCGCTAACAATCGCTATTTAAAATCAGCAAAATCGGTTCACTATTGACCGAGATATAAGCGAAAACCCAGAGTAACCCATTTTTTTTAGGACAAAATCCGTGCATATATCCCCATATATCTCAGTAAGTATAATCACTCTTGCCACAAAACTTGGCACGGATACTCCTAAAGAAGGGACCTAAATAATGGAAAAAGTTTTTTCAGATAGGACCAGGGGAAGGGGTATTTTTCCTACAATTGCACAAATTTGGTGAAATATTTTATGCGCTATATCTCGGAAACTATCACAGCTATCGACATAAAATGTTCTACAAAAAGTAATTGTACGCAAAGATCTACACTTTAAAGAAAAATTTTTTTGAGTGGGGGCAAAAAATGGGGTAGCTCCCATACAAATCGACAATTGTTATAAAATATTCGATACGCTATATCTCGGAAACTATCACAGCTATCGACATAAAATGTTCTACAAAAAGTAATTGTACGCAAAGATCTACACTTTAAAGAAAAATTTTTTTGAGTGGGGGCAAAAAATGGGGTAGCTCCCATACAAATCGACAATTGTTATAAAATATTCGATACGCCATATCTCGGAAACTATAAAAGATATCCACATCAAATGTTCTCCAAAAAGTGATTGTACGCAAAGATCTACACTTTAAAGAAAAATTTTTTTGAGTGGGGGCAAAAAATGGGGTAGCTCCCATACAAATCGACAATTGTTATAAAATATTCGATACGCTATATCTCGGAAACTATCACAGCTATCGACATAAAATGTTCTACAAAAAGTAATTGTACGCAAAGATCTACACTTTAAAGAAAAATTTTTTTGAGTGGGGGCAAAAAATGGGGTCGCTCCCATACAAATCGACAATTGTTATAAAATATTCGATACGCTATATCTCGGAAACTATTACAGATATCGACTTAAAATGTTCTACAAAAAGTGATTTTACGCAAAGATCTACACTTTAAAGAAAAAATTTTTTGAGTGGGGGCAAAAAATGGGGTAGCTCCCATACAAATCGACAATTGTTATAAAATATTCGATACGCTATATCTCGGAAACTATAACAGATATCGACTTAAAATGTTCTACAAAAAGTGATTTTACGCAAAGATCTACACTTTAAAGAAAAAATTTTTTGAGTGGGGGCAAAAAATGGGGTAGCTCCCATACAAATCGACAATTGTTATAAAATATTCGATACGCTATATCTCGGAAACTATCACAGCTATCGACATAAAATGTTCTACAAAAAGTAATTGTACGCAAAGATCTACACTTTAAAGAAAAATTTTTTTGAGTGGGGGCAAAAAATGGGGTAGCTCCCATACAAATCGACAATTGTTATAAAATATTCGATACGCTATATCTCGGAAACTATAACAGATATCGACTTAAAATGTTCTACAAAAAGTGATTGTACTCAAAGATCTACACTTTAAAGAAAAAATTTTTTGAGTGGGGGCAAAAAATGGGGTAGCTCCCACACAAATCGACAATTGTTATAAAATATTCGATACGCTATATCTCGGAAACTGTAACAGATATCGACTTAAAATGTTCTACAAAAAGTGATTGTACGCAAAGATCTACACTTAAAAAAAAAAATTTTTTGAGCGGGGGCAAAAAAAGGGGTAGCTCCCATACAAATCGACAATTATTATAAAATATTCGATACGCTATATCTCGGAAACTATAACAGATATCGACTTAAAGTGTTCTACAAAAAGTGATTGTACGCAAAGATCTACACTTTAAAGAAAAATTTTTTTGAGTGGGGGCAAAAAAAGGGGTAGCTCCCATACAAATCGATAATTATTATAAAATATTCGATACGCTATATCTCGGAAACTATAATAGATATCGACTTAAAATGTTGTACAAAAAGTGATTGTACGCAAAGATCTACACTTTAAAGAAAAAATTTTTTGAGCGGGGGCAAAAAAAGGGGTAGCTCCCATACAAATCGACAGTTGTTATAAAATATTCGATACGCTATATCTCGGAAACTTTAACAGATATCGAAATGGAATGTTCTACAAAAAGTAATTGCGCAAGAATGCCTACGCTTAAAAAAAAAAATTTTTGAGTGGGGGCAAAAAAAGGGGTAGCTCCCATACAAATCGACAATTATTATAAAATATTCGATACGCTATATCTCGGAAACTATAAAAGATATCGAAATGAAATGTTCTACAAAAAGTAATTGGGCAAGATTGCCTACACTTTAAAGAAAAAATTTTTTGAGTGGGGGCAAAAAAAGGGGTAGCTCCCATACAAATCGACAATTATTATAAAATATTCGATACGCTATATCTCGGAAACTATAACAGATATCCACATCAAATGTTCTACAAAAAGTAATTGGAACACAAGGCCTACGCTTTAAAGAAAAAAATTTTCGGGTGGGGGATGAAGAAGGGGTAGCTCCCATACAAATTAACAATTTTTATAAAATTTTCGTTACGCTTTTTCTGGAAAACTTTTACAGCTATCGACTTCGAATATTCTGCAAAAAGTAATAATCAAAAAATTTATACATTTTGGAAAAAAAGTTGGTGAAGAGCAGTGGGACTAGAACATTTAATAAGTTTTATTAACCTTTAAATATGGATAATGTCGAAAACTTTTAAAACTTTCGACCTCAAATCTTCTTCATCTATTTCTATTATTCATATGAACGTTAAAATTTTGTTATTTTTTCTATGAACTTTAAAACTCGCACAAGGTTTTTTATTATATTATTTGCAGTACAAAATTACTCGGCTGGGTATATTTAAAGACCAATGTGAAGGGTATATAAGATTCGGCACAGCCGAATATAGCGCTCTTACTTGTTTTATTTTAACTTTTTCTTTCGAGGTTTTCTGTTACTCAAAATCAACAACAACAAGCTTATGTTATTTGGTTTATTTACGTGTTTGTCTGTTTGCATTGAGTTCAAACTGCTCTTTTAAATAATCAACACTCGAATTAATGGAGAAAATACTTTGTTGGCATCCCATTTGAAAAATAAATTGCCAAAGACATAACACAGATTTACTTTGGAATTCTGAATATTCAAATTGCCAAATAAAAACATAAAACGATACGAGTTTAAACGTAATAAATAGAGCAATTCAGGCAGTAAAAGGTGGTGAGTGTAAAACAATAAAGGATTTAAGGAATTAGTTTTATTGAGATGAATTAAGGAAAATAATTGTTAAGGCAAATCTGTTTTAAAATTATTTTAGTTGTGTTTGTATTGTTTATTTTTGTGTTGAAATAGGGAAATATTGATTTAAATTTTTAATTAATTAATCTTCACTTTCAATAGGCAAAGTAAGAGATTTCGTACCCTAGTTGACCAAATCAATGCAGACGATATTGTTTTTTCCAAATGCTTAGGATGAACTCTTATGCTAATTTGATGCATAAACGACAAAATAGCACTAAAGATGTCCTAAAAGCGTGGCAGACAGGAAATACAATATATTGCAGCTTCTACCATAAAGGCCAGAAGGGGAATAACAAATGACCACTTTTTTAATCGAAGGTGATGTTTATTTCATTGGTGGCGTGGGAAAAATTGGTTCGTAAGTAATAGCTCTGACTGGTTTTCATTTGGAAAGCCCAGGACAATCTTGGTCCTTATTTTATCTTAACTGTAAACACTGACCTCTCCGATAAAATTGGAGTAAATCGCCCTACAATGAATATGGGCGCCCCAAGCAAACCATTTCATGGGCCATGATTTGCGAGACTTCATCTCGAATATTCAAACTCAAAAAAGAAAAAGTGTCGTTAACGCACAGGCGGATGTACTTAAAAGTACAAGGCCTGTCAGGAAGTGCGATCGAAGGAGAAAGGCGTCACAACTACACCAAAAAACAACGCGCTGTATTACAGTTGCCATGAGATAAAACTAGTTTAATTCTAGATTCATGGTTAGTTGGAAAGCCTAGCCACACCAGACCAAAGGTTTATTTAATATGCGCGTAAAAACAGCATGTGACCCCGACTATGGTATTAAAAACATCCAAGAAAATATCAACGCAAGTATAGAAAGGAAAAAACTTTAGTCCAGCATTTGGAAAATCTATCCTCCACGGTAACGGAGTTCGGCTTGTATACTTCTCCGCTGTAAAAAAATATGGTAATTAGCAGCACAAAATTACAACATATCGATAAACATAAGGCCACGTAGTTGCAACTAGAATAAACAACGAGAAACCAGTTTGATAATTTTGTGATAGACGGAAGCATTTGTATAGTTTATTAGACGAACGATCAATCCGAGGAGCGAACATCGATTCAAATCGTAACCTTATTGCAGCTAAGGTTTATACCCATCTGAATTAGGTGAGAAACGTACGATCTGACACAACACGGAAGCTTGATTTCGGAAAACTGCGGATACAACAGCAACGCCTTACTCCGCTTCCCTGATCGAATTACTTGAAAAATGCCCTTCTTGACACGATAATATTGCAACGTAATGGTAAAACAAAAACGACATTACGGAAGAAGCTGCAATAACTATTGGGCACTAGAAGCCTTTCTCGAGGAACACATGGTACAATCAAAGTTGTACTTATGCTACTTAAGCGAAGAACTCGGAACACAAGGCAATAGTGAAAACACAGGCAACATGTCTTGCAAGGAAAAATATAAGCGTATCAAGATGTTCAGGAGTCAAAACGAAGTTCAGAAATTCTATCAAAGAACAAAATACCAATCTGGAGGCTTTGATATATGCTTTGATATTTCGGTAACTGATACAGCTAGTGTGCTGAAAATATGGAAAAATTGTTTTTCGCGCCTGTAGGCAACTGATAGCAATGACTCCCAGAAGGCGGTATTAAGTACATACCCCCTAGCCAGGTTGAGATCAAAATTGCATTAGCCCAGCTAAAGAATAACAAGGCAGTTGGAGTTGATGAGTTTTCAACTGAACTTTTCAAAAGCGAAGGCGACACGCTGACAAGACGTATGCATAAACTTGTTATTCAATCTGTTTGAACAACGCATACTCGAGGATTTGAACATCAGTAGCTTATGTTCTGCGCGAAAAAAAGGAAACGAGATGGTAGGTGCTTACTGCAAAGGAATAAGTCTCCTTTACTTTGGTTACAAGATACTATGCATCGTTTTGTGTGCAAGATTTTTAACAAAAGTCAACCAGATATCAATTTGGATTTAAACCTGGAAAATTTACAATCGACCAGATATACACTCTACGCCAAAGCCTGAAAGTTATCCAAGGAAAACGGACAAACACCTGCAGGGTGGTAATCGAGTGCTACGTACGTTCAAAAGTATTTCAAGCTCTGCTTGAGCTTAATATCCTTAAATACTTTTACGACCTTGTAGGGTACACTTATCTGATACTGAATATTCACTTAAGAAAGCCAGGAATACCTCTTTGTCTTTCAGTTTCAAACGTTAAAAAGAATAGCCTTTCGTGTGATCTTCTCAACATCCTCTTGGAAAAGGTTTTACGAGGCGCAAATAAGAATAAAACTGGCATAATGCACACAGGCCAGCGCAAGTTAACGGCATCATGTGGCGAACATTTTAAGCTGTAACTACTGTAAAGAATTAGTCAAAGTGGGACCGGCAGTAAATATAGGTAAAACCAAATTGATTTTATCTAACCAGAGCCGTCAAAAACAAAACAAACAGACTTGAGATAAAAAAAATATTTTTCGAAAGACGAAAATCACTCTCTACAAATTACTGATACTACTTGTTCTTAAACAGCTCTGAGGCATTGGTACTTTCGAAAGCAGCCAAGTCAGTGCATGGAGAAGTGTTTGAGAGAAAAATTGTTTGGAAAATATATGATATTATCTTCATTGATAGAGAAGACCAATGTTGTACAAACCAGGATATCAATATGCTGTTTACCAACATTGACATAGTTAGGCTTATCAAAGTTCAACGCTTGCGTTTACACATTTATGGAAGGATTAAGTGAAGGAAGCCACCTCGCAACTTGGTGTCAAAAATGTAAAATTCTACGTTTGGCTGGTGGAACAAAAGTTTTGTAGTAGTCACTAAAGTAGGTCAGGAATGCGTTTATTTCATTGATATAGTTAAAGATTTAATTAAATATACATATCTGCGAGGCAAAATATCGAAATATCCAAGAACACTTCGGCCCTTCTCAACCTCCTCAGCTACCCAATGATAACCGACAATTAAGTAAAATTGACAGTTATCAGCATATTACTAAGTCACGGGCTACCACTTCCTCTGAACTAGTTTGAAGTCGGATCGTGGAGTCTCCTGTGATCGCCATATTCTACGACTTTATTTAAACCTAATCCAAGAAATGCCATTGTAATTACCCTAACAATGGCTAAGGCTTAATAAATGCGTGCAATGTGTGCTTATATTTAGCCTTTTCACAACATTAATAACAAAAAACTTTTTTTGATCACTAATGCAAATGATTAAGTTAAGTTTGTCGCATATGTCCGAATTTCATTGTTGCCTTTCTGCCAAATGACTCTCTACAAGACTATCGAAATGGTTTCCCTTAACCATTTTTAAATTCATAATGTGCTTTTCTGTTACCTTATTGCAAGGTTTTGGATAATGTGACCTTTGCTCTATATCCGTGTCACCTTATAACAAGGTTCACCATGTTTCTATGATTGTAATATGGTTCAAAATTATGCCACTTTCCATTGCAAAGCTGGTATCAAAGCTGTTTCTCTAATAAGTTTGTCTAATAGTTTATTGATTACAGAAAAATGCTTTTTATATATCCTTCTACGCTCTTTTCCTTAGTCCAGATTATTAAAATGCATTCAAAATAATTCATAGCACAAGTGCAAATATGACAACCTGCCAAAGTTTTGAAAAAAACATTCGTAATATTTATAATGCAGACTTGTCAGTTTACATTTGCCTTTAAGCCATAATCGAATATTTATAATTTTTCAATTTATATACAATTACTACAGCTATAATTTGATTGCAAAAACGATAATTCTTAATAAAGATATTGATTTTCTGCTCCCCACCCATGTTTCTTAACCAACCCCTCAAAAGAATATTGTTACTTAAACAGAAAATTTACTTTCATATATGAGATAATTAAATTGCATTTGGGCTTTAAGTTGCACAGGCAAAACAAATCCCAAATCAATGTATGTACATAAATTTGTGTGTATGTATGTGTGCACGTATAGTCACTTAGTATGTAGTTGTTTACACACCCCATAAAACTGTTAAATTTTAATAAATTTTCTAAAATTTACCCTCGTCTAAATAAGTTATTTCATCAAGAACTCAATTAAATCATAAATCCATAAATTTCATATCAATTGAAGGAGAGCCACACTGACTGACAACCACATGCAATACACTATAGATACACTTACATATAGATATACACACACATATGTACATACATATTGGTTTTGTTGTCAATTATGGTGGTAAAATTTATGTGTTTATGTACCTTCTTCCCTTTGCGTTTAAAAATATAATAAAAGATATTTTTGCTGAGTATTTTCGAAAGTTACGATTTGATTTAAAACAAAATTACTCCCCTGATAAAACAGCAAAAAAGGCTAAACCGCTTCGACTATATAACAGAAAAAGGAAGTCGAAGCAATTTAGACCAGACTCTAGTTGGTGTGGTTAGGCAGACGTCAAGTATTTAAATACTAGAAAAATATATTTTGAAAGAAATTTTGTTTGGTGTACATATACACATGAATGTTTATGTGTGTGCAGGTGTGAAAAGTTTTTTTAATGATTTAAAGCATAACGTGTAGTGTTAGCCAAGAGTGTTCTTGCGAAACAAACACTAATCAAGTTTTTAAACAAAAGCTCTACACTATGAGACGGCAAGATGCTATAATTCTGAATTCATTATATCTATAATAATTATTATTAAGACAATACGATCACAGAGAAACTGAATATGTGAATGTTATAAAAATTAAAAAGTTATGGTAGGATAAGTTAAGGTAAGGTAAGGTAAGGCAAGGCAAGGGAAGGCAGTTGTTTATGTGCTTGGGTTAAAGCCAGCCCTAAGCAGTTTCGGGTTAATAAAAATGTGTTAACTTTGTTTTTTAAGAGCAGGAGCTGAACCTCTGCCACATTTAGATAGAGTTAGGTTACGAAGGGGAGTGTCAATTGAATTCCGCCACCTCCACCTAGAGGCTCATAGGGAATCCTTGCCGCACTTAGAGAAAAGTAAATACTTAACGCTAGGAGGTTCAAGTAGGTCTGCGCAAATTAATAGCACTTCTACGTGGTTATACCGGTTTGTTTTTGGCATGTTAAAAGAAATCTTTTATTATTTGCTAGCAGCGGCTAAAGTGATTAAAATAAGTAGAAAATGTGAGGGTCTGTGCATACATCATATAATTATTAGGCCGGACTCTCTTTAGCCAGAGCTTACTATCTGAGCCAGTCAAACACGGAATAGAAATATGGATCTGAAGCCTGTTAGGTACACGTAAGAGCATAAAGGATGACCGTTCGACTGCATTTTTCATCCGTGAGAAAATAAAATATATGGATAACTACATTGTGACAGGTGGGACCGATTTACGCAAAATTATGTTTATAACTCAAACCATTCCAAACTTTAATATAAAAAAAGTTTGTTATTTCAAAGGATATTATATTATAAAAGTCTTATAGTAAGTAGATACTGAAAAACAAGGTTTCTTCTCATAATTACCACTGGAACACCTCAACGAGTGAGACATAAAATTTTATGTTTTCAAAAAATATGGATTCAATATCATGTTGTATAAACTATTTTTGAAAATTTAATCAATTTTTTAATTTACATTGTGTTTTAAAGTGTTTTTTCTTTTGTACTTGATATTCTTTTTCAACAAATAACTATTTATTGTTTAGAAAAAGCTTTTTTACAAATTTGACGGATGTGAACTATTTATCAAAATGTAAAAAACGATTATCCCATGTGTTATCCTTGCTAAGCAATTACGGTAATGAATAGAATTTTTAAAAAGAAGAAGAAGAGAGTAGACATCTGTGAAATTGTAAGATCAGCTGAGTTCTAGATTAATATAGAAAAAAAAATAGATTGCAGAAAAGCATTAATTAAAAGCCTTCACATGTCAGAATCTAAAACCGAGAGCTGGGTCTAGAACATTTATTTACACTTTTGTGATAAATAAAATAAATTTCATGATTATCTAGAAAATACAAAAATATATATTTATTATTTTTATGCTTCTGTTTACTGTAGTTGATATATTTATAAATTTTTTTAAAGTACTTGTCCATATTTTCCGATACAAATTTGATTTGTTAAGATGTTGTAATACACAAGGAAGTTGTGCCCCAAAATGCTTATTCCGGGAGGGCATCTGTATAGGGGCTTTAAACAAAAAAATTCACCAGTCTTCTCCCCAAACAGTTGACTTGGTTTTCTGCTCATTTTTGTGCCAAAATAAATAAAATATCCTTAAAACACAAACCTGTATTTTGACCCCAAGAACGCACGGGCCCCCAGCTGAACGGACGGAAGGACAGACGGACATGCCTTAATTGAGACAAAAAAATTTCTTGTATAAGATTTCGCTGCAATCAGATTGTGATTTTTCAATGGTCCTATATAAGCCCCCTTTTTAGATAATATTTTTACCTCCATAAAATTTTAGTGGTACTTGGCGTATTTTAAGCTGTGGTGAAGGACATAGTATGATTGGGCTTGAACCACAAAATTTTTTTTACTGGTTTTATTGTATCAAAGCTAAAAAGAATTCAAATTTGCAACTGTAAAAATAAGCAAAACAATCAGATGTAAACTCCACTATCTTCGTGGAGCAAAGCATAAAATGATATTTAATGGTAAACCTCATATATGAACTTAAACATTTTCAATTACTTAAATCACTTCTCAAACTCTATAGAACTCCTTAATAAATTTTTCCTACCTTTATTGCAATAACTAGTTTAAAAATTTTATGAAAATTTTATTTAATAATTTCCTTATAATAAACTTTGCAGTGTTTAAACTTTAAATAAATATTTTAAGGCTTGAAGTAATAATAAAGTTCAGCCATTTGGCATAATAAAACTCTGTGAGAGAAAATGTTTGTTTGAATATTTGTTTAGAATAAAAAAAAGTTTATTGCGGTTGCAAAGGTTTGTTTAAAAATAAAAAAGAAAATAAATTTAATATTTTCTCTGCATGATGTATTTAGAAAGTTAATTAAAGAAAATGTTATATATGTTTTGAAACAAGCAGAGAAATAACTTTAAGACTGCTGCAGTGATTAGATGTATTTTGTAATAGATTTATGTATAAACTTGTCAATGTTATAACGTGTAAGCCGCGACATCGTTCGAATGTTACTTCTAACTGAAATAATTTCGAAATAAAAAGTAATCCACAAAATATGCTATCTGTCATATTTAATTTAATTTATTTAAGATAAAAATATTCTTTTGGTTGAAAAAATTATTTAATTAATTTAAGATTAAAATATTCTTTTAGTCAAAAAATGTCCTACAAAACCGTATCACACTTTTAAAAAAGTAAGTAACTATGACAGCCAGGCATGTTAACAAACGTTGTGACTGACTTTAATTTTTAAAAAGCCTCAATAAAAATCCCCAGTTTTTTTTTCAGTTTTTAAAACATTTTAGAATTAAATTTTTTGTTTGCATAAACCTAAAAAGCTTGAAGTAAGTGTACGGTTGCGTTTATCTGCCTAATTTAAGAATTTAAATTGTTTTTATTGAAAATCCTTAAACCTTTAAACAATTTTGATATAATAACACATGTTCCTTTAATAATTCCCCATCAAAAATTCCCTTTGCTCTTTATGTTACTAAATTTAAGCTGCTTTTTATTATTGATGTTGTTGCTGATACAAATACAAATTCACAATAGCAACAGCAATAAAAGATGAAACGCTAATCCAATTATTAACATTTCAATGCAACCGTTAAAATAAACTGAAACATACATTAACAAGTGATGAGTAGTTAAGCCTTTTTACATATACATACATGCACAAATACTCGCATACATATACACTAAAGATGCTCATAAAATGTTCCTATAATAGCATTAGCACACACATACTATTTAAAATGAACACAAATATGAAAACAAGTAAATTTTTGTAAATTTGTTCAAGGATAAGGGATTTAAATTTCATTAAAAACAAAATTATGAAACATAATTAATAAAAAGAAAATAAAATTTAAGAATTTAGAACTAAAACGTTTATGGGTAAAAGATATCTAATTGTCATAATTTTTGCTATAAACGCAAAGAATTCAAAATTTTAATTTAAAAAAGACTATAATTTCGCGTTGTGTACCGTTGCTCCACCCTGTTAGAACTACATGTCCTCCAGTCCTAATTAGCTCAACTGCGACGCGCACCTTCCACTCTTGTCATTTGGCCAGCAGCGTTCTCGAAAAAAAAATGGTCCGATGACTGCCTCAGCATGAACAGGGCATCATGTAGTCACTATGAGCGGTAGAAATGGCTCCTCGTGCATTACTCGTGGATTTTCGATGCCACTGCAGCCTCGAGATTTAGGACAGCTTGAGCGTAGATAACGCGCGCTTAGCGGTCGACAAGTAGCAACTGATGCACGCACTGGATCTTGTACGGAAACATACGAAAATTCGCCTAAGGAACAACCGGCTGATGGCTAATTGCGAGGCATGGAGGGTCGATGTTTCTGGCGACAGCTCCACATCTTCGCCAAAAGCGGTGATATTCTCGGTAAAATAGCCGCTCTGCGGCTGGCCACTCTAGCAGCGTTTCGTGGGGTCGCATATTATTCAACGTTGGTGGCCAAACGGTACAGTGTTTGCGCAGTCGAAGCCGGATGACCGCGGAATTCCCGACAGAGTTAGCACTGCGCCAACCCCACAAACGAATTGTTACACAACACAATAGACAAGATTATTCCGCGTTCTTGGTAAGTATATCGCTCCACGGCTTATTTACTTGTTTTGTACATCTGTCTAGTTTACAAATTTCAAAACAGATTTGACATTGGCCGCCATTTGCAAAATAAGAGCATCTTCCAATAGGGTGATTTCTTTTGGCCCACCTGTTACAAGACAGTTAAAGACAACAATGCTTGTTCCGGGAAGACATTCCAATAAGAGCTGTTCCAAGAAATGGACTGATTAACATTGAAAATAGTTGGCTACTTACTAGTGCCAAAAACGTTTCTGTGCCAAATTTAATCAAACTCAAAATTGCTACCTGCAGGACCGACGGACGGTTGAACGGACATGCTTAAATCGACTTAAAAGGTGATTTTGAGTCGATCGAAGGTAGTTTTCAGACCATTATTTTCAGGCGTTAGGTGGTGTGGATATTAAAAATAAAAAAAACAACTTAAAAAAAATGTTTAAAAGCACTTAATTAACAAACAAAAAAATTTATTTTTTTGGTCCCTGAAAAACGTTCTAAATTAAGGCACAAAAGTACCTGTCACTTACAGCATATTTTATGTACATTTATTCCCAAAGGCTTTGTCAACAGTAAATTAAAATTTTTTATAAAAAAAAAACTGAAAACAGGTAAAAATTTAAAATAACAAAATATTTCTCTAATATTTTTTCTTTGATTTTTCTTTTATTTTTTTATATTTATGACAGCTTGAGTTACTTTTTTAGTTGCTTTTGTTTGTTCGTTTGTTACTTTAATATTGGCAAACAAAGCCTTATTCGTTTTTTTTTTTGTTTTCCTTATAAAAAAAAACAATTTTTTATTATATCTATTGTCGAAGGAATTGAAAATACCTTAAAAAAAAGAAATATGATAGTGATTATGGGGGTGGTTTATATACAAGAGTTGAAAAAGAAGGCAAAAAACAAAAATAAAGCAAATAAAAGTGGGGGAGGCTAAACGCCCTTTTAATGTTAATCGATATTTAGGCTTTAGAAATCATTAAAGCGTTAATTTTTCAATAATAAAAATAAAATATTATGAAAATAACAACAACTACAAAAACAACATCAATATCAATAATATTAACAAAAAAGTTTAATGAAAATTTTGATGGGGAGATAAAACAGATAATGACAATTAATGTGGGTATTTGTTTAAAAAAGGTCTTTCATAAAATTTTCCCCATTTTTATATGGCAACATAATCAAGGCATTAATATTTTAATAATTCCCAACGTGAACATAAGAAGGCAGCAAAATATATATTAAAAATGTAAAAAAAAAATTAATGAAGCCATTTTGGTGCTTTTAAAGGAAAGAAAAATTTTAATATTTATTACTTTAGCTATTTATTGGTTATTTTATAACTTTCTGCTAAAAAAAGATTTAATACTTTAACACCTTTTTATTTAAGACCTTTCTGGACACCAACATACAAACAACTTACACACGTATTCGTGCATTATTAAAATTCTTACGAATTTCATTCCTTGTGTTATTTTACAGGCTGTCTGTTCTTTTCTAGGAATAATTTACAAAAAATAACAAACACACACAAGGCAAAAGTGGTATTTATGAAAGGGGTTTTAGTATTTGTTTTAACGCTAAAAATGTCTATCACCGCCTGTTTATGTGAATGTGTGTTGGCGCTTTCCTCCCTTTTTTAAAGTAAAAAACTAATTTGTTCTTTAACAGAAAAACGCTTGTGTATTTTGTTTCATTAAAAGGATAAAAGACGTCGCGTGCTATATAAAATCTGGCGCCAACTTTATAAATAAAAAACTTCCCTTTTTAATGTTTTTTATATTTCGTTTCTAAATTCTTAGTTTATTTGTTTTTAGAGTTTATGCGGGCTTAGATTTCTTAAAAAAATTATTTATTTAAGTTTGTTAATGACTTCAGTTTACATTTAACAAGTAAGAGCGGTACATTCGTCTTTTTATATACACATTCAGGGCAAATATTATAATAAAGGAACGTTGTACCGGGTTTGAAGTCAATAGCTTTCCTACTTTCTAAAATAAAAAACTTTACAAAATGTTATAGTTCGTATGCATAATAGAAATACCATGTAAAATGTTTGAGCTCGGGAGTTTTAAAAACTTTCGACATTATTCGAAACAAAAGTTTAATAAAAGTTGATTGCTCATATGGGGGATTCCTCTTTTCCTGCTCTCATCAAACAATTTTTTCCCCAAATGTAGGAACTATTGTTCCATTACTTTTTGAAGGACATTGAAAGTCGTTAGCTATTATTGTATCGAAAATTTTAGAAAAATTTTTCATTTGTATGGAGGCTGATACTCCGCCTGGTCCCTTAAAAATATTTTTATACCCTTCACATAAGTGATAAGGATATATACAAGTTTGTAATTCCATTTGTAATTTCTTAACTATCCATTTGCAACCCCTAAAGTATATATATTCGGGATAGGACAGTCGATTTAGCCATGTCCGTCTGTCCGTGCTATTGTTGAAATCAACTTTCTTAAGCCATCGATGTCGTATAGACCTGTGTGTTGTATCAAACAATCAAAAATATCTGCTTAAAAATTTCTTTTGAAATCCTGCAAAATCGCCTGATAACTGAACGAGATATAATCTAAAAACTAAGACCACCTCGTTTATTTCTCTAAAATTTTTGCAAAAAAAACCTCTTTTTCCTCCCAAACGTTTTTGTGGAAGACCTTTACCCTCTATCTCTAGCCCTTAGCATGGTTGCAATAAAATATTTGAAAAATTAGGATAAAACCCCTACAATTTTTTCGAATTTGCCTCTAGAGGAATAAAATGTATCACAGCTCCTATTAACTTTCTCTCCTAAACATATTCCTTGAACATACTTACCCCCTATCTCTGTCAGCTAAAGTGGTTGCAATACAAAATTTACAAAAATGATGTAAAAATGCCCACAACTTCCTCAGAGTCGGCCTTAGAGAAACAAGTGTACGTCCGATCCCATTAACTCCCCCATCCAAACATCTTCCTTAAACATACTTACCCCCTATCCCCACGCCTGAAGGGGGTTACCATAAAAAATAAAAAAATTAAGTAAAAACTCTTAAAACTTCCCAGAAATCGTTCTTAGAGGAATAAAAGGCATCACAATCCCCATTAATTTTCTCTCCCAAACACATTCCTAGAGCATACTTACCCCCTTTCTCAATCACCTAAGTGGGTTGTCATACAAAATTCTAAAAACTAGAGTAAAAGTCCCTACAATATTTGAAAAAAATTAGGGTAAAATCCCCTACAGCTGCAACAATCACCCTAAGAGGTTTAAAATATGATACCGACCCCTATTTAAAAATCAAAAATAATTCATAAATAGAAAAACAAAAAAATAAAAAGAAAAATTCTGGGTTTCAAAAGTCCAATGTAAATGGTACCTTTTATTCGGCACAGCCGAATGCAGCTTGGTTGCATTGAACGTAAGAAGCCTGAATTAAATGAGTCAGAGATTAAAGACATTGCTAAAGGTTTTCTTAATAACATGCTACCTAGTAATGATGAAAACTTAACTTTGATCGTTTTGCCTATATTCTAGACTCCATTTCATTTAATTCAGTGAGTGAGAATGATTTGTACTTGCGCTTGGTTCAATGAAATCAAACACAACTTGGCATGACTTGATCCCACTTTTCAAACATTATCACTTCCTGGCTCATAGCTGAATCTAAACTAACATGCTTTTCGACGCAATCGTACTACTTCTTTGCTTTTACTTGCTCTCACCGACTACATTGGGCGTATTCTGGACGAACACTCTAACTGCATAATGGTGTCATTAGATCTGACAAAGGCATTTGATCGGGAAGATCGTGTTTGTTTTATAAGAAAGCTGCACGATAAGATTTTTATCATCTGCTTGCAAGTTAATGTACTTGTATCTGACAAAAAGATCTTTATTTGTTTCTGGTGTTAACTGTTAACTCTTAAATGTTAACTGGTGTGCCCTAAAGATCGGTCCTAGGCCCACTGCTTTTTCTTTTGTATCTGAATGACTTTCTGTCACACAGGAATAATGAATATATGCTGACGACATTGTAATCTTGTAAAAATTGCTTGCTGGGCAAGTTGGCCAATTTCAAGCACTAATAAGCGATCATATGAATGTGATTGATAAATAAAACGGAATGACAAACTGATGTAGACCCTTACCACTATGTGAATTGAATAACAAACAATAAATTTGTTTTAAAGCTAGAGAATGTAACTGTTTTATCACATAATTTGCGTATAATAAATTAATTAATGTGCCTCTTCATTACATAAGTACTTCATTATAATTGTACATATATATATACAAAGACACAAAAAAAAACAAATATGCTTTTAATGTTGTACACAAACACATGTATATTATTACCTACACTAACACATTTCGTCACAAAACAAAAAAATGTTTTATTCACTCAAGCATGTCAATGTCCTTTCCCATGATAAAATGCCTCTAATGGAGGACAGTAATAAACAACACTTAACATAAACAAAAACAAAAAAAAACTTAACAACAATAGCTAAAAAGATAATAAAGAAAATAAAATCTTGACAAAAAATTCAAAAGAAAAATAAATAAAAAGTTTTCTTTTTTTTTTGTTTTAGTTGGGGAAAATTTCTTAAGGGTGAAAACAAAAAAACCAAAAACATTTTATTGTCGCGTTAACCGACCGCAACGTACTAAAAATTATAGTAAACAGAAGCATGTTGAGTGGAGTAGAAACAAAAAGTTTTATGCGGCTTAAACCACTTTCAGTAGTTAAAACTTCTACTTCTGCTGGCCATTCCCTGATCCTTTAATATTATGCTGGCATTTAGACAATTTTGCAAGTGTTTTTACAGGCAAGATTTTATTAATTTGTTGCTGTTTTTCTTATTCTCCACTAAGAAAAAAAATTTAAAATAAAGTGTAAGACAAAAACGTCAAAGAAACGTGTTAAGATTTATTATGGGTTTTTAAACTTTAAATTTGATTTTGCTTTTTTTGTATATTTGTATGCATTTTAAAAAAAATGACAGCTTAATGGTAAAATAGGTTGGAAAAATGCAAAGTTTGTAAAACAATATTTACTTAACTCTTTTGTTACTGGCTTTGATGCTGTTCAAGTGCTAATCCGATAAGGGTTTTAAAATTTTTCATACTTTTAGATCGTTTTTATTAAAACAAATATTTAATTTTTATTTCAAACTGTTTTTGAAATATTTAAATAAAGACAATAAACTAAGATTGAGTTCTAAGTTCAGTGGCTGTATATAATATCCTTCATATTAATCTTTTTGTATACCAAGTTATCTGATATATCCAGGTTGTTTTCGAACCGCATATATAATTTTAATAAAATTTTGACAAAGTTTGGACGACTACTTTCAGGCTCCTATCCAAGAGATGTTTCTTTTAAATAAAAAATTCATAATGGAAATACCTTGAGAGGTTTGAGGTTGATAGTTCTAACAGTTATTAAAATATTTCGTATCAAAAGTTTAAAAAGTATTATTCAATTGTATGGGGGCTTCCGCCTCCGCTCCCTCTGCTTCTAACAAATAAATATATGGTTGGACAATTACCTATTTAAGGATATTTCAAGTCGATAGCTTTTATAGTGTCTAAGATCTTTTCTTTTACAATTTTTATAAGAATTTTTTAACTGTGTAGGCTACCACTTTTCCTGCTCCTATTCCCATATTTTTTTTCCAAAATGTAGGTACTGTCTTACAACTACTTTTGGTGGGACATTTGGTTATAGTTTTCGAGAAATTTCGTATACAATTTCCCCTTGTCTTATTCAATAACAAATTTTCCCAATATAGATCGTCGCTTTTAAATTATTTGTGCCAAGATTTGTGGCAACAGTGTCACACTTTCTGAAATATATATGGATATATGCTTGAATTATGTCCTAGAAAATTGGGCATTATTTTGCCTATATCCCATTTTGTAATTAACGGATCTTGCTGATTTTTAACAGCGATTGTCACGGGGATATTTTTAAAACTTTCTATGCGACTGAAATTTGTTTTTTGATTTCAAGAGACACAGGGACGGACGTGACTACATCCCTACTTGTAAGGATCCAGAATATATTTACTTAACGGGGTCGTAAATGAATATTGAAAAAGTTAAATACGGAAAAAAAAAACTGATATATACTCTTGTAACTATGTGAAGGTTATAGGTTTTTAACCACTGTTGAGGTCAAAAGTCAAAAAAGTATACAAAAAGAACTTTTTTCGAGTTTGAAAACTTTTTTGCATTTTTTTAAAACTTTAAGTCTAGAACTATGAATTTCAGACCTATTGACTCTGTTTAGGAACGGAATTTGCTAAAGAAGTAATAAAATTTTTTTTCGAAGTTTTTAATTTTTTTGGCATTTTTAGTTTATGGGTCTTGAAATGTTTAATTAAGGACTTTACAAATAAAAGTTTTAGGTAATATTTAGATTAAAACGTATTTTTTGGCAAAAATAATTTTTTTCAAATTTTTTTAATACGAAAAACCTAAAATTAAAAATTTTAAAAGCACTTGAGTTTCAAAAATCTTGTTAAATACCGATAAGAAATTGGTTGTAATTTACTTGACTTTCCGATGTTTTCTTGTGTAAGTTTATTTTTTATTAAAAATTTTACAACCTTACAACAAAAAGTAAACCCAACGGAAAAGAGTGTCTTTTAAATTAAAGGAGTCAAGATAAAAGCGAAGAAATAAAAAGGGAGAAAATTTGAGAGATCTGAAGTAAAATCGTCGCATTTGATTTGAGTCGAAATTTTCTCTAAGCCATCAATGCTTTTAATATAGAAATTCTAACTAGAATATTTTTAATTTTCATTAGAATTTAATGCGGCAATTCGGCCCCTGGTGTATCGCTTTTACAAAACAAGCTCTAGTACTATAAACAAGTAAAGAAAAAATACGAGAAGCCTTGTATTGGCCTTCAATTAAAACGCCATTTACGATAAAAAGGAAAGTAATATTATTACGAATTAACAACAGAGGGAAAGTAAAGGTACGAATTTGGGTATTTGTAGCTTTAAATTTTTTAGTTAACCAAGTTCTTACCTTTATACAAAATATGTTATAAACCAAATGAGAATTATTAAGGATTTGCGAGTGAACTCATTGTTAGTAGTATATAGGCACTAAACAAATCTTTTAGGCAAACCTCAGTTCTACTGCCTTCTCTTTTTGCAAAAAAAAAAATATTCTTTACTTTAATATGGAAAATCATAAATTTAATATATATCGAACAAATAAAAAATTTATTTAAAAATATAAGTCTTATGGCATTTTCTTAAATGTTAAATGAATATGTCCTTTATCATGTCTCTGTTTTACAAATTTAAGATTTCAAAATTTTTATTTTTTAAAACCAGTTTTAAAAAGTTGTCACTTTTTTATGTTTTTATGGGTTCAGTAAGAAATTTTTGTTTTTTTTTTGTTTCTAAAAACAAATTGTGGTTTCTTTGCTGGGTTTATGCAATATAAACTTTTAGCCATTAGTTTTGATATGTTGACTAGTTTTAAGTTATAGCTTTTGTTATTGTAATTGTTATTGTTGTTTGTTGGTATAATATTCATGTTATTCCTACTGCCACTGCTGTTACTAACATAAAACAAGATGGATGTATTAGATTGTGGTAGTGGTCTAGAACTTAAGAAAACTCACATAAAGCAAAGAAAATAAAATTCTTTAAATGCAATAAAAGCCTTAAATAAAGTATAAGAGAAAACTTATAAAATGAAAGAAAAAGTTACCAAAAAATAAATAAAGTTTAAAATCTTTGTTTTACAACCAACTTAACACCCGGGAAAACTTTCCAAATTTTCAAGCATTAAAGGGAAAATTGTATTAAACGGCTACTGTGTGTGTGTGTGCACAAGAAAAAAAGAGAGTGAGATTGAATGTGTTTGTAAGTTAATAAGAGATAAATAAAATAAAAGCGCAATTTGTACGTGACATATTTAAAATTGTGGAAAATATTTGACTAAAAAAAGAGGAAAAACTTAGAAAGGATCTTACAAAAACTAAATGAAATTCTAAATTTGCTGTTTTTTGCAAAAAAATATATCTGTAAGTACTTCTAACCAGTAGTATGTGTAAAAGCAAGTGAGCCATTTTAGTGTCGGCTCATAACTTATTTATGTGCAGCCAAGCTAATAGCAACTAATTTGTTGTTACAAAACGTAAGAAAGAGGATATAAAACGAAAACTTCTATTATAAGCTTTAATTTTTTTGGTATAAGTTCAACAACAGCCTAATGATATGTAGGTATACATAAGGATTCCCTATAAACTCAAAGCAACAGTTATGTTTCATACTTTCAAATATCTTGTTTCATCTTAAAGTGAAAAAAAGAAAAACTTTTAGCAACAAAGAAAACTTTGTAAGACAAATTAAACAGCTTAGTTGTTTGTTGCTTCTGTTTCCCTTTGTTTCCTAATTTGCTATTCCCTGTGGCCTTAAATATCGATTTTCTGTATATTGATAAAGTTTTTTTTCTTTTTGTTGTTGAATACTTTAAGCTGCTATTTAGCTAGCAAGTTCTGGAGTTTATTTAAATGGTAAGGGAACTTACTTCGAATAATTATTATATTTTTTTATGGGTGGCAAGTACAGAAAAAGAAAAATAAAATCAATTAGATCCCAAAATGCGTTAAAGTAATTAAGAAATTTTAAGAAAATTTTATTTTTAAGAATCCTCCAAGCAAATTTGTGTTTAAACTTTTGATTTGCCTCTTTTGAAAGTCCTCGGTTTACTATTCCTTCACCAATGCCAAGAGGAAAATAAAGCCGGATGGCTCCTATTTATTTAGTGCAAGGGCCTGTATATTGGTTATGGAAAAATGAATAGAGGGAATTACGTTTGCGGACGTTTACTTTTAGTTTTTCGATATTGAGAGTGTAAAGAAAAATATCTGTGGGGTGTCTGGTGGAAAATTTATGTTTTTTAATACGATTATTTTATTAAGTAATAAACGGTGTGGAGGAGGATGGCGCCATTGGCATTATCGATTGTGCGGATTTGTCAGTCACGATATCGTAGTGGTCGAGTGAGAGTCGCGATTCGCGATCAGTCCGTGACTATCAATATAGAAAAGAGCAGCCTCGCTGGGACTTACAAAAGCAATTATTTATTAAATTTAGAAAAAATATCTGAGGTTCCATCCGTTTAAAATTCAAATCGTTCAAGAACTAAAAGAAAGTGACTTTGATTTATGCAAAACTTTTTTTTGTGAAACGGTGTTTAAGTATTTTTTCGTTTGTTAATTCCATTTTTTGAAGCGACCAGGCTCATTTTTACGTAAACGTCAACCAGCAAAACTGCGGTTACTGGTCTTCAAGCATCCGCAACACTAGATTGAAGTACCAGAAACCATTGCCCATTGCGTTGCCCAAGGGTAGCTGTTTGGTGTGCCCTATACACGCTTGAGGTAACTGGACAATTTTTTTTCGAAAATTTTTAAGGCCAGGCGACGAATATAAACGGTAAAAATTATCGACGCCTGATTACGAAATTTTTTGTGCCAACCCTGCGAGCTCATCCAACGTACTCTTTTCCCACGTAGTCTCAACAGGATAGGGCGACTGCACGATGAATTCGATGAATTTGCTTTGCTAAAGTTTCCCCTAAAAATTGATCAGTCGCTTTGGGAACATAAAATGGCTACAGAGGTCGCCCGATCTGACTCCCATGGATTCTTTTGGGGCTACCTCAAAAAGATGGTTTAAAGTGACAATCTTCAATATCTTGGGGCTTTAAAAAAAAATTTTATCGAGAAATCAGCTATATTTAACCAAGTTTACTGCAGCGTGTGGCGCAAAATACAAGGCTCTGTTTTGAGTAGTGTGTTCAACTCGACAGAAGACATGTGGATAACTTACTCTTTAAAAAAATAATGCACATTTCCATTCTATCGTTCAAAGATCGAATAAAATTTTGTGTCAATTACTACGTTTTTGTCACTCACCGGACAGTCGAGAGCAAATTAATGTTCTCTTCTTGAAAGGCGCGTATAACTTAAAATGTCATTTTCTTTGTTGTAACTGGTTTCAAGAAAAGTTAAGGGTAAAAAAATGCGTAAACATATTTGTGAAATCATTCCATTATCTACTTAGAAATTTCGTCTTATTATATTTCTTTTCTCTTTGTTATAGGGTTTCAAAAGTATAAAGAAAAATCTACTATATGTTACACGAAAAATGTAAAGTTGTTGTAAAAAATATGTATGTTTTTGTTTTAACATTTTCCCTTACCCTCATTTCCCCTACTCCCCTCCCCTACCATACTTTAAATTATTCTATTTTTACTTGCTTTAGTTTCCGGTCAAGTTTTTTAATAAATTTTTTTAAAGACAAGTTTTCTTACTTGTTTGTGCTTGAAATTTTTTTATTTATTTTTGTTCTTAAATTTGTTTGGCTTTTCTTTGTCTGTCAACATAAAAGTTCTTTGTCTTTTACATATTCGCTTATTTGTTATACTTTGTAAAATATTTTAAACTTTTGTAAAACTTTTTTCTTCTATTTTTCTATTTGCTTGACTTTTAAAAGCAAACTACTTGTTATTAAATCTGAAACCAGTACCAATTTTACCATGATTTCCGAGCACTACAGGCAACAGTTTTGCGATTTTGCATTTTATTGCAAATCATTTGACGAACGTATGCTTACACTGCGCGAACCAACCATTTTGCTAAACTACCTAAAGGTTTTGTAACAATATTATACCATGAAAATGACTTGTGAATTAACAACCTCATAAGGCAACCGACATTTAATGAGTTACTGATAAAATAAAACAGGAAATGTAAAAAAAAAAAACGGTGCAAGTTCAAAACCAACAGGATGACAGGATACCCTTTGTGATATAAATTATTTTCAGATACAAAAATCAATGAAGTTTATGATATAAAAAATCCAAAAATTTTGTTATTTCGTTGAATTGTCTTATTTTTTTTTTTTTTTGAAAAATATCACTTAAATACTGCTAAAATGCGGGATAAATATTTGACCTTTTAACAAACACGTTCTTATTAATCTCAATGATTTTAAGAAAAACAAAGAAGTTTTTTTATTCGCTAAAATATATTTTAAGGATTATTTTCTGTCTGAGGAAATAATTGCTTGAGGACTATATCAGAATTCATCTAATTAGTTCTGAAACTCCAGTAACCGCTTGAAAATTATTAAAACCCTAGGAAAGCCTAGGTTGACCTCGCTGTGCCTGATTTTTTTTATATAGATTCTTTGGGTTTTTAATGTTACCAAGCCATAAAAATTATATACATTTTAACTAGGTCGATGTAATAAAATTCAGATAGCTCCACATTTTCTTGTCAACTGCCAGCAATTCAGTTTTACTAGCCCCAGAAATTTTCTTTAGGTTTTGAAACATATAGTACCATAATCACTTTTAAGTAAACAGTTTCAATTGGAGCATAAGAACTCAAGACAGGGATACAAAATATGCTCAACTGCCCCTCTATCTCGACAATCGTGCTGCTGCTGTTTTTGCATAAGCCGTTGCCCGAAAATGACTTTGTGCTATCTGTACTATGTGTCTAAAAAGGCTTTTTAACAAAAATTTAATAAACATTTTCCCCCCATTTTTATAAAATGGTATTTATCAAGACCCAAATGACTCGGGTCTTCACCGTAGAATCTGTATCCTTTGGCTAATAGTACGTCTACTTGAAATTCATTGTATTCATTTAAAATTTTTAAAGAACTCTCTTATATCAGCTTTCTGGCTAAAATCCGCAGCTCCAAATTAACTCTTTTCACATTACACTCACTCAGTAAGAAAATACAGAATCTGTACTCTGGGAAGCGGGCCTAGCCAGCTTTTTTCCTTCATAGCTTTACCTGGCTTGCCAATGAACTTCAGACACGCAATCATGTGGTTTCTGCTACATTCATCTTACTTATGAGTAATTACTTAAAAGCTGACACAGAACTTTTTCTTCACTATGCGAACCTAGAATCGATTTCACGGAGCTTTGGCCTTCTGCACTTCTTCTCCAGATTCTGAAGCCAAGTTTGTGACGTTTTCTTTAATTTTATCTTTTCATCGGAGTTTTAATCTTCCTCTTTTGCATGATCTGACACGGCTCCCATTCAGATGCTTTCCTAGTTGGAGCATCTGCATTCATTCTCAACACATGATCTAGCCAACGGTAACATTGAATTTTAATACGCCTTATTGTTTCAATGTTGACAAATAGCTCATAAATCCGTCAATGCAGATTAGTATATAGGTTTTCTGAAGAATTGTCCTCTTGAACACTCCAAGCACACTCTCGTCTACTTTGCAAGTACTTATACTTAAAAGCCATATATCAGCACGGGTGGTACAGTGTTTCGTAGTAAATGATTTTGGTTTGTCTTTCGGAATTCTGATTTACTATTAAACTGCTTACTAGGTCCAAAGTATCACCTATTGCCAAAAAAAGTTTTTTCTGATGTTGTTTGTTTTGCTAATCGCGGTTCTTAGGTCCTCATTTTTAAATTTTGAGTTCTTAACTTTCCCGCTCTGCTCAAGTCTACTGGACGACTTGTACGTTAATACTATCAACTTGTTTTTATCTTCTTTTAAAACAAGATCTGCTGACTCTTTCCCAAAATTTGGGTGGCAATTACTTTTTGCAAAATTTGGCCTGCGATGTCGAAACTGTCCACGTAAGTATGTAGCATGTGCTGTTTTGTGCGTCAGTGTTCAAGTTCTATTCACATTTGCATCTCGTATAACCTTTTTAAGAGAATGTTTAAAAGATCATAAGAAAAGCTGTATCTTTGTCTAAAACCTCATTTGGTACTTTTAGGCTCATAGATATTTTTGCATGTCTTAGCTGAGGATTGTGTATAAGTTAAGGCCATTCGGCAAAGTCGTATTAGCTTTGCAGAGATATCAAATTCAGACGTAGCTTGATATACTTTTGTACGTCTATTAGGCCATCGAAAGTGGCCTAATAGACGACAAATCGATGGTATGTAAGTATGTGTCGATCGGTTTTTCTGGAGTCTTTGTCAAGATTTAGCGTGATTTGTATCTGGTTAATAGTGTGTTTGCCAGGTCTAAAGCCGCATGGATATCACCCAACTATTGCGCCAAATTCAGATTTTGATTTTTCACACAATACGCTGGATAGTATTTGGCATTCTACGCTCCAATAATTCTGCTATGACCATGTGGTATCCCACTGACCTCATAATAGTCGTAGAACTCTTTGTAATACCCTCTCCAACCAGATTTATTTGTTTTAAATCGGTGGATACACCCATGGACGGGGCCTTTTTAATATAAAATTAATGCTCAATAGAATCAGAAATCAAGGGAGATTTATGGGCTTTAGAAATTTCCTCCAGATAAAAATAATATTGGAAAAGTTAATGTCTATATTGCATATTACCGAACAGAATTCGTTTTAGAGCTACATATGTGAAAAAAAGTCGATCATCACTAGTTTCAATAAGCTTTGTTCTAATCTTCAAAACCTGTCTATGCCGAACTAATTTGAAGTATGTTTAAAAAAATGATTTATACTTTCATCACAATATCAGAAAGATGCCCGGCTCGACGGATGGGCTGACCTGCTTTTATCATTTAAATTAAAGTTAGATCTTAGGCAGAGTGTCAAAGATTCGCGTAGATACCTGCCGCGGGTGCTCTTAACACAAGGTGAATACAATAAGTCGACCAGCACCCCCATGGATGATATTTTGCCAACATGGCAAATTATCACCCATGAGTACCAATTCGAAGACAAACATTTGGGTATGCCTTCCCCCTTGGTGAGGAGCGGAGCCTATCTAAAACTTTCACCGATCTATGGGTCACGGCACCTGGTTGCAATGCAAGTCCACATCGAGCAGAAGCTCTCCCCGCAATTTGGGTTCAAACCACAACCACCACGTTTCTCCCGAAGGGGCCTCAACCATTGTTAGGCTAGAGCCGACGTTCTAGGGGCTCCTGACACCCGTGGTACCAGATATAGAATGACGAGCTTCTGGTCAGGCCTCGTAGCCAAGATGAAGCCAAGGCTACTTCCAGTTGAACTCCAAATAGTTCAGGCACTGGTAACCCCACGCGGCCGAAACCACTTCTAGTTTCGACTCAGAAGTCCAGGACTGGTCACCACAGCGTCAACACACAACAACACACAAACAGACAGCCACCCTATTCCGTCCAGGTAGATCTTAGACAATTTTTTTTTCATAAAAAAATCCGCATAAATGCATAGGAAATAAGAAAAAATCACATAATAATAAAGCCCCTCTTACACTTTTTAGGCGATTACTGTTATCAGTTACATGGTAATTAAATTTCACAGAAAAATTTATATTTTTAAAGATAATATTTTAACCACAAAATATTTTTTAATCAAACATGCTACTATTTTTAATGTTTAAATCAAAAGGGTTTTATATAAAAAAAGCGTTTGAATATTTTCCCCTTTTAAATCTACATAACCACATTGGGAATCGCAAACTGGCGTTTTTATTGTTTGTTTGCTTCCTTTTTTTGTTTTCCTTGTAATAAAAGACATACCTTTTGTTGTTTTTGTTTTGTTATAGGAACTGTTGTTGTTTTTGTTAATGATGCACCATATTTGTGGTTAAACGTTATCACAAACAAACAAAAATTTACAAACAGTGTCAGTATGTATGTGTATGTGTGTGCGCGAGTGTAAACAATTGGAATTGTTGATTGTGTTAATGTAGATGTTTTTGCCACTTTGTGTATGTGGCAGGAATGAGTACTTTTCCACCATTGATGTTTTTTGTAATTTTGTTTCCCTTTGTTGTTTTTGTTTAGAAAGTGAGCCAAGAAATATTTTAATAAGTGGAACAGATTTTCAACAGTTTTTTATTATTTGTTGTTGGTTTCTGTTTTGCTTTTAAGCCCACAAAATATTTTACGATTTAGTTGTGTTGCTCAAACTGTTTATGCCAATTGTTTTTATTAAGATATGGAGGGGTAAAAGTTAATGAAGCGGTTTAATAACAAAAATGTTAGCAAATGATGCATTAAGACTAAACGCAAAATTAAGGTAAATATTTTTTTAAATTTCAAAATATAAAATTAGTATTTTTTCCTAATGCCATAAAGGGATGTATTTAAAGGAAGTTTACGCGAAATTCCGCAACTTTAAATACGGAAAAGGGCAGTCTTATGGGGACTTCTCAAAGCGACAATTCATGAAATTTTAAAAAGGGATGTAAATTTCCTTTCTTTTAAAATTCAAACCCTTTCAAGAGCTGAAATAATGAGTCTTTGTTTAATACAAAAAACTTTTGTAAAACGAGGATGGAGCATTTGCGCACTGTAAATCTAATTTTTTTTTTATCGACGAGGCTCATTTTCACTTAAACGGACACGTCAACAAGCGAAACTGCCAAAACTGGTCTCCCAAAACTTTCAGCCTTTCACTTAAATATAAAAAACCATTGCGGCGCCCCAGGGTAACTGTTCATTATACCTTATCTACGCATAAGGTAATTAAACTATTTTTTATAAAACATTCTCTAGGCCAGGCGACGAATAACAACGAGCAACATTATCAACGCATGACTACGGAATTCTTTTTGCCAAACCTGCCAGCTCATCCATTGTACTCTTCACACACGTGGTTTTAACAGGATGGGGCGATACACAGCCAGAGCTTCGATATATGTGCTTCGGGAAATTTTCGCCCAAAAATTGGTCAGTAGCCACCAAGGTCACCCGACCCATGGATTTTTTTTTTGGGCTATCTCAAAGAGAGGGTTTATATGTAATGACAATCATCAATCTCTTGTGTCTTTAAAGAAAAATATTCGTCAAGAAATTAGCTCAATTGAATCAAGTTCACTGCAGTGGGGGGCGTAGAACACAAGGCTCCGTTTTGAACAGTGTGTTCAACTCGACGGAAGAAATCTGGATGGCATTCTCTTTAAAAAAATAAAGTCTGCATTTTCATTTCATCGTTAAATGCTCCTTATAAAACTTTGTGTCAATTACTACGTTTTTTATTTAGGTTTAAAAAGATAAATTTGCCACCAGACACCTTGCAACTTTTACGGTTATAATGGGGGGTACTGAAACATAATATTATTCCACGTTAAACAGCCTAAAATGCGAAAAAGATATTCTCCTCTTAAGAGAATTAATCAAAGTATTTTACACAACAGAAACTTAAAGTCAAAATTCTTGAATAATATTGGTAATGGACAATGAATATTTATGTCAATTGCAATCTCACATAAATTTATCAAGGTTTCTATAAAACAAATATTTTTAATGTATTTTTGCTATAAAAACACATAATAAACTAAAAGCATTTTGATGTTTAATTTAAAGACACCAAAATATGTTAGTTTTAGGAAAACCATCTATATAAATCGTGTCACAAAAAACATTTTCAAATTATATTATAAATTTAAATACATTTAACGTTGTACAAAAGACCATTTAATTATGTAAGAAAATTTTAAAAAATAAAAAAAAAATTAAATTGAAATTTCATGTTTTCGTGCTGATAACAATATTTATTGTTGGTATAAAATACTTGAAACATTTTATTCCCTCCGGCACCAAGTAACAAGTTATTAAAGTTCTAAAAAGTTTAATTGAAATTTTACTTTTCAAAAATTTATAATTTAAATGAAAAAATTCCTTTAAGAAATAATTTATATTGTTGAAAAGTACTATTGTTTATATTGAAAATAAAATAATTTAAAATTGAAAATCTTATTAATATAATTAAACTGTCCTTAAGGTTTTTCTTTGAGGAGCAATGCGCTTAAAGCCAAAGCTTTTATCTTTAAAAAGCCTTAATTAAAAATTATTTTTACTTTGATATAGACTTACACGTGCAGTAGGTGTGATACATGACAATAATTTAAATTTTTTAAAAAGGTATAAAGAATGGACTAAAAACGGCATAAGATAAAAAAAAAACTATAAAAAATTGCAGTAAAAGTCGTTTTTAGTAAAATTATATTTTAATCTATTTTTATTGTACAATCATGTTCGTGCAAGTTAACATGATTCATGTTCAATCAAACAAATTTTTCGTTTCGATTTCGACCGATTGCTTTTTCGCTTTGGCTTCGGCCTATTGCTTTTTTGATTCGGTTTCGGCCGATTGCTTAATCGTTTAGGTCTCGCCTTATTGCTCTTTGGCTTCGGTCTTTCGCTTCGGTTTCGATCATTTGCTTTTTTGCTTGGATTTTAGCCGACTTCCCTTTCGCATAGGTTTTAACCTGGTGCGATCGTAGCTAGTATTTCTATTTCGCCAAAAGTTAGCCTTTGAAGTCGAAGCGTCACGGATTCAGCCCTTAAGAACCTCGTTTTTATTAAAATATTAGGTCATAGGACACAGGATTGTGAGAGGTAGTTTTTATCATGATTTTACCACCCGTCACTGGCCAACAAACCGAATTAGCATCGCCCGGGAGACACCGCGTCAGTGTGTACTACTACTAACGAGTGGCCAGAAATATAAAGAGGTAACAGCACACTTATTATTTCAATTAATAAAACATGATCAGACCCACTGAAGCTCCAAGGATTCTTGTTCTTACCATAAACATGAAAATAAAAATTGCCATTAGGCAAAAAAAAAATATATTGGGATTATTGAAATTTTGAACAGACATAAGGACACGCTTTATGATTTGTACAAATTACTTTTAAGTCCGAACATGGATATGCCTACTTTAAAAGTCTCCCTTTTTTAAAAAAGGTTAAAACAAGCAAACAATTTTTTTTTAATAAATTTAAATATTTCAACAGAGAAAATAAAGTTTGAACCTTAAATTATATTTCTTAAGTTCCAAGGATTCATGTCCTTCCCGTAAATCCTTAAAATTAAAATTGCCACAGCGCTGAGAAAAAAATTAAAGATTTATCAAATCTCGTTTAATCATTATTTAAAACACGTTCTTCTACTTGTCTCTATTTCTTTTAATTCCAAGCATGGATACGCCAGCTTCAAGAATGTTCTTTTCCAAAAAATATAAGGGATCAAAAAATAGAAAACTGTCTTTCTTATTGGTTATCCTTCAATCGCAAATTCTTTACAAATGACTTGAAACCCTTTTTGGAATGAATCGCAATGCCGTTTTCATTTTCCATTGATCAGTGTTTGTACAGAAAAATAAAGTTTTTACATTATTATTTTAATTTCCATTATATACGCAAATGTGCCAATTAATACGCTATTTTATCTTACTTAATTCTTTTAGTACTGAATTTTTGTAATTAATCATTTGCTAAAAATTTTTACTGGGTTGAGTTCGCTTACAAAAAATATTTACTGCAGAACACAAATTAAGATCGTAAACTGACTGTTATTTTACACAAATATTTTTAAATTTTTACTCAACATATTTCTGATAGTAAAAAAGTTCAGTAATGAAACACATGTTTTCAAATGTAAACAAATAACCAAAAATTAGCAAAAATCAATCTTTATTGGCTCAAATTTTTTATAAATTTTTTTAAAATAAAAAACACTTTAAATAAGTAGTTGGTTTCTTTTTTACAAACGTTTTTTATGACAGTATTTTTTCCAATTTCTCAGTATTTCATAAATTACTGGATTTTAATGAAAAAGTAAACGAATGAACCTACTATTACATTTTTGTCACTTTATTCTGGCAGCTAGACAATTAAACACCACTCAAGAAATGTTATAGAATTTATTGACAATTAAATTAAATAAAATAAATAAAAATGATTTGCTTTACGACAAAAATTTGCATATTCATAATTGCACACGAGTGCATATATTTTTGACCAATTTTAAAACTTGTATTTATAAATATGTATAAAATAAACGCAGTACCCGTGAGCAATTAAAATAATTTTCCGAATAACTAAAGATACAAATACATATAACAATTAGAGAAAACAAGTCACATTTATAGCAAGCAATTGGTGGTTTTCCGTTCGTCTTGTTTGTAGGCAACAATGTATCAAAATTTTTGTTTGTACCAACAAAGTATGTAGCTAAGTTTTGAAGTGGGGTATTTTTCTTGAAGAAAATTAAACAAAGGGAAAAATAATTTTTTTTTTGTAAAAAGTCTGACAGACAAAATGGCAAAAAAATATAGTTAGTTTAATTGTACTGCATTTTGCCCAAACATTAGTGGACTGCACCTATTGTATGTATGTAAATAAATAATAAAAAAAATAATATAATATTTTTAGGATGCAATTTGTTTGTTAAATATTGTAACATGAAAAGTCGCCATAGTATAAATTGTTAAAAAATGTTTTCCTTTAGAATCAAGTTGTAACCATTGTGAGCTTCATTACTACTTAGGATAAGGCTGTTAAAGCCCTAACATAAGCTTGCGATTTGAAAGTAAAATCTAAGCAAATGGATGGTCAAAAAACTCTTAAAACCAAAAAAATTGATATCAACGTTTCAAAGAATTATTTTAACATTATTCAACTTCAAAATAAAAAAAAAATAATTTATAAACAACCAAAAATTTAATTTTTATCTTAAATTTATAGAACACCTTTTGTCCTTTGCAAGCCTTAAAACAGGTCTTTTAGAACATTAAAAAAACAAAAAAACACTTAACATAAAAAATAAATCTAATAAGTAAATCCTTTTATTTTTCCTTTAACGTTTTACTTTTTTCGCAGCAAAAACTTAAAATTTACAAATTCAGGCTGGACACCCAACCCATACACAAGTTCACACATACACACCAACAATTGTAATCAGGCAGTCATTGAAGGAAAAACAGAAAAGGATGAGCAACAACAAAAAATGGCTATAAATTTCTAAAGGATTTTCAAATCCATATTGCATTCCATTTTAGAAATTTAGGTTAGTAGTTTTTAATATTTCGAATAAAAAAGATGGAATTTGTTTGCAAAGCTTGGTTTGAGTTATTTTTATGTTGGCGTTCGTTTAAATTTGGTTTTTATCTCTTTGAGAATGAGTGCATGTGTGTGTGTTTTAATTTTTTTTGTATGGTAAATGTAGATGTCAATTGGGGTTTTTGTGGGCCAATAAACATTTTCAATTGGACAATAAAAACCAAAGGCAAAAAAAAAAAAATAATGCAAAATCAAATAGAAGATATACACAACATACCCCGCTTAAGAGACACACTTTCAGTGAAACCCACTTAAATATACATTTTCGACCATACAATATTTTGAAACTTTGACAATTGTTTAGTTTGGTTTGGTAGCAATTTGTATTGTTTATCAAAATTAGATACGGGTTGTTGTTCGTTATTTTCCCTGGTTGTGTTATTTTTTGTTTTTTTGCTTAAAATCTCCCCCAATGCATTTAGCTTCTGTGCGCTATTCTAATGATTGCTTAGAAGTGTTAGAAAATATACAGGAAATTAGTTTTGGTATTTGTGTATGCGTGTGTGTGTGTATGTGTATAATGATTTGCTGAATATTGTCACACTTTTGTTCAACACCCACACCCTTTTTTCATACCCCATATATAACAACCGTATGCACACATCTGTACGGAAAGTTTCTTGAATTTATTATCATTAAGACAAAATGTTAAACCAATAAAAGCCCATAAAATAAAGTTACAATTTTTCGGTATTAAAGAAGTTTTGTATCATCAGTTCTATGATGATACTTAAGAGTGTGCAAGAAAAAATTAGCGCTTGTACTGGAATGCTTGAAATTTTTATTGAAATGCTTGATATCAAATTAAAATAGGAATGACGCCATGTACAAGCTCGAATCTTCTGCCGTAATGCTTTTGGACTTCAAAATTATTTTTCTATTTTCGTTGAAATTTTTTAATTCGTTGGACAAAAAAAAACTAAAATAATATTTAACATGAATTCAGCTAAATTTTTGCGTTTTAAAAACTGTTGTTTTGTGCGCACTCTTTGCCTAAAATGCTAACGACAAAACAAATATAATAAATTGAATTGACTTTTAGAGACACAAGAGTATTCTTTGCTATTTAGTTTAATATGACCAAGAGAAGAGAGGGGTTGGAATATAGTGTTGGAAGTCAAGTGCAGTTTGACAAAAACTTAAATGTATTATTGTCTCTTAAATGTTTATTTACGCAAGGGTAGCAAAAATTGGGGGAATCTTTCACCAAACTCTAAAGTTAAATGTGTGCGTGCGTTTTGTATAAAAATTTGCTTATTTTAACATACACGTAGACATGTGAGTATGTGTCGATATTATCCTTTAAAATTGCTTAAAGTTCTAACAGGTTTAAAACTATTTTTAGGGTGGATATATACATTTAAATATTGTCACCTTTTCCAGCAGCTTAGTAACACTTTTTTATTTAAATACAGAATTATTTAAGAAATTTGTTTGTAGGTTTAAAAAATAGTTTGCAGTAGATAACATAAACTGATAACCGTGTTTTAAATACGGTTCAAAATCCAAAAATGTTAAACTCTTTCTAAACTATACACGATAAAAATAAAACTTAAAAAGTATTGTATTTTACTCAAAAATACTAACAGACCTCTTTCTGCCACTTTTTCGAAATTTTTAAGCATATGGATACTGCTAAGGGTATATAAAAATTCGTAATTCTGTTTGTTATTTCTTCACTATCCACTTGCGACCCCATAAAGTATATATTTTCTTGATCTTTATAGAGGGGAAAGTTTAATTAGCAATATCCGTATGTCCGTTTACTTGTTGAAATCAAGTTTCTTAAGCTCATTGATATTTCTTAGACCTGCTTGTGATATCAAAACATCAGGTATAATTGCGAAAATTTTGCTTTAGAATTTAGAAAAATCGCCCGACAACTGGCAGATGTATAAGCCACGACTACCTCAATTTATTTCTTTAAAATTTGTACATAAAAACCTCTACAACTGCCCCGGAGTTGCCCATACACGGAAAGAAACTTAAGCTTAAAAAGAAACTTTTCCCAGCGATATTGTCCGAGGAAAACTCATTTCGAAACCATCAGCGGCTTTTTATTATCAGTACTCTTTGAACGGTGGTAGTGTTTTTGGCTCTTAAATCACCCAATTAACTTATAAGTTGTCCAGACAGTTAAGGGAAATACTTATTTTGTAAGTTCAATGGAAAATTTTATTTTTTTTTTAATTTTAATTAAATTTTCCAAATACAACACTGTGCATTTAATCATAAATCAAATTTTTCTTGTTGGAGGTTCACAGAATTGCATCACTGCAAGAGTACCAGGAAGGTCTAGAAGCGATTCCTCAGACAAATTATTTCCTATGGCGATCAGCTAGACGTCTTCAAATACTTGTTATTGCAAAATCACCACTGCGCAATCTAAAAGGATGCTGTTCTAGAAAGGATGAAGAAATATGCGATCTGTTTGTAAATGATTTAAAAAACCTGTTTACTTCCAATACATGCACAGACGTGAGTGAATTACCGCATATTGTATCTAGACGCCTTTTAGAAATACGTTTCCGATTTGCAGATGTTGTAGAGCTCATCGCTTACCTAAATGGTAAAAAAGCTACTGGCGTTGATAAAATAATTCGGCTTGAACATTTTCCGCCCATATGGAAAAATGCCTTAGTATAGATCGTTACTAAACCTGGCCCATAAGTTTGTTACCCACAATGTCAAAATTGTTCGAAAAACTGCTTAAGCACAAGCTGAATCCGATCCTGAATGACAACAACTACACTCCAAATTACCAACTTGGCTTTAGAAGTCAACATAGTACCATCGAACAAACTCACAGATTGGTACAGATTATAAAAAAAACCATTGAGGAAAAGAAGAACTGCTCCGGGTCTTTTATCGATGCCTTACAAGCTTTCGACAAAGTATGGCATGAAGGCCTTTTAAACATACTAAAGCTCAACCTACAGGCTAATATTTTCAACCTTTTAGAAAAATGCATAACCGGCCGACAATTTATGATCAAAGAGGGAAACCAAATAAGTTCTTCCCAACCTCAAGGGAGTACACTAGGTAGGTCCTATTCTGTACTTGATTTACACAGCAGATATGCCAACCAATAGTTTCATACACACGTCGACATTTGCTGACGATACTGCTTTTCTTAGTATTCACAAAGACCCTTAAGAGGCTACGAACCAGCTGCAACAACACGTAACCCAAGTTAAGAAATTGGCAAATTTATGGGGAATAAAAATAATAAACAAAAATGTGCCCACTTAACTTTTACTTTACGCAAAGAAACGTGTCCTCCAATCACTATTAACAACCATATGGTGCCTCAACGATCTGAGACAAAATATCTTGGTATTCACCTAGATCGCCGCCTCACATGGAAGCCCCGTATAGATGCAAAGCTGAAGCAAACGAAACTTAAAGCTGCTCAAATCCACTGGCTAATTGGTAGAAACTCTGTGCTACGTCTGGATTGTAAACTTCTACTCTACAACTCGATTTTAAAACCAATTTGGTGCTACGGTATACAATTATGGGGCACTGCTTCCGCCTCTAACATCGGAAAAATCCAACGCCGTCAAAACAACATTCTAAGAATTATAACTGGTGCTCCTTGGTATATTGAAAACAGCAATATCAACAAGGATCTAGAAGTTCCACTAGTAAAAAGCGAAATCCTTAACTATGTGGACAAGTATTTAAATAAGCTGGAACCACATCCAAATCCGCTCGCTGGAAGCATCCTTCAACATAGTGGGCACGCCTGCCTAGAAAGAAGGGATACCATTGCTCTTAGATGAAACCTTTGATATTAGTTAATTTTACTATGAGGTCTTAAATTTTAGCCTCGTACTGACTGGACAAGTATTAATTGCTTAGTTTTGATATTTGAATACTTATTGTTAGTTCGCTTAAGCGAAGATTCAATAATAAATAATATAAAAAAAAAATTAAATATAACAACAAAATTTTAAACTTGTTGCATAGTGTTATATTTAATAATAAATTTTCCTTTCCTATAACATAATATATATTTTTTCCTTCCACATTTTTTTCCACTGTACTTGTAATTAAACAAATGTGTGTGGGTGTTTTTGAATTTAATAGAACTAACGTGTACATAAGTATGTGTTTGTATTTATACAAAAGCTTATCACCTTTTCTCTACAGTTTCGCATTAACATACTTTTAAATGTGTGAATATTTTCCTCTTCCGTTTTAATTCACATACGAGTGCAAATATCCTTTAAAACATTAGAAAACAGAAAAGTAGTTAAACAACTATAGTATTTACTCAATGATGCTTCAATGTTTAATATGCACACATTTGCTTTAATTTCCATTTAATTTTCTTCCCTCCCTCTCTCGTCCCTTTACATTAGTCACTTAAGAGTTAAAAATAACAAGTAAGTACATGTGTAAATGTGGTTGAAATACAATTTTAAATAAATTAAATTTCTTAGAAAAACAAATGTTATAAAATAAATTTTTTAAATAACAAGAAACAATTTTTAAAGAGAATACAATATTTTATAAATGTTATATAATTTAAGTTTTGACAAGGCAAAAGTGCTTCTACTTCCTTTAAAAATATTTTCACATTATTTAGGTGATTCATTTGGATTATTTTAAAAGCCTTTTGAATATATTTTATGTTTTCGTATTACGATTTTTCAAGTTTTAAATTCTCTTACAATATGCAAATGCTTTTAAAATAATCATAGCAGCGTCATAAGGCCCATTATATCGACTAACTGAATGACTCACTTACTTACTGACTGATTTTGAATGTAGAAAACTACAACTGCCTGTCATATGTTCATATGTATGTTTGTATGTACGTTAATGTACTCACACAAGTGGCCTTATGTTTCCATAGGATTTTATTAGATCTTTTTTTAAATATTTCTACTTCTGCTAAAAGTGTTAAAATGAAATGAAATAAAATATCTTTGCAAGCATGTCTCTAGGATAAAGCTGTGCAAAACTAGGTTAAACACGTACAAATCATATTATAATACAAAAGGCCTTTTTTTTATTTCTTTAAACATCCTTTAACAACAATTACCCAGTAAGTAAGGACAACAACAACAGTAGGAGAATTTCGAAAGAAAAAAAATTATATAAAATAGAGCCTTAAAAATAAATTGTATCCTTTTAACACACATTCACACATTACAACTTAATACCCAAAGGATGTAGCGCATACTTATGTTCGTATAAGTAAGTATATACAGATGTCTATTCACACTTAAAAAAGTACCTACATATGCTTCTTCTCAAGCTCACATAGTTATGTGATTTGTCTGCAGCAAAAAGGGTTTACAATTCAGAGGATCACAAATAAAACATTTCAAAAATTCTTAATGTTTCCAAAATACTCAGTGTTGTTTGTTATTTTGGAAATTCTTAAAGCCTTGAATTTTATAAAATCGTATTCTCTGCTAACGGCCTTATTTATTAAACTTGTTATTTGTTTTTTAAAAAATAAGATAGTGCAATAGCTTTTTGCTCTTGACGTTGGTACACTTAAAGTCCTTTAAATAAGAAATTTTTTTCGTCCATAAATTTTTAGTGCGGCTCAATATGTTTATGTTTAGACTAAATATGTATTACATGATCTGATTTGATATAAATAATGGTGCCTGGTATATAAAAGATATATATGCCGATGCCATTCTTGACATCAGAGGGAGTTTTTGACAATGTAAAGGTTAAAGCTACTTCTGGTTTAGGTTCTTAGTAACCTAAAGATTTCTTATCACTTGATCTAAAACGCTAAAATGCTTGTATAGAAGAGGTTATGTTAAGCAGGATACCGCAAGATGGTATTTTTTCCATTGCTCTTTTCTTTAACGGTCAGCGGTATTTTAAGGCATACAGAAAAAACTATTTGGATTAAATATTAAACCCAACGTTTTCAAAAAGTAAAATTGAATGCTTGTTGTTAAATTTACTATGTTCCTTTAAGGTTGAATTCAAAAATCTGAACAAACATCCAGTGTATTACTAAGCGCTGTTCAGCTATAAGAAATACGAAATAAATCATTTAGTTAAGCAAAAAGTATTTAATACACTCAGGGAAAAAAATGGTTGAGTATGGTCAAAGATCACAAATAGTTTGTTTATGTTATAGTTATAACGATCATTATTATGATTGCCGCAATCATTCTTATACAATAATAGTTGCAGTTAGCTTTTGGCGAGAAAAGCAATCATAGGTTTGATAAAAATTACCATTATGCATTTGTGGTAATCACTACTTCGATTATAGGCAAACATGCTCTTGATAATGAGTAATCATATATATGTGTGTTGCTCTTAGATTATGATAACTTAGAACATGGCATCATATATTTGTTAACCCCTAATCAAGATAATGACTACCAGTGACCAAAATAATGATTACGACAAACATAAAACGGTAAGTTTAATCATATTTATGATTTCATTTTATGCCAAAAACTTACTACAGCTATTGTATGGATGTGGCAGTTGTAATAATGATCTTAGTAACCATGCAATGATTAAATTGTTCCTGATCATATTACCGTGACCGTACTTAGCCACAATTTTTTACCTGTGTGTACTAAGCTATTTAAAAGACGAACTAAATATTTTACTTACTTTTATTTTTTTTATTATTTTCGGCTGAGCTTTCACATAAAAAAACTGAATGTAACACTCAGTAAGTTACGGCAAGGGAAACATAAATGTTTACGTTTAGGTCACCTTATGAGGATTTCTAGAAGAGTGCTCAGTATCAGTTAGTTTTTAAAAAATGGTTAATTTTTTTCTCACAAACAAAATAATAAACAATTCTTTTTTCCGCTTTTAAAAGCATGTCAGTTAAGTAGATGTCGTTAACAGCCAATTACTTCTGCAGTTTGAAGACTACTGTTAGGGCACCTGTAGCTGGTTTCCAAAATGCATTATACTTGGCTGATATTAGTAAGAAAGTAACCAGTAACATGCTCTTAAAATAAGTTTTTCATTCGCATAAAATGTGCGGCAAAAAAACAAAAAATAACCAGTAGAAACTTAGACTGAAGAATCCAAAAACGCAGCAATTAAATTATGCCGTTAAATTATGTATAACTAAAGGGTCTTTAAAACAGCCGGGTATTGATTTTTCGTCAAACCAAAACAAACCGGAACAGGTTTGATTTAAAACAAATAATTAAATAAAAAACAAAAGTCATTAATGACAGTGATGGCTAGAAGATATTTGGGTATTTTTTTTTTTAATTTAATACAAAAAAAGAAAAAAAAATTTTAAGTTTTAGGCTCAAGTGCTTACTAAATTCTCATTATTTTGCAAATGAAGTATTTTACATATAGATGGCGTTAGTGTACATAAAAAAGGAAAAGCGTTGATTCAGTGAGTGTTAAATGGAAAAAACTTCGTGCCGACTCATCACGCCACAATAGGCGAATGGGTTAAACGGCTGATGTTTACAACCAAATATAATAACTAACAACCGAACAAAGAGTACTGATAATGAAAATCGTAGCTGTTTTCGAAAATGCAATCTACTTGGCTAGTGCCGGTAAATTGAAACACGTTTTTTCAATAAAAAATTTTTCCTTTCTTAACTAACGCTAATAGAATAAAAAACTAAAATACTTCATTTGAAAAATAATGAGAATTTAGTAAGCATTGAACTTGACCCTTAAAAGTAAATATAAAAATTGTCTTTAAAACAAATGGTTTAACTATACATAAATAAACGCAAAAAACTACATTTTAAAAATTTATCAAAAAAACTGCTCTTAAAGAAAAAATGTGCTAAAATATGCTGTTTAAAAATAGTCTCTTCAAAAAAATTGATGCCAATAATTTTCAAAAGTTCTTAATCAGATAGTAATAATAACGGCGTTTGCTTCAAAATAAGTATTAAAAAAAACAAAGCCAAAATGGGGTTAACTGCGTCAAAATTTTGCAAAAGTTCTAAAACAAATGAATAACTAAATTGTGGGTTGATGCGACGCACAAGTAAAACTATGATTTTGTTTTCGTTTTATTTCCCTTGTAATAACTGAACGCAAATTAACTATTGGCCAACCTTAATCTTATATAGTAGAAATAAAACCAGAGTTCAGCGTAAGGCTAAACGCTACAAACAGTTTTTAACTAGAGGCATTCAGGGTGCAAAAAACCTAATAAATATTTAAAAAAACTTATCGTTTTTTAGTGCTTTACTACAAAATTGTTTCTATGTTGGAGGCGTAGGCAGTTCCCCAGAACTGTAACCAGTAGCACCATTAAAAAATCTGCCACAAAGTCATATATGTAGATACATACTTGCGTATGATCAATATTTAAAAAAAAATTTAAATCATAAAACTCTTTTACGCCAAAAACATTTTGTTTTATATAAAGCTATAGAAGTCATACAGAGTTTATTTACTTATACATATAAAAACAAGTTCTTCTTTTACACCACTCGGTTGTGAATGCCTGCAAATATTTTCATTTTATTTACTTAAGAAATAAAGATAAAAAATTTTTGAAAAATAAAAATGTTTAAATATAAACTCCCAGCATATTGTTGCTCCTTTAAGGAATTTTAACAAAAATAAATTTATGCTTTAAAAATATTTCATTTGAAATCCTAACATTTTTATCACTTGTTTTGCTAGAAATAAAAAGAAAATAATACCAAGTACTTGAATCTTAAAGCCCAAAAAGGCAATACAAAATAACTTAAACAGTAAAAACAACAGACATATTTAAGTTAAAAAATTTTAACTTCCTGCTTAGATATTTCCTGTTTATCATTATTTTATTTATTATGTTTTGTGTACTGATGTATGTGTGTGCTTATAATTTAACAAAAACAAAATTTGTCGGATAATGTTTTCTTTTCACTTTTTTTGTTTTTGTCATATCTTATCTGTCAATTTTGTGTCTAATTTCTTGTTTAGGATAAGGGAACAAAAAGATTTTTGTAAGTCTTGTTAGTTTTTATAATATTCTTTTGTTGTTTTAAGTAAATGGCTGTTTGTGTGTGCGTGTGTATGTGTTTGTGTGTGCAAAATGATAAATTTGTTATGATTTTGTATTAATGCTGTTATTCTTGCTAATCTTGATATACCAATTTACTTATAAGTTTGGGGTAAAAGTTATTTATACGCTTTCGAGACTTTCGTTAAATTTTTTTTAAATTCCTAATTGAGTTTACTTTGCATAAATCTCTTAAATTATAAAAAATTAATGTGAATACCTAATTATATTAAAGCGTTACAGCCGAAAATTATATAGAAATGAAATAATATGGATCTTTCTTAAGTACATGGCCCTGTCTGCGTATGAGCAAATAATAACACTCATACGCAGGTAAGAAATAATGCCATAACAAGTGTTATCCATGGCTATGCATGCTATGATGGTAAAATATTCAACAACAAAGAGTCAGTCATTAAATGGATTTCTTTTTTGAATTCATTTCGTTTGGATCAACTTAACACAAAATTTATAACAGATGTTTTTAGATATTAACGAAATACAACTTATCAATTATATAAAGAAGAGTTGTATGTATGTACAGAAATAGTCATATATATTTACACAAATAAAAAATTTTACTTTGCTTAGAAATAAAACAAAATGTTTAAGCTTTTCCAATAAATTTTTAAATGAAATCTACTCAATTGTAATCTTTAAAATGTACAGTTTATGCTAGTTAAAATTTTTTAGCAAAAAACTTGACGGCTGTTGATTTAACTTACAGAAGAAGTCTAAGCCTTCTCTTTCAAAATTATTTACACACTTATTTTGTCGTGAAATTAAGTTAAAAACGCTGCAATCTTAAAAAAAAAACCTAACTTGGTTTGATAGTTAGCAAATTTATATTGCATAAAAATAAATATTTATAGAAAAGTCGTTAAAAAAAACGTTTAAAATGGTGAAAATAAAGGAAATTCCCGTCGAAACGCGAGTTGAGATCGCAACGAAGTTTGGAATGGGTTCCTCGGCATGAGACTTGGGAAAAGAGTACGGAATATGTCAGAAAACAGTCTACAATTTAGTAAAGAAGAACCAAACCTATGGAAGCCTCCAAAACAGGGTCAGAACTGGTCGGAACTATACTACAAATTTTAATTTGTGTAATATATATGACTATGTCTGTATGTGTGTATGTTTGTATTTTATAGCTAGCTCGATCGATTTTTTTTAAATTTTTTATACGGAGTTACTTTGAGTCTGGAAGGAACAATAGGCTATTTTTTTTTTTTGAAATTATTAAATACAGAATTTTTAGGAATTCGGCCCTTGAAGGGATAAAAAATGGGCAAAAAGGAAAAAATCTGTAACTTTCTATCTTCTGAAGTATATAAGATAAAAAAAAAATTTAAAAAATTTTGCGTTTTCCTTAAGAAATAAACAGACAGGTATCTGGTGTTTTTTTTTTAATTTTGAACCAATAAAAATAGAAACATTATTTAAATAGCGTTCGATAGGTTTTAAAAAATATGATTATATTTTTTGTACTTTTTTAAATTTTTTACCCAAAGGGGCAAAAAGGGTTAAAAATATATTTTGATTTTTTAGGCGTTTTTTGTTACTTTTAAACCAATAAAGATAGGAACATTATTCAAATTGGGCGCGACATGCCTAAAAAATATGAGTACGGTTTTTAGTCCTTTTTTAATTATTGGATTCTAAAGGGGAAATAGGGTTAAAATTATGTTTTAGTACTTTTTGTAAATTTAAAACCACCATTAAAGATAGAAAAATTATTTAAATTCCATTCGTCAGGTTACCAAAATATGTTACAGTCAAATCCCGATAATTCGTAATCGCAAGGGACCGGCCATTTCTTACGAATTATAGAGGTTTTCGATTTAGCGGGATTTCGATTTAACGGGATTAAAATAAAATAAATACGAATTAACGGGGTTTTTCAATTTATTTAATAAAACGATGAAAAAACGTAAAAAACACTGATGTAACAAACTGATCTTAAGAAAATAAACACACACGCAAGCAAAAGTAAAAACCTACGCAAAAAATAGCGGTAAACAAAAAATCATTCTTTTCATGTTTCTGTTGTTTTTATTACGAATTATAAGTGGTAGTTAGCAAACAATTACGATTTATAAGAGGTAAAGAAGATTTTATTTTCAAAAAAAATTACGAATTAGCGAGGGGACCAAAATGTATGGAAATTTTGCGAATTAACGAGATTTTTTCAAGGGACCGACAGTTTATTACGAATTATCGGGAATTACGATTTATCGGGGTACGAATTAACGGGATTTGACTGTAATATGTTATTCAAGGGCTAGAAATATATAAAAAAGTTTATAAAAGTATTTTGATAACTAAAGCTTTCTGGATATCTCTAAAACTATAAACCGTATTAATTTCTTATTTTTTTATGTTAATTTGTTACTTATAATTTGTTACAACTTATGTGGGGCAACCAGTATATAAAAAAAAAATATAAATGCTTTTATTTATATATTTTGTCAATTTTATTATGATGGGTGTAGCGAAGCACACCGGGGCTTAGATTGTAATCTATAAAGAATCAAAGTTAAACTTGGACCTCTAAAATCTTATTTCAGACTGAATTGCTACAACACATTTTTTCAGCAAGGTGAAGGTCAATAGTTATAACAGAAAAGAACGGTTGTTGATTTTTTTTTATAATTCTTTTTTTATATTTATTTTAAAAAATTTCCAAACCAATTTAGTTTTAGTAAATTTTTGTACATTTTTAAAACAAAAGCTTAAAAATACTGTTTTTCAAGATGTGCATATTTTATATAAACAGTGTAACAATGAAACTTCAAGTTTTTAAAAATAAATAATTAGAAATAGTATTCCACGTCCAAATCTTCTCACCAATAAATAACTCTGGCGATGAACGTAGAAGTGACCGAATAACTGGCAAAGAGGTCGTTTAATGAACACATAGTGCAGAACGTTATTGCAAGAATTTAATTTCTAAAATTAAACCCTTGATAAAACTAACATTTTATGAAATGTGTACCAAATTGTAATTTACTTTTACAAGACTAAAATATACTCCAAAGTGGTAGGGACAAAGGAAAAAAAGTTAAAAGCAATTAAGAAACTTTTATATCTAAAAGCGTTTCGAGTGGCCTAAATATAGTTGAATTTTGGCCATAAAAACGGCTTTTTCAAGTTAAAGATTTTATTTTACATATGTTCAAAACTTTTTAATATTTTATTATTTTTAACAAAATTTATAATTAACATGTAAAACAAGCAAAAAAAATTATGATTCATTTAAAATTTTCAAAAAAACTAAAATTAAAACTTTCCGAAAGGGGCTTCCGAGCTTAATTGAAAAGTTGATTTTTTTTTTGGAAACTAGAACTAAAAAATTAGTTCTCCCGATGCTTGTCGGGTGGAATACATTTTCAGAAGAGTTTCTCCTCAACAGTATTTGCTCAGTACTTGAGGGTTTGACGTAAATATCTTTTTTTAACCCAAACTAAATTTAAATTTTAATTGAAGATTTTTTTAATTCATAAATATTTAACTAATTTCTTGAACAAGACAAATAACGGCATGTCATTTTCCATTCTATGGCAACAATTTTTTTATTATTTTTCCTATCATTTGGATTTTTTTTCCATCCATCTTCATTCGGATGACAGTCTGTTTACAAAATTTTTTGCCCTCTTACCTTGAATGTCCTTTTAAAAAGGACTTTTCTATTTTTTCGAAAAAAAGATTAGAGCGATACATAAAGAGAGATGCTTAAAGTCTAAGATCTTATATACAAATTATATACATAAAATGCCACAGCTTACAGTATTTTTGTACCCCCACCACATTAGTACTGCCCAAAAATAATGGTTCAGGACCCACATTGAGGTATACCGATCCACTTAGAATCTGCAGAATCACATGCATACCCATCCGGCTGGGTATCCATGCATTTTTGTTATCAAAACACAATCGCAACTTTGAAGATATTTTAAAGAGTTTTGACAAAGAAAATTTTTTGGCAATGACACGAATCCGTTTGCGTTTGGTAATTATCAATATATGTTTTGGGCAAATTTCCTTCCAGAATTTCAATATAAAATTAACTCGATTATAATAAACCATTTTTTTGACAGAAATAATAAGAAGTTTTTAATTTTTATAAATTTTAATTCTGATAATTATACGCGTTTTTTTGAGATTTTTAATAAAATTATAACAATTATTTGAGCAAAAAAAATAAAAACCAAAAGTTGATTATGATAATTCCTTGACCAAAAAACAAATATACCTTTTTACTTGAAATTAAATTTTTTTAAATTATCAAAAAATTAGTTAAATACCACAAAGACGGTGTACTTCCGTTTCTGATATTTTTTTCCGAGAATAATTATTATTACCATTCTCTGCACTTTTTAAAGTAGAATTTTTTTTCCCAATTTTTAGAATAAAAAGTGGTTATGAAGTGGAAATGAGCACTCGTTTTAATGCTTTTATTGATTTTTAAGTATTTTTTTTTTAATCTCAATAAAAATTTAAAATTTTTTGTTTTAACTAATGGTGTTTTCCATTCTAAAAAAAAATGTTACAATAAGTATGTGTAACATTTTTATCAGTTTACACACACACTTAAAAAGTTTTCCATTTTTTTTGTTTAAATGGAACAGAAAATTGCTTGATTTTAATAAAAACTGCACTCTGTGTTAAAAACTCGCCTGCATAAAAAAGTATTTACATACATAACACAGCTGTAAAAAGTGGTACTTTGTTACACTGCAATAAAATTGGGGGTAAGAAATGTTACACTCTTGCCAGTTATTTGTGCAACATGTTCAGAAAGGAACACGATAACTGTTTTCACTCTTGCATGTATTTTTAGAATGGAACATATACCCGCTCGAATGTTAGCATTAATGTAACATTTTTGCCAGAAAGGAAAACACCATAAATATAAGTTCCGGGTGCCCCGGTAGACCAGTGGTAAGTGCACGAGTCTACCAGTCTGGGGATTGTGGGTTCGATTCCCACCAGAGACCCTGATAAGTTTGCTTCATTTTTATGTTCTTTCTTTATTTCTTTCTTATCCTTCTATAAATTTCTTCTTTCCTTCTATCTCAACCTATTCTATCTGCTTCTCCAGGTAACACAAAGGGACCGAATTAAGTGGACCCAAGTGAGCTGTATATTTTCCTTCAACGGCTGCCTGTTTACCTAGCCTACCTAGCCTAAATATAAATTCCGGGCATCATATTATCAATGGCTTATGTAAAACACACTAGAACCGGATAGTTCTAACTTGTATAAAAACTTAAAATCTCCCTTTTTACTTTTTAAACTTGATAGAACTACGAATTAGCTTTGCCCCAAACTCCTAATAAACATTTTCGGCTCAAGAAGTTTTAGCCAATTATTTGTTGCTTTAAGTTTTTTTCATTCTTTTGTTATTTCTTTTATGATTTTTTTGTAACAAATTTTTTGTTTGTTTGAAATGTACAAAAATCGTTGATAATTCATTTTGACAACTAAATGGAATTTATGTTTAGATGTTAGTATGCCGATGGTACTGTTACACAAAAACACATACATTCTTATGTATTTTGTCTGCTTACACACCAACACATCATCTTTTTATGTTTTGTGGGTTTAATGTGGGTGTGACGATTGTTTTTGTATAGAACCAAATGTTTGTTTTTGTTGTGTTTAGTTCTGACATATTTTTTTTCAAGCTCCTTACAATAAGTTATATTTATGGACTGACTGCTATTTGTTTTTGTTGCTGAAAATTTTTAATGTAATAAAGGACAAAAAAGATCTTGTTGTTTCTACCAGCTTATAAAAAATTACACAAAATATATCCTTAATAATTTCATAACTGCTTTATATGCTTTATGTTTTCAACATTTTGAAAAATGTTTTCAACTGAAATTATTTTTCTTTTTTTTAATATAAACATATGGACACACATACGCACGTATAGGTATATCTGTGTGTGTTTGCGTCCTTTTCGTTCTTAAAATATCATATTTCTTTAGTGCTTCATAGTTGTCTATTCGTAATATTTAATATGTTTTTTGTTGCTATATTATCCTTAAAGTTGTTTATCATTTTCTTGAAACTGTGTTGGATTTTTTTTAGGATTTTTTTCTTCCTTTTTCATTTTTTTGCAAAATATTTGCTTTAGGTTATTTTGGAATAAAAATTGCTGACATTGAATAAATGCATTGTTGTCTTATACGAGTTTTCGTAAAAAAATTACATAACAGCAAAATATTTACTCTATTGTAGTTTGTGGTTTTTTAATTGGATTTGTGGTTAAATAAAAAGTTTTGCAAAACAGAGTCTTAAAGAAATTGGAATTGACTTAAAACGACATTAATGTTTATTTTAATGGAATCCTTAACGACAAAAGCAAAAGGGGCAATATTTTACTAAGCTTAATCTTATGAGTTTGCAAAAAGTGCTTATCAACATGTTTCATGATTATTTAAAGTCATGCAATTAAGCAAACAAAACACCCAAATAAGTAATAAATTGTGCTCTTAATCATAAACAATCACAACTCAAGATGTATGCCCTACTTAAGATCGAGTTGAAGCTGAGTTAATCAAACAAAGTCCAGTTTAATAGAACTAAGCTAAACTTAAAAACAACAATTAAAACTTTAACACTTTTAATTTGCCGATCTGAACTTTGCAGTTTAAGTTGGCTTTCGAGAGTGTGAATTATATGCGTTCATAAAAAGTTTGCAGAAAAACTTTTTTAGACACCAGCACACATAATGTATTGAAGGTCTACTAGGGAAATTAGGTTCAATAACGAAACAATCGAAGCAAAATATGATTTCCAAAGGAAAAAATTGAGAGATTACAATTTAAGTCAGCGTGACTATTAAAATCATTAAGTCTTAAAACAGACAAGATTTTGTGGCGATAGGGCAATGAACAGATTATCACCGCTCTCGACAAGCTTATTTCCCATACCAGAGTGAATAAATGAAAATTCAACAAAAAATTTTAATTAATTCAAAGTAATTTTAATTAAGTAAAAGGCAAAATACATGTTTATCAAATTTATAGTTTATGGTTCCCTTCTGAAGCAAATTTGTTGCGTCAATTTCAATTTTTTTATGTCTATGCAACATTGGAAAGCCGTTAAATCTGTCCTATGTCAAGGTTGATCTCAGCCATGTTTTAATACGGCGTAGCATAACTGACCGGCACTAAAACCAAAATGATGAATATTTTTGCAAGTTTTAGTAAATATCTGGGTCAAATTTTGCTAAGACCTCTGTTATATTCTTTGCAAAATTTTATATTCAATGCAAAATTTAAGCTTAAAGTATCGATATAAGCAGCTTTTTTATCCATTTTTAAAAATTTTATTAAATCTGCAAGTTGTGAAGTTAATATTTCTAAATCAGTAAAGTTTGTAATATTCTGAGTCAAAAGTTGTGGGATGTTAAACAAATAAAGGACGTCCTTTGAGAAATCTGTTTTTAAGTCTTGTAAAACAAATTCAATTAAGGGTATGTAGCCCTAGTGTAGCGGTAGTGTATTTCGATATCTTCAAAATGATTTTATTTTTCGAGTCAAGGCTTTCCAACTTAAATGTTTTTTGTCTCTTTAAAAAAAATTTCAAATTCTGTTAAGGCGTCATTACTTTTAGTTTTAAGACACATTATCAGGGCTTTTATAAGAGATGATCCTTGTTGTAAATCTACATCCTGCTTTTATATAATTAGACTAAGAGGCTGTGTGACAGTAAGTTTATCATTTAGAATAAATAATACGCAAATAAATTCGAAAGTGCTCTGAGAAGTTCTTCATAATAAGGCTTTTGAAGACGTATCCCTATTTTCCACTCGGTTTTTTTTCAATGCCTTCATTAGGTTTTTTTTTGCACATTGCAAAGCTAAATCATGACTCCACCCATCATGTTTCGCGTAATGGAGACAAATTTGTACCTGAATATTTCAGAAAAACTGCATTAGGCTTAGGATGATGGTTTTTAAAAAATATATTTTCTGGTTTTTTTAACAAAGGATACACCTATCGATTTTGAATGGTCAAGTCTATGGGAATATCAAAGTGTTTGTTTGGCATTTTGTGCTGCTCCATTTTCTGCCATCATCAAAGGGCACCCGTATTTGCAATCCCTACACAATTTTCAAAATCAAGACCAACGTTGCTTAAAGCTCTTAAAACTGATGAAAATAGTGTGTTCGCATTAACTGACACTTCGACGTCATCGTAAATACCATTTAAAGCCACTTCAAGTGCGTCGATAAAGCCGATTATTTCTTCTTAAGCTAACTTTTCGTTTACGTTAGAAATTTGGCTTTTTCCCTATAAATCAGTAGAAATTTTTATTTATTTCATTTTGAATTGTTTTCGATATATGTATGAAGTATCTAAGGGAAAAACTTGTAAACGGTTGCCTAACATTGTATTACCAGCATCTATAGGAAATCGCAGAAGAGAACTAAAAATACCTTATAAGCTTGAATTTTCAGAAGGTAGAAAAAGACCATCATCTTGATGTCCACGGAGAGGTATATTTCTTAAAAGACAACACACGTTCTCGGTTTTCAATTCTTTTGTGAAGTGCAAATATTTGTATTTGAAAACTTTCGTCTTGAGGTGGCAATCAAGACGAAAGTTTTCTTGTGTCCGCAAAAACAGTTTTCCCAAAGCAACAGCTTCTTTAAATATGCAATACATTTGTTTAATAAAATATATGAAACGCTTGTTTCATGGCCACAAATATTATATTTAAACATTTTGGAGAGGAAGGGGAAATTTCCTTTAACTGATTTTCAGTTTTTATATGCTGATGGCTCACAGTAACAAGTAATACTTTTATTGTGCCCGTCATTAATTGTTTGTTTGTAGGTTTCAATATTAAAATTATCATATTATTTTGCAAAGAAATTACCACTTGTTTGGCAAATCAAGCTTTATATCATACTATGATTTGCAAAGATTAAAGATTTCATAAGCAGTAGTCAAAAAATTATTAAATGTTATTATAAATTTGATAATCGTAAACGTAAAACTAATCGCATTAAAACTAAAAATTAGGGACTTTATTTCGTTAAACGCAACGCTTAAAAACAAAAACAATTGTTTTGGAAAAACAAGAATTTATATTTTTTATTACGTTTTGTTTTTGCTTTAAAGGGATAATGACTTATGGCCTTATTCATAAACGTACAATAGTGTTTATTAAAGGCTTATTTGACAATATTCATATATACTTGTCAAATAAGCCTTTAATAAACTTTATTGTACGTTTATGAATAAGACCCTTAATGTTTTTAAAGTTTTTGGTTTTTTTTAAAATGACTGTTTTATTTCTAACTGCTGCCTTTAACTTTTCATAATTAGAAATAAAAAAATAAAATGTTTTTAATTTTTCACTACAAAGAATAAATATTTTATATTTTAAACACATTTCTGTTTCGTTTTTGTACAAAAACTTACCCACAGTTTTAGTCCACTGAGCTGTTGGCCGCCAATCCGGATAATGTTTTGGAAATAATTCCCTAGTCCAATATGTGTGCAAAACCACTTTATAAACAGCCAAACGATCTAAGGTACAATCGCTTATAGGGGCTGGTTGAGTGGCTTCTAAAGCCGGCAGTGAAGACGACAAAGTGTAAGATGTCGTTGCAGAAGTAGTTGCTGGTCTTCTATTACTATTATATACATTCGAATTTAGATTTGAGTTTGAACTGGTAAAATATAAATTACGATTTATGGCTCCTGGTTGTTTTTCTTTTTGCTGTTGTTGATTTTTATCTTGACTATAGATAGGAGCCTGATATATAGAGGTCGTTTGATTTGTAGGTATTTGATTTTCAATGGTGTATGAATAAATGGAGGGACTGGATATAAAACCCGAAGAGCTATAAAATGAGGCAGAGTCACCAACCAATGGGGTGGGCAATGGTGTGGCCCATAAAGGGGGCAGCAGTAATAGAAAATACGTTAAAATGAAATGAAAATACATTTTTGCAGGTGTTTTTTTCATGGCAATTTAATGTTTGAATCTTAAAAGGCGGGGGAGGCGTTCAAATTGCAATAAAATTCAAAGATTTTATATTTTGCTTTAGGAATTTTATTTATTTTTTTAGGGATTTAGGTTAAACTAATTTATTTCTTATCTCGCTTTTTACGATTTTATTTAACGGGTTTTTTTTTATATTTTTTACAAAATTTTCATTTGTTTTGTGTTTTTTTATGCTTTAATTTTTATATTTATTTATATATTCATTTCGTAAAATTTTTCACTTTCATTTGGTTTTATTGGATGTTTTAGAATTTATTTTAAATGTCACTTTTTTCTTTGTTTTCATTTAAACACTATAAAATTTTAATACTACCTGCTTACAACTTCGTTACGCATTTACATACGTTCAGACATCAGTTTGATACTATGTGTTTTTCTTAATATTTTCCCTTTTGTTTTCAATGCACAAAAAAACACCGTTAATGTGGTTTTCAACACCATTTTTTAAAATTTTCTTTATTTTATTCTTAAAAATCTGAATTCGTTTCGCTTTTTTTCAATTATTAAGTACTAAATCGTATTCAAATATTCCGTTTAGGCTGTCCGTATCCGCTCATATTTCGTTTGATACTAAAAGTTCCTGAATCTTTAAAATTGTCAATTGACTTGGCAAAGATGTGTCTGTTTTCCTCCTCTCGTAGCTTTAGTTGCCGTTAAAGGAAAAACACATTGAGTGTTTGCAAATAACTTCGAATATTTTTCTCTTTTTACATTACACACTCTCTTGCTTCGTGCTCTTATTTTATAAAAAAGTGGGAAATTATTTACCGTTATTTCTTTACGTTTATACGTGTAAATGCATGTGTGTGTGTCAGTAACTGCAAGTAATATTTGTTTCGTTGTATTTTTGTTTGTATGTTTTTATTGCATGACAGCCGCCTGTTGCCTTATTTTTATTTTGATATAAAACTTACAACAACAACAAAGAATACATTAACAGGGTGACACTCACCGCAGAACAGGTTGTTAATTACTTTGAGAATATTTTATTTAAAATTATAAACATTGTCATCGTTATATAGATTATTAAGTTCTTCCTTTTCCTTTATGAATAGCAAAATAAATAAATAAATATTAAAAAGCAAATAAAACAAATTTGACAGAGTGTCCATTGGAAATCTAGGTCAACATTTTATGCCGCTGAATTGTTAAGTAGACTTTAGTTCAAAATTTTTTTTATATTTTTTGCATAAAACTAAACTGTAAAGCATTGGTGTCACTGCTATAGGGAATTATCACAGGAAAAATATAAAATAACAAAAAAATTAAATTAGAGTCTTAGCGTATCACAGCAGGTATAAATGACGTTAAGAAGCAATTGTATCGAATAATCGTTCGATTAAGAGAAATTACAGATTTTGATTAGAGAATAACTTAAACAATGTATGTTTTTTTCTATTTATTGAACCTCTTGCTGCTTGTTGTTAAAAAAAGTAACAAAACCTAATATTAAGCTGTTGTTGTAATGTTGTAAGTCTGCAAAATATTATTTCTTGCAAACTGATTAACCTAAAGAGAAGTGATTGTATATGAAGCTTGGCAGCAAACCGCCTTTACCAACACCAAAGTGACACACCCATTGTGCAATGTTAATGGTCAATTTTTGGTGGGACTAATAGCCCCCAATTAAAATAAGCTACTGAAATCTGGCCAGACTATCATATAAAAGCCTGTGCTAAATTCAGCTTGTATGTAAGAGGCTACCATTGGCTAAAAAGAAATTGCCAGAAATCGCAGTCAAATATGAAATCGTAATTGTGATACCCGTTTAAAGCTATTAAGAAACAAGTTATTGGGAAGTTTTACCACGTTTTACCTACAGTGATTGATAGATGCAGAACGTTCTCTCTGGGATACGTTTATTGGTTGGATCCCTTCTTGATTTTAATGGATGAAAAGTTCTTTTGGTGCGGAAGGCTACAGCAAGCTCTAATGAAGCGAGATAAGCTACATAGGCTTATTGTGGCCGCATTAAGCCTACTACACAGTTTGCTGGCTCCAAACGCACAAGAGGTGCTTGAAGCTGTCAAACTTATTTTCAGTTTGACAGCTCATTTCAATCATCCGTGCCCAATTAATAGTACCCAGTAGCAGTGCTCATGTGTCTCTCAGTCTCAGGTTGTCCAGACACAGAAAAAATTTTAAAAAATTTTGGGTTGAGCCTCGGCCAATTATGCTTGTGATTCTGCATTTAGGCTTAAAAGGCCATCTTGTCGAAGAGAGTTAGCTAGTGAATTCATCCCCATGGTGATGCTAGAAATGGAGAAGATTGTCACAGAAAAAGTCAGTCGCCTAGTCATCTAATTTTGCATTATTCTTCGTCAGTGTTTTATTTTACCTGTGTCCCCGCAACTAACTTAAGTCATGTTAGAAGCATTGCCACCTTGTTTGAAGACTAGACGTCAGTTGTATACATATTAGCGGTTTGGATTTCCTGCAGCACCGTGACGAACTATCCGCTTTGTCTTTCCTTGACTATTTAGCCTGAATACACTGCATTCTTCGACAAATTTGAATGAATAAACGGATATGCCTCAACAAACGTAAATATTTTCTTGGAACTATCGGTGCTTAGCATAATATCAACAGGTCCAAGAAGGGAAATCATCCTTTCCACTCCCTGAAAATTTTGAAGGGATTTTTTGGGCAGGAAAGATGATGCCGTGCAGTAGTCAATCAGGTTCGAAACAAGATCGACCAATCCAAAATTACTAGCGTGACTTATACTCTGCATCTTTCGCAGCAGCTTTAATGCTAGAAGTTTTACCAAAAGTCTCTTTTACAACCGATCCCATTGCTTATCTTACTAGAGTTTTTATTCCAAGCCTCATCCTTGCAATATGTACCATAATTGCAGCGAAGTTCATAGCTTTTAACCAGAATGTAGCACAATAGAAGAGATTGGCTTCTTTCAGAGTCGTATAAAACCAATTTATGTTGCAGGGTCTTAGGCCTAAGGTCTTCTTACACATAAAAATCCATCTGTGTTTCCACTCTCTGCTACCAAGAGAGTATGCTATCTACAGTGGCTTCCAGATATTTCGGGCTATCTAACCGAGTCAGTGCCACCTAATTTAGATTTGTGGATAAAAAAATTAATCTTGTATCTGCTCTTGAAAAGCACTAACTCTCTTTTAAAAGGACTGATATAAAACCAATTGCATATGCTCCGCTTGGTGAGTGCCTCCAGCACCAAGATATTTCTACTTCCAAGCTATCCGCATAAGTGGCAATAGTTATCCCCATTGAGTTCTTATATTTTTTAGCAACAATAGCAAAAAAATTCCTCCCTAAGAAGCTTCCCTGTTCGGGAATTGTGTAGCACCACTTCGTTTATCGTGGACTTTATTGTCCCATTATGTTGTAGGTTTTCAATCAAGTTCAACCGAAAAATTATCAACCCCCATCTGATATAAGTCCCTTATGTTGGATGAGCGGAAAATCTTATTAAGGAAGATTTCTATTTTTAAAAAAGCTAGCAGTCTATAATTCCTAAGTTCAAAAGATTTCTTGATATAACCAACCACGGAGTGGAGAGCTGTCTCTTCCTATCGCCCTTAGGCCTAGGCGTATTTCAAGTCGGATAGGAGAATGGTATCAATTATCCCGCTAACGTAGACATCATTCAGCCTTTACAGGTTTTAAAGTGAAAAACTAGATGGCAAAACATTGATTACAATAGGATTAAGATTGATAACTGGTGGAATAAGGTCTTAAACATGTGGAAGATTTTTGTGTATACAGCAATGTGAAGGCAAACTTTAATAATTGACCAAAAATCACCAACTGATTATATCCTAAGAAAAATCATCATGGGCAAAATTTGTTTTAAGCATTTCAAAAATGCTTATTGTGGTTTCACAAAAACATAACATAAACACCCAGCCGGTCGATAGAATAGGCTGGCGGAGAAACGGACACACTTAGATCATCTTATGTAATAATTCTGAGCCGATCGATATAATTGGCAGGCTTTGGACATAATTTTTGGGCGTCACAAACAACGCAGAAATATTTCCCCTATCACTTACTGTGTACTTATATGTTAGGGATAAAACAATATATAATTTAAACTCAATATAGTTCTTTCAACATTCTTTTAAATCAAGGAAATAGATACACTTTAGTCTTTGCATTAGCTTATCAATATAATTAATCTTTTCGTCAATGTAAAATATTTATTTAAATGTTTTTTGTTGTATTTGGCTTTAGGCTTAAATAAATTATTTCGTTCATTTATTATTGAAATATGCTTATTACATGGTTATGTACAAATGTATATACAATGTATGTACCTTTGTAGCTTGCAGCTTACTTGTAAGTTTTGAAAATACAAATTTACCTTTATTGCTAACACTTGTATACGCATACATACATACATGCTTATACAAAGCCACATAGTAAAAACAAATTTGTTTATGTAATTAAATAGCACAAACAAATAAACTTTTATGTATTTGTGTATTTCTAAAAGTCATTAAAACAATTTCTAATAAATAAATAATTATAATCTCATTATATGTACTCGAATTTAACATATAATTTTAATCTAATTCATTTGTATTTTTAATATAATTGTTGTCCTTGTTGCTCTTTGCTTTGTATGAAAAATTGTAGTTTGTTTAATTTGTAATTATTATAGAGAAAAAGCAGTTTTGCAATAAACATATTTATTTTGAGATTAAATATAAAATAAATCCACAAATAAATTAATGTGATGTGTTTCTGCATTTATTGTATCTTAACAACTCGTAGAATACATGACAGTAAAACAAGAAGTTTGGCAAAAACTTTAAATTTGGAAATATAAAATTAATGGTTTATAGCATCCTGCATCTCGAAACGCATCAACAAAGTTTTTTGCCTGCGTCCCTGAAGGATTTGCACTCATTCAATCATTTTCCATATTTAAAGTGCAGCAGAAATTTTACTGTAAAAAAAGTTTTAAATTAAATTTCTTATTTATTTATCAGACAATTAAATAAAATTTTCCCATTGTTTTTAATAACGATATAACAAATAGCCAAATAATACGACTTAAAATATGCATAACTTTAAATAAAAATTAACGTGTCAATAGTTTTCGTTTAAATATTTAATGAAATAAATTTTAATAAAAACTAATTGCAAGTGTTTGTATAAAAATATTTACACAACACTTTAACACACCAGCACACAGTGTAAATAAAAATACAAACAAAATAATTTTTAAAACAATAAAATCTTTACTGTGGATTAAAGAACGACACTGAGGTACAATTTTAAAGGAAAATTCATTAAGTGATTTCAGTGAAGAATATCTGTTTTATTAAAGACTACTTCGAAAGCGCAGTTTCAAATATATCCTTAAACAAAATACTGAAGTATTTTTTATTTACCTTAGTTTGATATTTCAAAAATTTAAATCTGAAAATAAATTAAAAAACTAACAAAAATGTAAAAAAACTACTTGTTCCACTTATTTGACCCCTTGTCTCAACTAGGGTCAATAGATGTTTATTTTATGTTACTAGAATCAATAGGATATATTTATAAACAATGTTAAGTAGTGTTTTAACACTAATTTCGTATGAATATGCCATTTAAAAACAATGTCTTAAACTTCTTAATATTTTAAAACGATGCAAAAAGAAACAAAAATTTAAAAAAATTATTGCTGTTCACTTTTGGTGACTTCAATCTGGGCCAATCATATTATATAAAAATTTTATATAATTGTTTGCTTTTTAATTTGGCTTAAGTTCATAAAATTTCTTTTTATAAGAAGAAATTAATATTTTCCGTTAATGTTGAAAGAAACTTTTATTTGAAAAAAGCAGGTTTTTCTAGACACTACTACCGTTCAAAGAGTACTGATGATGAAATTGCGTAGCTGCTTTCGAAAATGCATTCTACTCGGCTAGTATCGAAAGAAAAACCAGCTTTTTTCAAATAAAAGTTTCTTTCAACATTAACGGAAAATATTAATTTCTTCTAATAAAAAGAAATTTTATGAACTTAAACCAAATTAAGAAGCAAACATTTGTATTAAAAACTGTTCAACAATAAATAAAAATAAAATTTTATATAATTTGATATATACGCTCAATAAATGCCAATAAACACCAGAAATGTAAAGTCTTTTTTTAATTTTTTAATGAATTTTTACCTCAAGGAAGATTAATAGTCTCTAATGACATGATGTCTCAATATATCCAAAAAGGCAAAAAGTACCAAAAATGTAAAAAAGTACTTTTTGATCACTTTATATATTTTTGGCCACAATCTGGGCTAATAGTCGCTAACTATACAGCCCGTTGTTTCATACTTCTACACTCAAAAACTCAAAAAATACAGAAAAGTACCGAAACAACGTTTTGACCCTTTTTTTCTACGCCAAAGGGCGCACAATTTTAAAATAGTACTAAAAACAAAACAAAACGCAGCTGAGAAAATGATTTTATGGTTGGATATTTGCTTAAAAGTTACAAAAAAGTACAATTATATTGGTTTTACTCTTTTCTATCCCTAACAGTTTAAAAATCCAAAAAATTGCCAGGAAAAAGAATATTTTTAAAGACCTGTCAAACACAATTAGTACTTTGTTTTTTTCTTTGTTGCAAAAGTACCTCAAGTATACCAAACTCAAAAAAAATTAATTTTCTATCTACTTTTTAAGGCCAAGAACTTAAACAGGAAAAAATCTGGTGCCTTTAAGCCTGTCAAATCCAATTTGAAGTTTTCTCTACGTTATGAAAAATCAGTCCATGTTTTAAGTGTCTAAGTTTTGTGGGCGTGGCACTACCCACTTTGTTGCCTTTAAGACTTTGAAGTTTGAGACCCTTTAAAAGCATACAAAGTTTAAAAAATAATGCAGTAGAAGAGCCATTATTAAAAACTTAAATTTTGTTGGCAAAGCACCACATATAGAGGGACTTCCATTGAGATTTTAGTCATTGGGTACATGGCCCCTTCTAGTTTGTTGACTTACAAAAAATCGATACAATAAAAGTATCGGTTTTAAGAACTTGATTTTTGCAGTAGAGGTACAGGTAAATTTTTAGTGTTTCTGGCATGACACAACCCATTTTTCACTTCATACCTATGAGTATTCCACCTTTCATGTAAATCGGCTTAGCTGTCTGGGCGGGATTGCGCGACAAACAAACCTAATTTTTTCATATAGGTATACATGTACCAGTATATACATAAGTATGCCCATAAAATATAGGGTTGCATAACAAGACAAAAAAAATGCCTTTAAATATGAGACTCTAAAGTAGTTACCCAAAGTCCTTTTTGTAGATGACAAAGCTAATAAATTAGTCAAACAAATAACAATTAATATTTAAAAAATAAACTAAAAAAATTTTGGTACAAGTTCTAAAAAATACATCCAGATATGCTTATAATACTTGAAATATAAAAAGAAGGGGCTTTTCCAATCTAGAGTTTTATTTGTAAAATTTTTTTGTTAGTTTTTCAATTTTATAATTTATAAAGAAGATTTTCTGGTCTTATAATACATTTTTTTAAATAATTCAAGTACAGCAAAATCAGCAAATGTGCTTAAGCGTTGCCTTTGTATCTTTCAGTTGTAATTCCAGCATTATGTCTTATATTTACTTACTTCATGTTTTATGTTATTTACTCTTGTTATTGTTGATCATTGAAGTGTGTGAATGAACACTTACTGTAAATGACTTATTGCATTATTTGATATTTTTTTTTACGTTTTGTCACAAATGCAATAAATAATGTTTGATTTCTTTCTGTACTGAATGCTTGATGTATTTGAAATATATTTAATGGAAAGCAGCGATACCCAACTAGAAAAAGAAAGGGTCATGCTAGTATTAAAATTATATATTTACTAAGGAAATAAGTATGTATCTGCACACATGCGCGTGTGCACAGAAAGAAATGGTAAAATATATTAAGTAATCAAAACATATAATGAGCAGATAAGTAATAGTCGGCCAAGCACAACCATATTATACCCTGCAACACTTTTTTTTATATTTAGTATCACAATATGCTCAAATGTACGCAGGGTAAAGTGGATTTCGTGGAAGGAATTAACTTAATTTTTGGGTAAACGCCTACTGGGTAATTTTATTTTGACGTGTGTGACCAATTTGCTCACAATTTGGCTTATAACTCGAGCAAAATTTTAATTAAAAAAAGCTATAATGGTATGGATGTTATGTTTAAATGTTAAAAACATGATTTTTCCTTACAGTGGCCACGTGAAGACAGTGGCGGGTGTGGCCAAACACCATTAAATTTAGTAGAAAATAGACTCTTAGGCTGTGTTGCGAGAAAAATTTTTTAACTTAGTCTTATGCTAGACTAACAAGATGAAAATTTAAACATTACACTCCATGAAAATTCTGGTTTTTAGACAATGGCTGTAGACAATTAAGCTCTAACTTACACGTTTTTTATAAACAAAAATTTCATGCAATAATTTCATTTAAAATTTAATCCTGTAGGTCTATTATAAGTGTTTTAAAAAAAACTTGCACATGCCTACTCAGAAAGAAAGAATATACTCCATATTTAAGAATTTTGTTCTGAAATTTATTTAAAAAATTTGAGTATATTCGGGATAACCTTAAAAAATCATTTAAAAACAAAGTGTCTCGGTAGACACGATCGTAACGTAACACTAGCACAGTTCAGAGAATGCCAGGCTCAAATCAGCTACGGAAAGTACCAAAAAAGAATTTTAAATTATAAAGAAGTCATCCGCTGTTTTTTGGCTCTCATTTTTTGTCTAAATGAAAAACTTTGATTTTGTTTTTTGATTGTGTTTATTTGAAACCTTAGAACTTTACTGGTTAAGTCGAGAAGATAATATCGGCCAAATAGGCGCCGTTTTATGGCTTTATTTATCACTTCAGCGAGAACTTCGGTCGACAGATGCTCGCACTCGTGTCGATTATTATCCTTGATGGCTTCCAGGGTCTCGAAATTGTTCACGTAAAAATTGGTCTTCAAAAACAGTCACAAAAAAGTCTAGGATGGTTAAATCGGGCGATCTTGCGGGCAAATGTGAATCACCAAAATGAGCGATGAGGCGACCCGGGAGTCGGCGATGGAACTCTCGCTGCGCCAACCCTACAGGCGAATCGTTGCGCAAAAATAGACACAATTATTCTGCGTTATAGGGGATTGTATCGTTCCGTGGCTTATTCACTTGTATTTATATCTGTATAGTTTACAAATGTCAAAACAGATTTAACATTGCTCGCCTTTTTTTCTCCTTTAATGGGGTTATTTCTTTTGGTCCACGTTTTATTTGTAACTTACGAGATTCTAAATGGTTTCCGGAAATTTTACCTAAATGAGACCAACTGTAAATTTTTTATTGTTCATTACAGGACTCTTTTTAACATTTAGTGGCATAAGGTAATATACTTATGTAATTGTAAATTTTTTTAACTTCTGTGAACTTCAAAGGATCTAAAGTATTAAGTATGTATTACGCGACGGCATTTGTATGAAGGCTATGGTAAAAATGGACCGACTATATACCTTTAGTTTGGTTAGTTAATCTAAAAAGATAGACTCTGCTCAAAATTTTAAGAAGACACACTAGTATTCGAGCAAAATGCTTAGTAAGGGACTTCATTTGTACAGGGGTTATGCCAAAAATGGATCGATATTAACCACAAAAATTATCTGTGCCAAATTGCATCAAAATATATTCAAAAATGCTAATGAACACCCAGTTGATCAGATAGACGAATTGACATGCTTATATGTACCCAGAATAATAATTGGATTAAAAAAGACATCTTTAGCTTTGTAATGGAAGTGAAATCCTTTAAACCCTTTTTGATTCTAACGAATTCTATTTCTTGGAACTTCTGGTTTAACTCAAATATTGTACCATTAAACATTAAATGACACATCAAGTATAAATGCTACAAAACAAACTACTTTTTAAGGGGTTTTATCCCACTTATATAGAAAAAAACTATTCGACCTATCAATGACAATTTCTTTAAATAAAAAATTAAATGCTTTTTAAAATAATTTAGAAAATATGTTTTAGCAGCAAGCCACACCCACCCATACTTAGATTTTTTATGAGAAAAATATATAAAAAAAATCTTATCCGCATTATTCTACAAAAAAAATAAAAAATTGATCTAAGAAGTGATAATTAATTGGAAATTTTTTTTAATTAAAAAAAATTTTATTTTTTGGTTTCTATTTATTTATTCATTTTAGAAATAATAAATATAAAAAGAAAATAACTATATTTTTCATATTTATATTATTAAATTGTAAAACACTTATTTATTGGAAACAATTATTATCTAAAATAATTTTTATTTCCCGACAAAAAAAATTTAGAAATTAGTTATTTTTGGAGAAAAAAATTATAGTTCTAAAATTTAAAAAGCACTTGATTTTCAAAAAATCTAGTGTACTTTACTTGTCTTTCCCACGAGACAAATTCATGCCTAGACCAACGTCAAACTTAGTTTATGAAAAAACCTGGTAAAAAAGACCGGATTTTTTTTATTTGGATTTTGAAATTTGTCTGGACATGAAATTGTCCCGTTAAGACGTACAATATTAATAATTAAAAAAAATAATTATTACTTACAGTTTCTGAAAAGGTCTATAAAAAAAGTTTATAAAACACTTATTCTATCTGTTATTCCTTCCACAATTCATCATTAAAATGTATATGTATTTGTTTAATAAAAGGTTATTGCTGCTTATGCTTTTGCTATTGTTGTTGTTGAAACATTACTTCTAATTGAATTGTAATTAAGTACTACATTGGAAACCATTGAAAATCATTTAATCGGTAATTGTTCTCATTGTTTTACCAACGTTTTTTTTTCTTATTTTATTGAATTTATATTAATTAAACAAAAGCTTAACGAAAAGGAGAGGAGAAGTAAAATTAAAAATATATATTTCAGAAATTATTTGAGAATGAATTTTTATTTAGTTTTGTTGAGTTTAAAATAAAATTAATATCTTAAAATAGTAAGTATTTAACATTTTGTTTGTAGACCTTTTTGTTGTAATGATGAAAAACAAATATTATTGAAGCTTAAGTTAAATTATTATTTTAATTATTTTTTTTTTTTAATATTTTATTCAATACAATAATAATTGTAGAAGTTTTGGGTTTTTTTATTTTTGATTCCGAAAGATAGCGAAATAATAAATAAAATTAAAAATTTAAATATATAATGACCTCAAGCTTTAATGAAAAATGTTTTCATTATTTTCACAAATTAGTTAATTTGAATAAGAAATATTACGAATTTCTTAATTTATCGAAAAGAGTCAATACTAATGTGTATCATACGAAACAAATTTCTACTCAATCTTAAAGTTAAAAATCAGGTAAAGTCATTGCAAAAATTGCAGCATTAAATACAAATTGAAATTACAAAAGTTAAATAAAATTCATATAAGAAAAGGATTTAAGGCCGTCATTGTTTTAATTTGATTACTATTCGCCCCTGTATTCGAACACTTCAAAATGTTAATCGCCAAGAAGATATTAAAAATTAGGAATTTAAGTAAAAAATATTTAACCATTTAGTATTATTCCTCACAATATAATTTTAAGTTTTTTTAATGGTTATTAAATTTAATTTAAATTAATTTTTTAGCCCTAAATTTCACTTTTTAAAGCTTCCACTTAAACAACTAAATTTTTTGCAATTATATAAAATCCTTTGAAAAACCGTTCAACAACAACCAAAACCAACAAAACACAATAAGATCCTAACAGAAAACATTAAAAAGGTTTCGAATATTGGTTCTGTCTCTCAGTTGCAACACTTATTCAAATTAACTTAAATATTTTTTACTGCAAAAGGGTTTTTAGCTTTTTTTTAAATTTCATGAATTTATTTTTTTTTGCGAATATGTATTTTTATTTATTTTTATGTTGAATATGGTCAGGTAAGTCAACAAAAGCAACAACCAAATTACCCAGTATTTTCACTGTGCTTCAAGAGAAATGAGCATTTAAATAATGCGCAAGTCTGCAGTAGATCTCTTGAAATTCGAAGATAACCCTCACATAAGTAGTCTAAGGGTGACCATACATATATCCTACATTAATTTATTTAAAATGTATCGCTGTATTAACAATATAAATGCATTGACAATGCAAAATATAACTTTTTAGCAGAAAAATTTAAATATTTAATCTGCCACACCTGCCGATTATATTATAAGAATTGTAGACTATAATAATTTTTGATATCCTTGTACTACGCTCTCGCTAATTGTTTAGAAGGCAGTTAATTTAAACCAAAAAAAGCTTTTTTGAAAAAATAATCTTATTTAATTTTCTTGGCTATAAGAAAGTACAATAAAATAAGTATGAATAAATATGAAAGTTATAGTCGCTTAGGGTCGACCTTATAATACTCCACACCACATTTGTATGGGAGCTGTTTGAAAAAATACATCGATATTTTTTGTATTAAGTATAATAGTTGGTGGCATATAGAAAAATATATGAACAAAATTATGAGAAGGTCAAGTAATATTAAAGTCCTTTATATATAGCCCAAATGCCGTTGTATGAGTGCTATGTCAAAATTAGATATATCGCCCCTTTAAACAAAAGGTTTCATGAAAGTGCCAAAACATTGATTTTAAATTATTCAAAATTGCGACTAGTAGTGCGTTCACAAGAATTTATTGTACGGGCGAATGCACGGACCGAAATGCTTACATCGACTCAGAAAGAGATTCTGAATCGATCGGTTTACCTAAAATGGGGTTTCAAGACTATTACTTTTGTGTGGGTTTAATAAAAAATAAAAATTTTGATGCACGCAGAGAAAAAACAGGGTTGAGTACGGCCACGGTTAGGAAGAACATTTTTATGACTGATACAACCTTACTAAAATTGTATTAAAAAGTTACCAAAACTTACCATTATTTGCTTATGTTACTTTGGGCATGGGTAGTCATTATCTTTATTATGGTTATCATAATACAAGAGAAATATTTGTATTTAGCCCATAATCATAGCTATAGTTACCTATAATCAAAGATATGATTACCGCACAGATAGAAAGGTAATTTTAATCATAACTATAATTGCATTTTTTTCCAAAAACTTACTACAACAAAAGTATGATTGTGGCAGTCATAATAATGATCTCCGTTACCATATAATATTAAAATTGTTCGTAATCATATTCCTGTAACCATACTCAACTATTTTTTTTCCCCCTAAGTGTGGTTTTGATTTGGTCAAACATATAACACTATGCAACAAATTTTAAATTTTGTCCTGTTTTTTTATGGCCACTGTATTTTTTTGATGCGTTATCGTCCTCTAAGTACAAAAACAGTCCACATTTAAAACTCCATGAATAAGTGTTTTTTTATTTGATTTTTTAATTTAACATTTTTGAAAAGGCTGCTTCTTTGACAGGTACAGTATAAAATGCTAATTTCGAAAGTACATTTGTATTGCGGCTATTTTTAAAAAACATGAACTAATCGTTACCACAAACATTAGAATTTGTGTCAGTACCAAAAAACTTATCAGTAAGACATTTTTTCAAAATATCTTTAAAATTGCGATCGGTTCTTTGATCACAAAAATGCATGGGTATACTTAATCGGCGAGAAAGAGATTCTGAGTCGATTGGTATACTTGAGGTATGGATCTCTGACCATTCTTTTTGGGTGTTACAAAGATATTCACAAACGTATAATACCCCTACTACGTATGAAGTGTGAGTATCAATACGCCTTTTACTTTGATTTGGCAAGATGTACGTCCTTTTACAAGTTTAGGAGTCCTTCAATATAAATAAAAGGGACAATTATTCTAGGGCATTACAAACTTTTGAACAATCACAAATTATACTACTCCCACCAATTTTGTGATATAGTTTGTGTATAATTATAAAAACCAAAAAGCAAACAAAAGAAAAAAAAAGTCTTTCCTATCTCTGTCGTAAACCTTCAGGAAGCAGAGTAATATGTCCTGCTACAATTAGATAAAATATGTTTACTTAGACCTAATATCCCTGGCATTAAGCTCTTCCTATTTATTTAAAGTAATATTCAAACAAAACTTCCTAGATTTAAAAGTGTTAACCCAGAACTCAACAAATACCTTAATATGACTTAATTCTTTCTTTTTATTTAATTCATAATCTCTTTAAAACTTTTCCTAAAATAATCTTCCAGCTTTAACATGTCATTTATTTATTTGATTATAAAACTTTATTTTAAAACTTTCAAAAATCTTTGTCACCCACGCGTCTGTCATCTTTTCCTAACAAAACATATGTATGACATATGTATTTATTCGAATATAGTCTAGATGTGCGTTGAAAAACCATATATTCATTTAAAAAGACATTTGATAATGAGCAGTTTTTTTTTACTTTTATATTCGTATGTTGCTGGTTTCTTCATGTAATAATGACAGGAAATGACATAAAACGTAAGTATAAAAAGAAACAAAAAAAAACCAAAACTACATTGTAACTATTCGAGAAATCTGATGGCTGATGATTGATTTGATGTAAAATAGAAAAAAAGGAAAACAGAAAAAAATGTCATAATCGTTGCTAAGATTTTAATTAAAAATACAATTACAACTCACAATATCTATCGGTCCAGCACATTCATATAGCACCCTATGTTGCAATATTTAAAATCCAAAGCCTTTAAATGAATTTTACTAAAGGGGCTTTATATAAGAGCCGAATTTAGGGACAATAAATTTTTATCATATTTGTATTACTGAACCTTTGCTTCTGTTAACTAACGATAAGTATTTGAATTTTTAAGCTAAATTACTAATATTATTCCAGCCAGTGCCCAACTAAGATTGAAGCTTTCAAATGAAAGCGTACAGCAACTCTACTACTTTTATATGTGAACAACAGTGTCCGTAAAAACGAAATAAAAAACAAATGTTAGGAAGCGCACTCCGATTGCACTTGAATCTTGTTAGTTAAGGTATTTGGAGAAAAGTATTAGACCGACAAAAGAAATATGTATACTTAACTTTTGATTAACATTAAGTTAAATAGACGATATTTTTATCCATCCCCTTAATACCGAGCACCTATAATAAAAATTAAACGGGGTACAAAATAATTCCAATCGGCTAGTATCGAAAAGGTAATATTTGTAGTCTTATTCAAGGTAATTTTCATGAAAAAAAATAAACTAAAAAGCTTGACTAAGAATTATACACAACTAGCAAATAACCTGCTACTTAGAAATTCTAGCTTTAAGCATAGAGTGGAAAATGCTAAATGAGCATAAAAACTAAAATTTGCATAATTTTTCATTAATATAATTGTTGGGCTGAGAATCTCAAATTTTAATTTTGCGGCAATTTGCAAAAAATATAAAAAAGTACCTTTTTTTATCATAATTTCATATGTTTTAAAAAAAAAATTTGAAAAAACCACCAGAAATGCAAAAAATTACATTTTGTTCACATTGTTGGGATTTGACCTCAATCAGGGTCTATTGAACTTTAATTCATAACTATAAACTCAAAAGAGGTTAAACAGTGTTAAAAAACTACTTTTTCATCACTTAATTGACTTTTAATCTTGTTTAATATCTTATACTTAATTTCATATTTTAATACTCGTTACCTCAGAAAATGTAAAAAGTACCACAAATGAGAAAAATTACTTTTTGGTTGCCTAATCGAAGTCCGACCTTAATTTGTGTTAAGAGTCGTTAATTTCATATGTGCTGACTCATCATTAAAAAAAAAATTAAAAATATATCAAAATGTAAAAGAAGTCCGCAGCTCTTTCTTTTGCATTTCTCTACTCATAATTTAAAAAACGCAAAAGGTACCTAAAAAGTACCAAAGTATAATATCTTCCCTTTCTTTGATCCTATTGGTTTAAAATTAAAAAAAATTCCAAAAACATATTTTGAAAGCCAGGCGAACACAATTTAGTTTTGTTTGTATATTTGTGGGCTTAGAAAATATAGAAGTGCCAAAAGAGTTCCGAAAAAGATTTTTTTTTTAATTTTTTCTAGCTCCTAGTCCAAAATTTTAAAAAAGTTTCGATAGCATATTAATTTTTTTGCGAAATGAGTCGAAAGCAATTTTAATATTATTTTTTCAAATTGCAAAAAGTACCTAAATTAAAAAAAAATTAAACAGTATTTTTAGTTGTTTTCAGTTGGTCAAACGCAATTTGAATTATGTTTCTTTTTTGGCTAAGAAGTTTCAAAATTAACATAAACTTCAAAATTTTGAAAAAGTTCTAGATACGGGTCAGTTTAGTTTTTGAGCAAATTATTATTTTCCCAGCTAGGTCCGTTTATAAGCCCTTTGAGTCTGAAATTCCTGAAATCTCGTCTTACGCAAGTCATCTGAAAGTAGATTTTCACAAAAAAAAAACCAAACAAAAAGTGTGTAAAGGGTTTGAAAGCACTATGTATCCACTTTAAATAAAGCTTAAACTAAACAAACTTTAAGACGAAATTAAAATCTATGAGGGTTTAAAAATTTTTTGAAACACATTAAGCTCTTAAACAAGAAAAATCGTCAATTCTGATGATTTAATTTTATGGCATCGGTTTCCCTTCTCTTCAAACGAGTGTTTTTGCAAAGAATTCGGATCTGTTTCGAGCAGAGTACAAATTTTCTCAAGAGTGAGCGATAAAAAAACACCATTCATGAAAAATCTCGAGAGTGAAAAATCCTAAAAAAAATTTTTTCTTCTCACGTTCATAAAAGAGCGTGAAAAAATTTTTGCCACCCCTCACTCACTTATGAGAAGTTTGTCGTTTTTTTTTCACGCTCACAAATCACAAATGAAAAATAAAAACCAAATTTTATTTCTCACTCACAAATGAATGAGAAATTTCTTCTTTTCACTTTCGATTCATTCTTTTATGAGTGCGAGTGTTGCTTTAATATTTTTCACGCTTTGTAACAGAGTTGCCGGAAAACAATTTTTTAAGCGTGTGAAATTTGTACTCCCGAAAAGAGTAAAAAAATTCTTGCATTTACATAATTTTTTTTTATTTTGCTGCTTGTATATACTTATGTTGTTAAATTTAAAAAATACTACACATCTATATTTTGATCAGTCTTTTGAGTATATTTTTAATTAAGTGACTTTTAATGCTATTTGAAAAAAAGAAATATATTTTTAAATAAAATAACAACCACAAATTTATAATAAAAATTACGTTTGTTTCCCAGAGTAAGGCAAAAAAGCTATTTTAAAAGAATTGCGTTACATCATTTTTATACTGAGGAATCGATATGTAGGTTTATAAACAATAATAAATAAATATTAACATAAAGGAATACTTATAGCAGTATTTATTGTGAAAAAGTCATATTTATAAAAAAATTGTTTTTGTTAAGAAACTTAAATAATACATTATATTTTATGTTGTGATTTTTTAGAAATATTATAGTCTTCACTGACACAAATTTTCATAGCAATCTTTAAAAATATTTTTGAACTGTTTTCCTAAATTTATAATTGACGTTTTCTAATAAAAACAAGTAAGAGCGCTATATTCGGCTGTGCCGAATCTTATATACCCTTCACATTGGTCTTTAAATATACCCAGCCGAGTAATTTTGTACTGCAAATAATATAATAAAAAACCTTGTGCGAGTTTTAAAGTTCATAGAAAAAATAACAAAATTTTAACGTTCATATGAATAATAGAAATAGATGAAGAAGATTTGAGGTCGAAAGTTTTAAAAGTTTTCGACATTATCCATATTTAAAGGTTAATAAAACTTATTAAATGTTCTAGTCCCACTGCTCTTCACCAACTTTTTTTCCAAAATGTATAAATTTTTTGATTATTACTTTTTGCAGAATATTCGAAGTCGATAGCTGTAAAAGTTTTCCAGAAAAAGCGTAACGAAAATTTTATAAAAATTGTTAATTTGTATGGGAGCTACCCCTTCTTCATCCCCCACCCGAAAATTTTTTTCTTTAAAGCGTAGGCCTTGTGTTCCAATTACTTTTTGTAGAACATTTGATGTGGATATCTGTTATAGTTTCCGAGATATAGCGTATCGAATATTTTATAATAATTGTCGATTTGTATGGGAGCTACCCCTTTTTTTGCCCCCACTCAAAAAATTTTTTCTTTAAAGTGTAGGCAATCTTGCCCAATTACTTTTTGTAGAACATTTCATTTCGATATCTTTTATAGTTTCCGAGATATAGCGTATCGAATATTTTATAATAATTGTCGATTTGTATGGGAGCTACCCCTTTTTTTGCCCCCACTCAAAAATTTTTTTTTTTAAGCGTAGGCATTCTTGCGCAATTACTTTTTGTAGAACATTCCATTTCGATATCTGTTAAAGTTTCCGAGATATAGCGTATCGAATATTTTATAACAACTGTCGATTTGTATGGGAGCTACCCCTTTTTTTGCCCCCGCTCAAAAAATTTTTTCTTTAAAGTGTAGATCTTTGCGTACAATCACTTTTTGTACAACATTTTAAGTCGATATCTATTATAGTTTCCGAGATATAGCGTATCGAATATTTTATAATAATTATCGATTTGTATGGGAGCTACCCCTTTTTTTGCCCCCACTCAAAAAAATTTTTCTTTAAAGTGTAGATCTTTGCGTACAATCACTTTTTGTAGAACACTTTAAGTCGATATCTGTTATAGTTTCCGAGATATAGCGTATCGAATATTTTATAATAATTGTCGATTTGTATGGGAGCTACCCCTTTTTTTGCCCCCGCTCAAAAAATTTTTTTTTTTAAGTGTAGATCTTTGCGTACAATCACTTTTTGTAGAACATTTTAAGTCGATATCTGTTACAGTTTCCGAGATATAGCGTATCGAATATTTTATAACAATTGTCGATTTGTGTGGGAGCTACCCCATTTTTTGCCCCCACTCAAAAAATTTTTTCTTTAAAGTGTAGATCTTTGAGTACAATCACTTTTTGTAGAACATTTTAAGTCGATATCTGTTATAGTTTCCGAGATATAGCGTATCGAATATTTTATAACAATTGTCGATTTGTATGGGAGCTACCCCATTTTTTGCCCCCACTCAAAAAAATTTTTCTTTAAAGTGTAGATCTTTGCGTACAATTACTTTTTGTAGAACATTTTATGTCGATAGCTGTGATAGTTTCCGAGATATAGCGTATCGAATATTTTATAACAATTGTCGATTTGTATGGGAGCTACCCCATTTTTTGCCCCCACTCAAAAAATTTTTTCTTTAAAGTGTAGATCTTTGCGTAAAATCACTTTTTGTAGAACATTTTAAGTCGATATCTGTTATAGTTTCCGAGATATAGCGTATCGAATATTTTATAACAATTGTCGATTTGTATGGGAGCTACCCCATTTTTTGCCCCCACTCAAAAAATTTTTTCTTTAAAGTGTAGATCTTTGCGTAAAATCACTTTTTGTAGAACATTTTAAGTCGATATCTGTAATAGTTTCCGAGATATAGCGTATCGAATATTTTATAACAATTGTCGATTTGTATGGGAGCGACCCCATTTTTTGCCCCCACTCAAAAAAATTTTTCTTTAAAGTGTAGATCTTTGCGTACAATTACTTTTTGTAGAACATTTTATGTCGATAGCTGTGATAGTTTCCGAGATATAGCGTATCGAATATTTTATAACAATTGTCGATTTGTATGGGAGCTACCCCATTTTTTGCCCCCACTCAAAAAAATTTTTCTTTAAAGTGTAGATCTTTGCGTACAATCACTTTTTGGAGAACATTTGATGTGGATATCTTTTATAGTTTCCGAGATATGGCGTATCGAATATTTTATAACAATTGTCGATTTGTATGGGAGCTACCCCATTTTTTGCCCCCACTCAAAAAAATTTTTCTTTAAAGTGTAGATCTTTGCGTACAATTACTTTTTGTAGAACATTTTATGTCGATAGCTGTGATAGTTTCCGAGATATAGCGTATCGAATATTTTATAACAATTGTCGATTTGTATGGGAGCTACCCCATTTTTTGCCCCCACTCAAAAAAATTTTTCTTTAAAGTGTAGATCTTTGCGTACAATTACTTTTTGTAGAACATTTTATGTCGATAGCTGTGATAGTTTCCGAGATATAGCGCATAAAATATTTCACCAAATTTGTGCAATTGTAGGAAAAATACCCCTTCCCCTGGTCCTATCTGAAAAAACTTTTTCCATTATTTAGGTCCCTTCTTTAGGAGTATCCGTGCCAAGTTTTGTGGCAAGAGTGATTATACTTACTGAGATATATGGGGATATATGCACGGATTTTGTCCTAAAAAAAATGGGTTACTCTGGGTTTTCGCTTATATCTCGGTCAATAGTGAACCGATTTTGCTGATTTTAAATAGCGATTGTTAGCGGGATATTTGTAATCGTTTGACACCATTAACTGGTCTGTATCTTTTTATTTGACTCCGGAAACTTGATTTCAACAGACGGACAGACGGACAGACAGACAGACAGACAGACAGACAGACGGACAGACGGACAGACGGACAGACGGACATGGCTATTTCAACTTCCCTATCTATAAGGATCCAGAATATATATACTTTATGGGGTCGCAAATGAATAATAAAGAAATTACAAACGGAATGACAAAGTGATATATACCCTATCACTATGTGAAGGGTATAAAAAAAAGTATTTCTTGTGTATTGTGTTCAAGGTCGTGACTGCTCTTTTTTTTAATTTACCTTACTTTTGCTAATGGAACTCCTTCAAACTCTTAGGTTCTATTTAATTGACCTGAAAGGTAAAGTTTTAAATTGTTGTACATAAAAAGATTTGCGTGTGTATTGTATAATAACCACCACAATTTTTTGTAACAATATACCCAATACCTAAAAGGATGACAGACAGGCAGGTACTAAATACTTTCCAAATTAGTGGAAAATCCCAAACAAAATTAAATGATGAACAATTATCTCTAATGGTGGTAAAGCCGAATGCAATTTTTTCCAATCCTTTTAAAATTTGCATGAGTGTGTGTAACAGCTCTATGTTTATTGCAATATAAACATTAAACGTTTGTAAAAGATCCTTATTTAGATTTTAAATAGCGTGAAGTGAATAACAAACAATGCCTAAAAGACAATTTAATTTTGAAAAATATGTGTTGTACGATGCATCTTCAAAAAAAAGTATTTGCTTAATAGAATCGTGCAAAAAGGAACTTAGTTAGAAAGTGAAGGGAAATATCAAAAGACATTACAAACTACTTCACAAACAAGATATACAAAGTAATGGTGACGATGCTTTTGTTTGTCACTGGAGTAATGCTCCCCTTTTTGTGAAACCTTAACCGCATATTTTTATTACTAAAATCATTAAATCGGATTCATTGAAAAATTTAAATGAAATGAAGTTAAATAAATGCAAATAAACAACAACGTATAACAGTGCCTGGTTTTTTAATTTATTAAAAACATGTTTTTAAAAAAAAAATTATTCCTACTTTTTTTAAGCATTTCAAAAACTATGCAACAAATTTTTACATATGGCAGCACCAGTAACATGACCAAAACATTTTATGTGTACACATTTATGAATGCTTCGCGAAAAAATTCATTTATGATTTCTCACTTATGAGAAGTACTCGAATTTGATGCTTTTCATTTATGTTCGTGAAAAGAAAAAAATATTTTTTCTTTTCACTTCTCATTTATGACTGGTGAAAAAAAAAATTTTTTTTTCTCGCTCGAGAGTGAGAAGGCAAAAAATGTTTTTTAAAAACTCATTCATTAATGAAAAATTGCTGCTGTAAACACAGCGCTCACACTCGTTCTCACGAATGAGAAGTGAGTGAGCAATTTTTAACTCTGGTTTCGAGCTTGTTAAAGTAAATACTTGTTCACTTCGCATCCAACTATTGGAACTTGAAGTTCCTGGAAAATTTTTTCTGTTTTTTATATACCAAGAAGCCAAAACTATCATTTTTAGCTGTAGAGCAGAAGTTTAGAATCGAGATGAGACACAAAGCTTCTGCTAATTAGGGAGTTAACTTCGACTACTTTTAGTTTCATTTACTTCATTTCTATATGAAAACCGACGTTCCGGGTAAACCGCAAAGTATTTTACTCAAAATATTAAGGCGCCTTCTTAGTAACAAGGATTAAAAAGCCCCATTTGCTATAGGTATAAAGTTAATGTTAACAGAGTAAATTTCTATTTCTTTATTTTAATTTCCCTTTATGAAATCCAGGGTGTTCTGTAGTCTCCACAGAAGTTATGTTTCTTTTTTTTAATATAAGAGTACGACTAAGTATATTGGAGCTACACGAAATAAGTAATAACAATAAAATATATTTAACACTGGTGGCAATAATTATATGCATTACTTTGTATAAGTAGAGAAATTAACAGCTTTAAGTTAAAGTCGAGAATAAATTTCAAGGGACTATGGGGACTATTGGACATAATAAATCAATAAAAAAACTTTAAATTATTTTTAAAAATGCGACAAGAAGACTTTATTTTATTTAGTTAATGTAAATGGTGATTTGAATTAGATTTGTATAATTGACGACGGTTCCTTATCTTTTATTTTCTGGGAGATGAAAAATTGCAAAACTACATAATACAAAACTTTTTAATTGAACTTAGTTTGATTTCATTACTATAGCAGGGCCCTAATGGATAAGATTTGGTCACTGTTAACCATCTAAAACTATGTTTCTGATTAGAGTGAAATATATTATTATTAAATTTTATGTTGGTTGGTTGTTTACAACAACAAAATACATATAATTTGTATCTCGACGATCACAACTTGGCTTATAAAAACAGCACATTAATTAAAAAATTTAATTTTAATACTTATCATATCTTCGAACTATCAAAATTAATGCAAATAGTTGGACTGACAAGTCACATCAATTCTCTATTAGTTTAATTTAAAATTTTTATTTATTTTTAAATTACTTACTTACCCAGATGGCTATTACTGAACGTTCCATTAGCCGAACTAAGAATTTAACTCCAAGAGCTTTGATCTTCTGCCCTTCTTCTCCAATTCCTTACACCAAGTTTCAAAATGTCTTCCTCCACTTGATTCTCCCATCAGAGTTTCAGTCTTCCTCTTCTGCGTGATCCATTACCAGGCCCGCATTCAAATGACCTCTAAGTTGGATCATCTTCATTCATTCTCACAACAAACGTAAACGTTGAATTTTGATACGTGTAACTATGTCAATGCCGGCAAACAACTCATACAGTTTACGGTTCATACGACACCGGTTTCCTCCGTCAACGCAGAGTGGTCCATAGATTTTCCGAAGAATCTTTCTCTCAAAAAGTCCAAGCACTGTCTAATCTGCTTTTGCAAGTACCCATGCTTTAGAACCATAAATAAGCACGGAAAGTATCAGTGTCTTTTATAGAGTAATTTTTGTTTGTCGGGAGGTGGCTTTAGTTTTAAACTACTTACTTAGTCCAAAGTAGCATATATTGGCTAATGTTGTTCTTTCTTTGAACCTCAAAACTGATGTCGTTTGTTTTGTTAATGGCGGTGCCGAGGTAGACTATTTCAAAGTTGTAGTTGATACCATCAACTTGTCTTATCTTCATTTACAGCCAAACCTTGTTTTGCTAACTCTTTCTCGACTTTTACAAAGGTGGAAGTTACTGCCCGCAATGTTCTCCCCATGATGTCGATATCGTCTGCATAAGCGAGTAACATGTGGTGTTTTGTGAAAAGTGTTCAAGTTCTAATCACATTTGCGTCTCGTATAACCTTTTCTAAGAGGGTGTTAAAAAGATCACACTAAATACTATATGTCTCCTTATTTGAAACCTTGTTGGTACTAAAGGGCTCGGAAATATACCTGCCTATCTTAATTAAGGATTGTGTATCAGTTAAAGTCATCCTGCAGAGTCATACTAGTTTCGCAGGGATGCAAAACTCACATATAGCTTAAAATATCTTTGAACGAATGAGGCTGTCGAATGCGACCTTGTAGTCAACAAACAGATGGTATGTGTCAAACTGTCTTTCTTGGGTATTTTCCAAGATTTAGCACAGTGTGTATACCTGGTGGATGATTGATTTGTCAGGTCTAAAGCCTCATTGATATGGCCCATTTATCTCGTCAACTTTTAGTTTCAATCTTTCACACAATACGCCGAATAGAATTTTATAACCATATAGGTATTTGTATTTTATTTCTAATTAAAACAGGGTAATTGGGCAGGGAAAAAAATTAATTTAAAAGTTTCTCTTTTTTTAAATCAGTTTTTTCTAATTATAATCAAAATAATATTATCCAAAACAAATATCTCTTCCCAAGAAAATTATCAACTAACAAAAAAAAAATAATAAAAATAAATCTGCTTAAAAGAAATAACTGAATAGAATGTGTTTGTAAATTTATGAACGTGATTATCGTTTTATAAATAAATTTTAATTTAATTTCACTTATTTTTTCTTATTTCTTTATCGTTGTTTTATTTTTGTAGCACACATAAAGAAGGAGAACAATGTCAACGACAAATGTTGTAACAGAACATTTATGCAACATTGGAAACATAAGTAAAAGAAAATGAAAAAAACATAAAAAAGATCTGCAGCCGTCGCACAGTGCTTTGATCCCATATAGTGATGGGACAAAAATAGAAGGAGTGGTCCTAGAGCTTTGAAATTTGGTACAGTAGTATAAAATACTTAAATTAAGAAAAATTCAATTTTTGAAAAAATCGGGCAAAGGACACGCCTACTGCCCATATATAGAAAGGACGAAATTTTAAATTTTGACTACATAACTGCACAGAAAGTTACAATAGTCCGTAGATTATTTACATCCCATGCTAGTAACTTGTGTGATAATTTTTATTGGGATTGACGCAAGGACTCTAGGTCCTGCCATATATCCTTTTTTGCAAAAATGCTAACGTGTATAGGCTTACTTTACCAAAGAAATTGACTTGTGCAGAGCTTTAATACACTAGTATAAAATACTTAAATTAAGAAAAATTAAATTTTTTGAAAAAATCGGGCAAAGGACACGCCTACTGCCCATATATAGAAAGGACGAAATTTTAAATTTTGACTACAAAACTGCACAGAACTTACAATAGTCCGTAGATTATTTACATCCCGTGCTAGTAACTTGTGCGATAATTTTTATTGGGATTGACGCAAGGACTCTAGGTCCTGCCATATATCCTTTTTTGCAAAAATGCTAAGACTGTTACAAAAGGTAGCCGATTCTCATTGAATTGGGTGGTATGGTTATTATTATGTGTCAAACAAATGTTAGTGCCAAATTACATTAAAATTGATTTATAAAAATAGAAAATAAAAATTAAATTGGCTAAAAATCTTCTACATTAGGATTTTGACGACAACGTGAAAGTACAAAATGACAATCTTTCTAAATTAAATTTAATTTAAAATACGTATAAGTGCGTTTTTTTATAATAATTTTTTTTTAATAAATTATATATGTATATTTTATTTTACAATAAATCTTCTTCAGTATTAGAATCTTCCCAAAAAATATTGCCGCTGTATTAGTTTGTTGTGATGCAAAGTTTTATAAGATTTATGAAAAACATTAAATTTTTGTCATAGTTTTTGTTATAAGTAGTCTCAACAGACCTGGAAAAAACAAATTTTTTGGCAGTTCATAGCTTACATTTTAAAAATTTAGCTAACTTCCAGCGATTTTTTATACTTACTTATCTATATTTTTGGGAAAAAAAGTTAGCAGCAGTGGTGGGAGGTAAACAATGAAACACCAACGTCAATCTGTTAATTTAGCAGCATCTTGAGCGTCAAAAGGAGGCAAGCACAATTTTATACTTATTTTTTTAATTTATCTCGTTAATTATTATAATCTTATGGTATCAATTTGGTTTTATATGTTATTATATTGTAAGTTTTTCTTATAGTTTTAGCTCCAGAAAACTGTCGAAATTTGAGAAAAAATCACGAAAATAGCCATTTTAAAAAAAAAAAATTTTTAAAGTTCCGGTTAAATTTTTAAAATTTTTTTTCTTGTAGTTATTAGAAGACAGTATGAATTTTTGAAAACAGAAAAAAACTTATAGACCATATTTTTCTTTTTTTTTTAATTTTCCATCAAAGTTAAAAAATTTTTGGAGCTTAAGTGAATAATAAGCGTTTTTTAAAGCAACAAAAACTATGTATAGGAAAATAATATAATGAAAATTTTTGCACAGTTGGTTTTGAATATAGTTAGCTATTACAAGAAACAATTTGATGTTCCTAGTTCAAAAAATTAAATTTTTACAATAATTTTTTTAAAACAATAAAAAACCTAGATAATTTGGGGTTTTAGTGTCATTTTATAGCGTAAAATACATAGAAACACAAAAAATTTACTATTTTGCGGTTTTTTTTATTAAACAATATTAATTTAAATTTATATTTTTTAGTATTTGTAGTTTGTTTTCTTTTAAAACTTAGAAAACTGTCGAAATTTGAGAAAAAAATCACGAAAATAGCCATTTTTAAAAAAAAAAAATTTTTTTAAAGTTCCGGTTAAATTTTTAAAATTTTTTTTCTTGTAGTTATTAGAAAACAGTATAAATTTTTAAAAGCAGAAAAAAACCCATAGACCATATTTTTCTTTTTTTTTTAATTTTCCATCAAAGTTAAAAAATTTTTAGAGCTTAAGTGAATAATAAGCATTTTTCAAAGCAATAAGAAATACTTATAAAAAAAGAAATCACAAAAAATTTTTTTGACAGTTAGTTGCAAATATAGTTATTTACTACAGAAAAAAATTTCAATCTCATAGTCCGAAAAATAATTTTTTTACAACTGTTTTCCTGAAGCATGTAAGACGCGGGTATTTGTTTAGCCATTTTTACTTCAAATTCTTTGACTTTGGCGCCCCCTAGCGCCACCAAAAAGAGCTAAATCGAAAAAATTCTTTAAAATTTATTTAAAAATTATTGTTATCTGTCGACCTATATATTTTTATCTACAATATAAAACATTTTTTTTATTGTATTTTTGTCTATGGGACATAGCACTGTGCGTCGTCGAAGAAAAGAAATGAAACGTATCAGTAAACAGTCCATAACCAAATTTACAAAAAGACATAAACAACAAAACGAAAACAACAACAACAATACAGCAACTAAAATTAACTCTAATTTACACTTTATATGTAGAATAGTTTGTAGTTGTGGCGCTTTCATGGAATATTTTTCGTTTTTCGTATAACAACAATAACAACGAAGACAAAACAGCAAAAACAAACATTTTCTTGTATTTATTTTCAACACATTTTTGGTTTCTTTTAATTTGTTTCTTTCTTTAGGAGTTTTTCTTTATTTTTGTATTGAAATGCTACAACAAGGAAAAAAATTATCATTTGTCGTTGTGCTTCACTTCAATAGTTTGTTGTATACAACCACTTAACTTTGTCTTATGCAACAATGCTGGCTGTCATTGCAAAATTGGACTCATTGGAGTCTTCATTAGCAGCCTTATTGTATTTTGCGTGGCTTCACTTATATACTACTAAACCAAGAATGATAGACTATTAGAGATTGCGACTTGCGCATGTTTGCCTCTCTGATGACGTAGTTTAACCCATGCAAGGGTTGCCTATTCTTTGTATTTTTAAATCATTTAGGGCTTTATTTGTATTGAAAACTTTAATTTGCATGACTAATATTAATGGTCCAAATGAGAATATTTTAAATTTGAAATATGAATATGAGCGTAATAAGTTTAAATGTGTTAATTTTAATGAACTAAGGATGTATGCATGCATGTCTATATAGGTATAATGGATATAATATATTTGGAACCAATTAACAATATATTAAGCTGAAGATACCCCAGAAATTAAGATAACACATTTCCGAAGCCGGTGTCAACCTGGCTACTTACTCAATATTGAATTTATAAAAAGCCCTTTTGGAAGCCAAGAACAAATGTTCGATATAATAGTTTTGTTCATTTTTTGCTGTAAATGAGAAAATTTTTATTGAACTTGAGAATTTGCATTTGAAATTGTGAATATATTTTAATTGGAAATGAGAAAATTCCAAATAAAATTTTATTTAAAATTAGTATGAACGTACATACAATACGTACAACATAAATGCATTCATAACGCAACATAAATAAAAATATGGAAAGGTAAATACAAATCTATGCAGGCAATTTTATTAAATAAGTAGCAGAGATATATTCTGGCCTATCTTCCAGATCCAAACTAAACTAATTTAATGTTGTGATATGCAATCTGTGGTAATAACACACGTTTTTAATTTCTTCTTAAAAGCGAGCCTTTGATCTCCGACATTGGAGAAGACATTGTTTTTTTCTCCAACCATATAATTTTATTAAATTAAGCACTGCAAGAATGCGCTTTATTTTTAACTCGTCGATGAAGCGTTTTAAAAATTAGTTGAATACGATGGTGGTAGAAGGCATTTTCTAAAAACAAATCTTGATTTAATATAAAACATTTTTAATTTCAAATTTTTAATTTTTTTTTTGGTTTTTTTCTCAATATCATGTAAAATTTTCTCATTTTTTATTGGAATTTTCTCAATTACAAATAAAAATTCTGAATTTCAAATGAAAATTCCCAATTTCGTTTGGAATTTTCTCATTAACAATGAAAAATGGCGCAGTAGTATGTTTACGTACCAGAGAATAGCATAATTAGGTTTTATCTTGATTTTATCTGGTGTTAAACTCTTAAGCGATTTTAATGAGTTGAACAAAAATCTGCCTCGAATAAAATTATCTTCGTTTGATCAATGCATGAATTTATACATTGTGAATTTATTCAGTGTGTGAATACTTTTGTCAAAGCTATATCAGTGTTGTCATAAGTTGATAATACAAAGTTTCTAATTGCTTAAAAACAAAGCGCTAGATATTTGAAAAATAACTAAATCACACTACATCATCTAATTTGAATTTTACCCAAAAAAATTTTGTTTTTTTGTATCCATAAACGTTTAAAATAATATTAACTTTCTGTTAATTATGCATAATGCTGAATCAATTTCAACACAATTATTTAAGCATTTATAGCCACAAAAAAACCAGCACTTAGCACTGTTTTTGAAACCTTTAGTGCCAAACAAGAAATATTACAAGAACTATAGCAAGCCTTTGTTATACACGGCTGGCAAAGTTAAAGAGAAACAACTACGTCAACTTACGTTAAACAATGAGCATGGCGCCAATTTTCGTCTATTATTCTCATTAGGTGCAACATCCCTAAAAAAATAAGACAGTCATTCTCTTACTCTTTGCTTTTTTTGTATGGAGTTTGACACTAAAATTGAAATTATTATTGCTCTAGATTAATTCCTAATTTTGCCGGAAAAGATTTATATGTTATGTGAGATTTGACAACCCTGAACTAAAATCACTTTGACATTTCTCCCAAAAATTAATTTGTCGAATTTCGTTATTTAAAAAGAATTTTTAATTTAAATTTATTAAATATAGTGCAAAAAAATAATAGTTATTATAAAAATTGTGTGCGAAGTGTATTTAATAGCTATAAGAGGCAAAAAAACTTATTTAAAATTTCGAAGCAAATCGTAAACACGAAGTGTGCAGTGGGGCAATGCATGCAAAACGATCAGAAAAATTCAAGTGAGAAATTGTGCTAAAACTAATTGTAAGCGTGTTCTTAACAAATCTTATTTTAGCTGTGTCCTTTTACTCTTTCCCAAAAAACCATGAAAAACAAAAAAAGCTTCGGATAAAATTTTGCAATCGGCCTGACAGTAATAAAAAATTTTTTTGGTTATATTAAAAAATATTTTAATATATTGCTCAAAAATGTAAAAACACTTATGTCTTTCGTTGAAACAAATTATTATGTTTATATTTTTATTTAATAAGAATTTTAAAGTGTATTTTTGTCAAAAAATCAAATTCAACAGGACCGAAATAATTTTTCAAGAAAAAAGCAGGCACAATGAAACATCGTAGGATCAAGTAAAGCTCCATGATAGTATTAAACTATATTTGTTGAATATCATGTTCTCTGTAAATTTTTTTTTTTAGTAGGACGGTCATTTTTTTAATTTTGATAAAAACGGGTAACAACGATAATTATTATTTTTATAGATAAGTTTAAAAAAATAATATTTTTTATTTTTTGATTTTCATTTTTTCATTTTAACAGTCATTGGTTTTAAATACTTATTGAGGCACACATGTAAAAATAAAAATACCTTTATAAATGCTTTCTTACAATGTAACTTTTTACATTACAGATTATCTTTTTTTCTTTTCTTGAACAAAATGTACATGAAGGCATTTTTCATGATATATACATGTAAGTATGAACTTGAATGAAAATTTTCGGATTTTTACGAACTGTGTAGAAAAGTAGACTCTTCAACTCGTTTTGTCAACAAACAAAAATTTTATTGAAGGAATATTAAAAAAATTGCATCATGTAAATGTAATCTTATAGTTTCGATTTTTTATTGGTTTCAAGTGTTTGTCTATATGAAAAAAGTTTACAAATAAACTACTAAATTTTACGTGTTTTTGTAAAAAAATTAACGAATAGTGTGTGAGTGTTTATATTTAAAACAAAAACAAATGTTTGTTTTTTTTTATATATATCCCTGAAGGAAACTTGGGAACAAGTGTCCCCATGTCAACACTTTTATCGACTATTATGTTGCCTTTTTGGCGACATTGCCAACAGTACGTCTACAGTTTTATATTAAGCTTTGATAAGAAGAAAAGAAAACTGTCAGCGGCAAATTAATGCTTCAGTTTGCCGTCAAATGCAAATATGTATCAGCAACATTATGGCCTTTTTTATTTTTTCTGCTGGGCTACAAAAGTGATTTATATACACAAATCATACTTGGTTTCAATGACAGACGCATGTTAAATGTCTATTGCAAAAACACATTGACAATGGTTTAGCTTATCAGTAGTACTGTATACTAAAATTGCTAAAAGGTACTAGTTAATCGCTGGTTTCAATGTGTACATATGACCCCAAAAGAAGCACCTTGTCAATAGTACCAATGTCAGCAGTTGATTTTTTGTTAATAACAAAGAGCATTGTCTGAGGTATAGCTTAACAGTAGTACTGGTGATAATGTCAGTAGTGAGTTTCTAGTGATTCTCTATTGGCATTTCCTGCAGGGATCTTACAATTTTTTTTTACCAAAACAGGCAGCAAATTAACACCTGCTGCTAATAACTTTTTTAAAAATCTCTTGTATATGAACACATATTATTTTTTTTTTCTTACCTAAGGTATGGGTTACCAAGTTTTTGTAAATAAAATCAAAATTTTCAAAACAAACTTTCTTTTTAAATATTTTTAGCACACAAACGTTTCGTCCATATTATGAAAAATATCTTTATAACGAAGAAATTTTTTAAAAACGCATTAAAAAATTAGATTTATTTTTTGGCCTTAAGTTTTTGTTTGTTAACTTTACTTGAAAATCTGGTCACACCGAATAAAATATATAGGGAGAGAATTTGCTTATTACATTTAAAACAGGAAGATTTTGAAATAAAATTTAAAATATGAAATGGGTAAGCTAGAAGTATTTTGGTTTGTGTGGATAAACCTTAGAATAAGATCGCTTAATGCGGAAATCAAGCAAAACACAAATAACCAAAAACGAAAATTTAGTAAAACAATAAACTAATTTTAAATGTTTTAATTTTTTTTCTAAATGTTATTTAATATTATAAATTATTTGAACATTTAATTTTTTTATAACACGATTAACAAAAAACAAATTAGAAAACATTTTCTCCAAAAGTTAGGAAATTGTCCCACTGTTATGTTTACATTATTTTTAAATGAGAGACTGTTTCGTGACGTCATTTGACCACATGCGCAGAAAATGCAAGTTTTCAATTTGTTATGTCGTAACCTTGTTATTTATTAATCTTGCTACTAAACCATAGGTTTTCAAAACTCTCATTTAATGAAATGCGTCTGTATTGGATAAGAGAAAATTGCCCAGCAAACAAAAAACTAAGCATTGCAAATGTGATGAATTTTACTTTTTAAAGCAAAATGGAAATGAACTTAAAAAAAGTTATTAAAATTAAATACAAAATATGCCTCAGTTATTACAGAATTAGATAATTATTTTTTCACACATATTCCATTGGGCGAGTTTAATTTACAGTTAAAACTTAAAAAAAATAGGTGCATTTAGGTATTAAAAATTAAGTTTTTCTTGTTTTCTTTGTTTTAAATGTTTGGTAACATAAAATGCATTGCATGTTACCAAAAGCATTTTTAATGACAAAACAAAAATTTTTATCTTCCATTATACTATTTTGTTTGCTGGTTTATTTTGAAATTAAATCAAAGCTGAAAAAACAAGAAAGCTGAAAAAAAAGCAGTAAGCATCCGCACATGTGCACTCGTTAACACTCAATTAACGACTGAAATCAAACTGAAATAAAAGAGAACAAGCGTCGGTGTGAGTTTTTTTATTGTTTTTGTAGCACAATTGTGCACTAAAAATGAATTTTTGACAACCTCTGTACTAAGCACACAAACACTCATATTTATTATATCAATTTGTCTTTAACAGCCTTTACAAAGCCTTAAGTTGTTCTTCTTTTAAGTGCTGGCAAAAACGATGAAACAAAAATTTTAGAATTTTTTGTAGTAAAATCACGTTTTAGTTATCAAGAACAGCCGGTGGCTGCAAAAAAATAAAAGGAATCCTTTCAAAAGTTGCCAGCTACAACGATCTCATCAGTATCAAACTACAAGAAAATCCTGCAAGGAAAATGACACCAAAAAATGTACGTATGTATGCATGTATGTGTGTGTGTCTATGACACTTTTAAGAGCTTTCTTTCAATGTAGTTGTAAGGGAATGCCCTCTATGAAAGGTACTTTTGTAGGTATAAGTGTTGTTGTATTGTTAGTTTTCCTATACTAATAATGTTTTTGTTGTCTTTTCTAAATTTTTATATTGTGTATGTATGTGTGTGCGTGTACTTCTGAAGCATTTCACAAGTTAATAACAAACAATGATTTCGTTACAAGAACACAAATGGCAAAACATGTAATGGTGCTAAAGATGATGACAACGATAACATCAACACCTGCATATAGATTTCTGTAGATTAGAAAGAGGACCCATATTTTAAACAACAATAACGACTAAAAAACATAAAAAAGAAAACTAATATACTAAACTGTGAAGTATAAATAAATGTTAGGAAAATAATCTCGAAATAGGTAAACTGACATTAGCAGCCCATTCCCACTTACGAGTCTCTATCATTTAAGGCTGCTGAAGAACGGTTATATGTATGTTTTGGACCGATTTCTGACATTTATTGGGACTACAGGTGCACTTTTAACTAGTCCTTTACACAATGGTTTGTACATCGTTTCTATTTATCTGCGCAAAATAGTCATATGTGCTAAAGAATCTATGACCATGTGGAAACTAAGCATTTTTTTACCACCACGAATAAAATAAGGTGGTCTGGCAGCGAACTTTTACCAACTTGCAAGGGGACCGAAAAGAAAAGTACAAAACGTATTTTCAATATGTTCTGTCATTTCTAAATGTATAACAACTGCTTGTGCTATCACCGATTTCCGAATCATCTGAGTGGTATAATGTTATGACCCATAAAAGTAAAAATAAGGTGGATTCGTCTCTACAACAACAACTTAATATACAAATTTGGCATGTTTAACGTTTTCGCATCCAATAAACGCACTGACGTGAGGGAATAACCACTAGTTGTTGCTAGACGTCCTAAAGAAATACGTTTCCAATTTTTAGATATTGCAGAAGCTATCACCAACCTAAATGATAAAAAAAGCTCCTGACGTTGATAAGATAAGCAACAAAATGCTTTTAGAGCTACCTTTTACAGCTAAAAGAATTATTCTTTTTATTTTTGATGCCATAATTCGGCCTGAACATTTTCCGCCAATCTGAAAAGATGCCTTAGTAAAGATGACTCCTAAGCCTGGTAAAGATCCTATGAGGGTGGAGTCTTATAGGCCTATAAGTTTGTTACCAACTTTGTCAAAACTGTTAGAAAAGCTACTTAAAAACAAGCTGACTCCCATCCTGAAGTACAACAACTGCATTCCACATCACCAATTTTGCTTAAGAAGTCAACATAGTACCATCGGACAAACCCACAGGATGGTACAGGTTATAAGAAAAGCCTTTGAGAAAAAGAAGAACTGATCCGCACTATTTATTGATGTCTCTCAAGCTTTCGATAAAGTATGGCACGAAGGCCTGTTAAACAAACTAAAGCTAAACCTTCCAGTTAATATTTTCAACCTATTAGAAAACTACATAACCGGTCGACAATTTATGATCAAAGAGGGAAACCAAATAAGTTCTTCTCAACCAATCGGGGCTGGTGTACCTCAAGGGAGTATGCTAGGTCTAATTCTGTACTTGCTTTGCACAGCAGATATGATAACAAATAATTTTACACACACGTCGATATTTGCTGATGATACCGCTTTCCTTAGTATTAATAAAGACTCTGAAAAGGCTTCGAACCAACTGCAGCAACACGTAACGCAAGTTGAGAAATAGGCAAAGTTAGGGGGAATAAAAATAAATGAACAAAAATGTCCCCACGTAACTTTTACTTTACGCAAAGAAACGTGCTCCCCAATAACTATTAGCAACCATATGGTGCGTCAACGAACCGAGACAAAATATCTTGGTATTCACTTGGATCGTCGTCTTACATGGAAGTCACATATAGATTCAAAGTTGACACAAATGAAACTTAAAGCTGCTCAAATCCCCTGGCTAAATGGTAGAAACTCTGTGCTATGTCTGGATTGTAAACTTCTACTCTACAACTCGATTTTAAAATCAATTTGGTGCTACGGTATACAATTATGGGGCACTGCTTCCGCCTTTAACATAGAAAAAAAACAACGTCGTCAAAACAAAATTCTGAGAATTATAACTGGTGCTCCTTGGTATATTAAAAACAGAAACATCCACAAGGATCTACAAGTTCGACAAGTTAAACGCGAAGTTCTGAACTATGTGGACAAGTATTTAAACAAGCTGGAAACACATCCAAATCCGCTCGCTCGAAACATCTTGCAACATAGTGAACACACTTGCCTGAAAAGAACGGATACTATTGCACTTAGATGCAACTATTTAAATTAACTATTATGAGAACTTAAATTTTGGTCTGGTACTCTCTGGACTAATAAAATATTGCTTAACATTTGAATACTTATTGTTAGTTCGCATTAGCGAAGTTTCAATTCAATAACAAATACGTGAAAAAAAAATTTGCTTGTTTTTATAAAAAAAAAGAAGCGAAAAAACTTCAAATAATACATATAAACAATTTTGTATATGAAAATTTGTTAATTTTAAATGACTCCAAATTAATTTGTTATTTAAATTTTTCTAACAATTAAAATGAACAATTACTTTGTCTAACGACTCAGTTGTGAGCTCTGAAAGAAGTTTCATTTTAAAATTTCACCGAACACAACCAAATGCAATGAGACAACTTACCAAGAGTTAGATACAAAAACTAAAATGTATTTCCAGACTTAAATTTTCTACAGAAGCGGTTGAAATTTTGTGCTGCAGCCTAATCCAAGTAACTTATTTGGCTGTGATAGGAAACAATTTTGTAAAGCACAACGCAGTTAGAAAATTTCCTAAGAGTGCAATGAGAAACCTTTTTCGGTCAAAATTGTGGTTCTATACCCATTTGTCCCATTTATAAGTTTTTAACCCTGAAATTATAAAATTGTATCTGACTGTCGAATTTTGGTAGTTTTAACCGTTTCCCAACTAATCGTTTTTCTGTGTGTAGAAATTATTGTATTATTTTGCAAATTAAATTTTTTGGTTTCGGAAAACAATTTTGTGTTATTTAAAAAAAGTTAAGAAAACAGAACTACCTCAATATTTTTAAAGTAAGGCTCACGGCAACAGAGTTGATCAAAAATAAAAGTTCCAAGCTATTTCTGTTATTTTTGACCCTATTTTTTCATTCTTATTACAACCAATTAATAAATATAATTTTATTTCTAACTAAAATTCATTATATTCCTCTTCGCCAATTTTTCTTTCACATGCTGCATAAGGCAATTGTCTAGTCAATTTATTTTATTGTGCCTGCTTTTCTTTATTTTGTATCAATTTATACCCAGTAGAATTACGCTGAAGATTTATGAATTTCTTTGCTTCCTACAAAATAAATATCATCTTTATATCTTGTTTTTTTTTCGTCTCAAATTATCGTTTGACAAATTTCCAAAATGTGCCCCATAAAAAAATAATAAACTTAAGAAAACAATAAACACTTGCTGGGGAGATAGAGACTGTCCAAAAAAGAAAACAAAATGAAAATATATTAAAATAAATATTTGTACAATTGCTGAGCATTTGAATTAATGAGTTTTTCTTAAAGAAAAATAAAAAAAATTTTCAAAGGTATTTTAAAATCGTTGACCTAAATATTAAAGATGATTTTTTTTACATGTTTTTTTAAGTATTTTGTTGAAAAAAAAACATTAAAAGCTTCCTTTTTTGTATTCATTTATCATTTGTAAACACTTTCTTTATTCATTTGCCTTACGAAGCTAAATATTTATTCCTTTTGTTAATCAAATTTCAATTACCATGACTGCCAGCTTGTCTAGTCTGCGGTGTTTCCCTTAAAGTGGCAAAAATTGCAAGAATCCAGTTAAAACAAATTGAAAATTTGAGACTTTTGCTACGTTACAAGCATATATGGCGTTTCTAAGCAAAAAACTTGAAACACAAATGCTTTTGATGTTTGAAATGTATTCACTAATACACTTTTAAAGCAACATACTCAAGCACATTTGCTTATGTGTTTATACAATTAAACACACATTAACTGTAATTCTAATGGTTACACACACATACACACCCAAACACATTCTTAACACATTCATGCATGTTTGAGTAGACATTGATTAACTGTTTGATTAAATGAAAATTAAATTTCCTTTTTGCCTTTCGTTATAGCACTTTCCTACATATTTATTTACACACACATACATAAATGAGTGTTTCCTAAGCACAAAAAGTACATCATTAGTTTTTAAATGCCAGGATTGTAAGTTTTCCGTTCACCATCGAGTGTTTATCAAGTAAAGGGTCATACAATTTTAAACGTTTTTAAAATGTTTTTCAATTTTTAAAGGAAGACGTTAATTCTCATTATACCCCCACTATAAACGTGGTAAGAATAATATAAGTTTGTGCAGATGTTACGCCCAAAAATAATAGTCTGAGACCCACCTTCAAGTACACCGGTCAACTCAGAATCGAATTCCTGAATCGATTTAAGCATTTTCGTCCGTTCAGCTAAATGTCGCAATTTCAAAGATATTTTAATGACATTTAGCACAGATAAGTTTTTTGGCACTTGCACAAAGCCTGTTATTTTTTGTGAAGATCGGTTAATTTTTTGGTATAGCCCATTTACAAATTTCCCTCTGAAATAAACATTTTTTTCATAAATGACTCGAATATTATTTTATCTTCTAAAAATTTTGCACACATATTCATCTTTATGTCACCAGCTATATACTAAATACAAAAATTATCGTTTATTTTATCATAAAGCCCTCATACAAATGTAGTGTATGGTATAATGTAGTCGGGCTTGACCAACTATAACATTCTTACTTGTTTTTTTTTAAGAGAGTTCTTTTGAAATCTAAATTTAAACGGTTATTTTCATTGACGCTATTTAACTGTAAACATTTAAAGCCTGCAATATATGAAATGAAAAAGGCTAAAGGCGCAAGTAATTCTACGGAACTTTGTACGTATGTTTAAGGCTTCTAAAGTCAAAGATTTTAAGGTAAACTGAAGATGTTGCATGGTGCATAAAAAGCGAACTCTTAATACTGTTATATCTACTTCCTCAATTTTTTGGGGCTTTGTACCTAAACACATGTATATGCCAAGCTTCCTTTGTCAAAATTTTTAAAGTAATCAGAAAGTAGGGGCCACGTGCACTAAAATTAAAATATCGATAATGTTACTGTAACTGCACAGGAATCGTCCTAGCAAAAAATTATCGAGATTTTGTAAGCAGTACATGCTTTTACTAGTACACTAATGCGCTTCGCAGCAAGCACTTATCTATTTCCTTCATAAATGCAATAGTGCATGGCAGTAAGGTCTAAACTTTACTCTTTTACACACTCGCTTACTGAAGTGCATATTAAAAAGCACTACTGTAAAGCAGTGAGTAAAATAACATTAATTTTTTGTCAAGTAACGAGAATTCAAACACGACAAAACATTTATTTCGATGAAGCAATATAATTCAACAACTAAAAAAAAATCAAAGGTTCGTGAATTAACCGCATATTTATAGCGCCGAAAGAAGGGCTTAACACGAAATGCAACTAAGTGGGACATTTTGAACAAATATCATTTATGTTTTCCATATTTTTTATTATTGAATCTTCGCCTTTGGCGAACTAACGATAAGTATATCAATAAGTAAATCTTAATGCTAAACAGCTTAAGTTAATCCAGCCGGTGCCATACTAAAATTTAAGTTTTCAAATTAAAGTATAAAAACATTTATAAAGGTTTTATCTAATGGTGTTTTCCTTTCAGGCAAAAATGTTACATTAATGCTACCATTCGAGCGGGTTTATGTTCCATTCTAAACATACATGCAAGAGTGAAAACAGTTTTCGTTTTCCTTTCTGAACATGTTGCACAAATAACTGGCAAGAGTGTAACATATATTACCCCCAATTATATTGCAGTGTAACAAAGTACCACTTTTTACAACTGTGTTATGTAAGTAAATACTTTTTTATGCAAACGAGTTTTTAACACAGAGTGCAGTTTTTGTTAAAATCAAAATATTTTTCTGTTCCATTGAAACAAAAAAAATGGACAACTTTATAAGTGTGGGTGTAAACTGATAAAAAAGTTACACATACTTATTGTAACATTTTTTTTTAGAATGGAAAACACCATAAGTGCCACAGTATCCCTTCTCTTCAAACGACTGTGTCGTGCATGATATATGATTTTTCGAGCGAGCAGATTTGGGCGTGTTTCCAACTTGTTTAAATACTTGTCCACATAGTTCAAGATCTCGCATTTAACTAGTGGAACTAGTGAATCCTTGTGGATGTTGCTGTTTTTAAAATACCAAGGAGCACCAGTTATCATTCTTAGGATTTTGTTTGACGGCGTTGAATTTTTTCTATGTTTAATGCGGAAGCAGTGCCTCATAATTGTATACCGTAGCACCAAATTGGTTTCAAAATCGATTTGTATAGTAGAAGCTTACAATCAAGAAGGAACACAGAGTTTCTGCCAATTAGCCAATAAAGTTGTGTAGCTTTAAGTTTCATTTGTGTCAACTTGACATCTATATGTGACTTCCATGTAAGGCAACGTTCCAGGTGAATGCCAAGGTATTTCGTTTTTATTCGTTGAGGCACCGTTTGTTTATTTTTAAGAATTGAGGGACACGTTTCGTTGCGTAAAGTAAAAGTAACGTAGGTGCATTTTTGTTTATTTATTTTATACCCCATGACTTTGCCTATTTCTCAGCTTGGGTTCCGTGTTGTTGCAGCTGGTTCGAAGTCTTTTTTGGGGCTTTATGAAAACTAAGAAAAGCAGTATCGTCAGCGAATGTCGACGTTTGTGTAAAATGATTGGTAGGCATATCAGCTGTGTAAATCAAGTAGAGAATTGCACCTTATATACTCCCTTGAGATACACAAGCCCCTTTTATTTGAGAACAACTTAAGTGGTTTCCCTTTTTTACCATAATTTGTCGGCCGTTTATGTAACTATTCAAAAGGTTGAATATATTTACCGGTAAGTTCAGCTTTAGCTGAGAGACATCAACAAAGAGCGCGGAGCAGTACTTCTTTTCCTCAAAGGTTTTCTTATAACCAGTACCCACCTGTAAATTTGTTCGATGGCACTGCTTCTTAATCCAAATTTGCAATTTGGAATGCAGTTATTGTTATGTTATTTTAAAGCAAATCAATTTAAAACACAAACAATTTAATTTTTGCTGCTGCTTTAGTGAACATGATGTATTTGTCCCACTTATAAAGCTTGTTGCAGGTCTCAGAAATTTCTAAACTGAAAAAACTTCGGGTCTAGAGACTTCTCTGGAGGGAACCAAATCCTTGTGTACTATCGCAGTCATCAGGATCCAAGGACTATTTATCCATTATAGTTCAATCAATACTTATTACAACTGACTGCTTTCAAGCCAGAAAAATCTGAACAAATTAGTAAACACTTTTATTTTTTATTTTTTGAAGGACAAAGTTCTAAGCTGCTTTGTTTATCGTCAATTTTTATTTTGCCTTCATGGGCCAGCTCGTTATATTTTAGGCCGTGATACCAAATAGGGCTCTTATCATCGACTTGCGTCAATTTTTTCCAATTTTAATCTGCACAGAAATAATATTAGTACACTTTGGTAAACCTTGAATTGGCGTATAATCTTGTGGCAAGGAAGCATACCACCAATCAACAAGGACTACCTGCCCCAAGCCAGACCATTAGGTAACCACATGATAACATTAAGCCCAAGACAAATGGTTTTAAATTAGCCAAGTCTGTTAGCCTTCCAGTTAACTGAAAGTTGCCACGAGGAGGTATGCCCAGATGGAAGGTATGCCCGAGGGCCCGGCCTTCCACCAGTAGCTTACAAACTACAAAAGCATGACAGTTTGCAGTGTTCGATGTAAAACAACTTGTATTTAAACAAAAAAAGAAGGTTTTCATTTCTTCAGAATTTCTGTAAATTTTTCATTTCAATTTAAATTACTTTTCTGTATGTGCGTATGTGTGTGTGTGTGTTTTTTTTTAAATTTAAAGTTCTTATTGACACTCCTTAATATCTAAGTAAACCATTTTTTTGGGACCTTCCTTCAATTTATTGCACAAGTGGACGAACTTGATATTTCTTATTGATTTCTTATTGATTTCTATTATATATCTTGACAACTTTATATCTGGAATTTCTTAATTGTAATTGCAAAAATAGCATTTATATAGAACAACAGGATATAGTAAAGGCAACAACCAGCAACAAACCAAGTCGCACTGCAGGGGTCATATACACATTTAACTAATGAATTTTATACACAAAGTAAATATATTTATTTTATTATATATGAATGTATGTAATCATCATGAATAAATGTGAATGTATTGTAATTTATAAATTGTTACTGTTTAAAATTTAACACATCATTTCTTGACAATCATGCTGGGCATGCATCCTGTCTTAAACGTCATTATAAAATTTTTTTATAAATTAAAATTTAAAAAAAACTTAAATATGATAAAGTGAGAATATACAAATTTAATCTTCTTTAAAAAAATTTATATATTTTCAGTTTGTTTTTTTTTTTTCGTTATTAAAAACAATAATTTAGCAGAAAATTATGTTAAAAATATAAAAGTACATCTCAGGAGTGTGGCAGAAAAAACCAGTGAACACCTTCTCAGATTTAACTTACAATTCTTATGTAACATGCAATACCATTTTACTCACATTTTTGCTCAATACTCAAGCAATTAAAGATTTAAATTTCAATTAAAAAGGTTTTTAACCTTTTATTAGACACAGAAGGATCATGATTTCTGCTCGGAATGCCCACAAAAAGACTTTTGCGGGTATGATCTTATAAATTTCAAATTAAGCAAACTTTGACTTAAGCATTGTGTTTTATAAAATAATTTTTAATATGGCTTTCATCGTAGTTGATACTTTATTTCGAGGAAAAAGCAATTTTATCTTAAGAGCCATAAAGCTCAGTTTCCAAGAAAGGTGGATAATTTTCTTAAATAACGAGTGATCAATTTATATTTAAATTTTTTAAGAATTTGTATAATATTAAAATAACTGGCATATCTAACGAGTAATTCTTGACTTTAGCTTAAGTGTGCACAAGTTTTTTGTGACGCACCCCTTTTCTTAGAACTCATCATTATTCTCTGCGATATATTAAAATAAACATCATTTATGTTCATATTTCCTGCATCATACTCTAGACTGTTGAAATGAATGTGTGCAAAGTACATACATCTGCAGCCAACCTACATAAACATACTATAAGGATGAACAAGCCCATGCGTATAAAGTTGCAAAACATAAATCCATTAGAAGTAGCAAAAAGAAATTTACAAAATTTTATGTAGTTGTTTATATAAAAGTGTATGTAGTATATGTATGAACCCGGAACAACAAGGATTTTAATGAAATGTGGATAAACACAAGGCAAAGCAGTTTCAATTTATTCCTAAAAAAATTTCCAACAGATATCAATCAAGTAACCAAAAAATTTTAGAATAAAATTCAAAATTTTTTAACTTATTTAACTTAAGTTTTTCATTATTTTTAACTGTGTGGTGGGTGCATCAAAAACAGATAAGCACTGCAGCCTCGAGTCGTGCAATACTGCATTTGGTGGCAATTTATTGTTCAAAGCGTTGTTGTCCTCACATTGAAAAAGAAAAAAGTAAAAAAATAATTTTAATTGTCTAGAGAGAGGGATAGAAAGTAAAATAAATACATATATAAAAAGGGAGATTAACAAAAAAAATTAAAATTAAATTAAAAAAAGGTATTACCCGAAAGCTTGTTGAGGTCTTTGACTTGTTTTAGCATCTCATGGTCAGATCGAAAATTGATTAATGAAGTAGACATCGAAGTGCCGGCATGCTTCTCCGGCAAGTACCAGGTATCGGAAACAGGAGATCCTCTATCATGCGGACCTAGACTTTGTTGTCGCATAAGTGGAAGGACTAAACCTATTTGGTTGCCAGTTTTCCGTAAATAATTTGAAAATGCAGCTACCGAATAGAATACCGGTAAGTAGCTTTAGGCTTTCCTTTTTTAATGATAAGCGAACATCAATTCTGTTGACTTGTTTAAGCCAAACATCTTTTCGGTTTTTAAAGATTCGCTTAAGATTTCCACTCTAGTTTCAATGGTCATCAATAAACACGTAAAAATACATGTAAAGGGGCAATTTTCCCACATCGATTTTTCGTAGTTAGTATCTATACGCCAGGTGCAAAATAAAAGTATGGTGACAAGTAGCCACACTCTCTGGCTATATTTAATAGCTCTGTAATCCTTCCCATCTTAATCAGTATATTAATTTATTCCGAACGAGAATTGTGCCACGTACCTATTTTTTTAAATCTCAAACCAGTATGACTGGCAGTTTTCTTAGAAAAAAAAAAACCAAAGACTATACCTAGGTGATATTGCATCAATGGCAGCTTGTGTAGTGCTTTTGAAACGTACTTAACGCAAACTGAAGCAGTTTTTAAACCTCACTCAATCTTTAATGACAGTGCTTTGAGTCAGCATCTCACCTGATTGATAGCCAAGCCGGACTATCGCTGTGTATATTATATGAGTATTAGCAGGCTCAGCGACTAACTCTTTCTTTTTCTTTCAAGATCTTACAAGCGTTCGGCTTATTCTTCTCACTTTCCTTTGCGTTTCATTGCCAGTTAAGCAACCGGTCCAGAGGTACATTGATATATGTCATCTCTAAAGATGGCGTTAGCTCTAAGCCATTAGAAATTGGTTCACAAAAGTCTCTGACTGCACGGTTTTGGTTAAATTCTACCAAATTATTGAAGTTGGTAAAAAGATGCTCACCTGTAACCGATATCTGCAAGCTATCCGCGTATGATAATGTTTATCTTTCCCAATGTTGAAGGTCTCTAGGATCCCATTGATCCTTTTGATAATCCTACTTACAGCTCTAGCCGTAAAAAAGCTCCTAATATAAAGTTAGAGTTCACTTTGCTTTGCACTTTATAGCTGACCACTTCATATAGTATTCTTTAAGCTTCTCATCGAATTTAGAATAAAGACTGATAGGTTTGTAGTTTTTTAGAGTTTTTTTAATTCGTCATTGTACATTCCTAACGCGTAAAGCAAAAGAATTAAATTTCAGGCTGCGGATACCTCTCCTGAGTCAACTAATATAGCATTTTAAAAACTCGAACCTTAAGAGAAAACAATGGGCCAAATAAGAAAAAAGCTATTTGTCAATTTATCATAAACCTTACACGACAGAGTCGAAAATTAAAAAAGGATCAAATTGTGCTCAAAAAATAAACGGATCTGTGTCTGCAGTTTAAAATTTTTAATTAACTGCATCCGACTGCCCTCAAAAGACTTTAAATACTTTTTGCTCCTTTTTTTAAAATTTTTTAACCAAAAAAAAGTAAAAAAGGGTTATAAAAGGTAAATATTATAAATTGTTTCTTTTAATTTACTTTTTTCTTTCCTCTGAGCCAATAAAGATAGAAACATAATTCAAATTGTAAATTGACAAATCTCAAGTATATGTGAAAATATAAATGATTTTTTTAAATTTCAGATCCTAAGGCGTAAAAGAAGGAAAAAAGATTTAATTCTTTTAAGTAAATGTGTGCATTTTTTAGGACTTTTTGTATAGAAATATAGAAATATGGGATAAAGGCTTTGGGGACGTAATAGGGACGAAAGTTCTCTTTGACCTTTTTGGTACCCTTTTTGTGATTATGAGTCCATATATGTATATATATGTAAAAAAGATTGGTATTGAAGCTCAATAGTCAATTAGGTCAAAAGCTTTTATATTTTTGAAACATTTTTAAATTTTTGATTAAACGTTAACAATAGGAAAGATAGAGCTTTGGATCCTGATTGAGGCCGAAAAAATTTTGTTTTTGAGACGTAAGATTAAAGACAATAAAAAGTACTTTTTTGCATTTATGGTTCATTGTTAAGTATATAAAAAGATACAACTAAAGACTCTGTATTAATATTGTAAAAATTTTGCACTGCCTTGCTTATACTATCTTTAAATACATATTAGGTATTTTGTTTAAAGTAATGCATAAACTGGCGCTTACGCAGCGTTTATTGTTCGTATGTAATAAATTTGACAACAAGTTGGTTTTGCTCAAATTTAAATTATCTAAACTGTACATGCAAACTGCTTTATTCTCTTAACAAAATTTAAAAACAAACAAACAGACTTTATATCTAATTTTTAGAGTTTATTAAAGTTAACATAATTTTATGCACATTAACAAATGTAGTTGTATATGTAACTATATGTCTTAACTATGTATGACTTTTGGTACGAAATAGTGAAAGCTTGTTTACATTAGTATTAGCAAGGATAAGGACAACGAGATAGAGACTGAGGAAAAAGGAAATAATAAATCATATTTTGCATTCAAGCAAGTATAAACATCTGCCTAAGCTGTCATTCATATATTTATTTATTTCATTTATATTTCTCATCTCTTCAAGTGGTCTAAGCTCATCTTTTTCTTTTTTTGCTTTAAATTACGACTAAATTATATGGGTCAATGGTTGAAAAAGAAAGTGATAGTACTAAGTAGTAAAAATAGCAACAATTTATATTAAAATAAATATTAAACAAACTTATGTTTGTGCCTTCTTTGTTGCATTTTGTTTAATTTTCAGTTTCTGTATATATTTGCCTGTATGTGTGTGTCTGTGTGCAGTATCCTTTACGTTTATACTCTGACAGTTGTAGGGATTTTTTTCTGTTAAAAATGTAAGTGCATTTTAAATGATGTGCCTTGGATTAAGAAGAGCAAAGCTTAAACACAATTATATTTTTAAGCAAACTATGTACTACTTATACAACAATATTATCATAATTTCAATATCTGCAAGAAAGATAAAAAATATATTAATAAAATTCCTAAAGCAACGGAATACTTGTACTCTGTACATAATAGGATGATAATATTATAAGATATTTATATAATAAATCTTCATTAATTTTTAATGCTTTTCGCTAAGCGTTTTAAAAAATGCAAAGAATAAAACCATTTAATTAATTAAAAATCCAAAAGTCCTCAGAAAATCGTGATAAAAGAGGGAGATTTCTAGGACAGTGATGTATTAAACTAATAATTGAATTGTATTGAATGTTTAAATTAAAATTCGAATTTAGAATTTATGCATATTGCTCATTTGCACAAAATGGTCATGCATTTTTAGAGCTTGCTGTATATGAATTTTACTACTTACGTGTGAAGAGAAAGTACTGCTTGTCCCTTCTAGTAAGAGTAATCAAATCGAAAACTTCAACCACGTTTTTCTCGAAATGATCACGTTGTTTAAGCAAATGAGCGATATGTTATTGGTCATCGTTTTTCAGAGACACATTACTTTCTATAAACGCTCTCTATTTTAAAGGGCCAAAAGGGAATGGAGCAGCACAGAATGCAACTGATTCATTTGAACGTGAATTATCCAGCGAATGCTTCCTATATGTGGTTATATATGTATGTATGTATATAAAACACCTAAATATTTGATCATGACGACGCTTGTCAACATACGCTAATCTGTGTTCAAATCTATTTAAAACAAGTAAGAAAATTATTGTCGGTCAAGCCTGACCATATAATACCCTACACTACATTTGTAGTGAGGTTTTATGAAAAAATAGAGTAATAATATTTGTATTTAGTATAAAAGGAGGTGGGCTAAGATAGCATGTATGAAAATCTCCAATAAGTTAAAGTAATATTTGGGCTATTTAAGGCCCAAAATGCTTAATTTGGCAGGAGATTTGTATAGGAGCTATATCAAGTAATAGACTGATACTATTATTGTTCAATAAACCAGTTAGGGGCATATATTTGGACACATATTAAAAACTTTGTCAAAATAGAGTAATATTGGAGTCAATTATAGCTGCGGTTACCATTTGTACTGATTTCATCAGTACATGTAGTGGTTTTTCATATGGTGTACTGATTAAAAACTTTTGTACTGAAATGTACTGATTTCTGAAAAAAATACTTATTGTGCTGGTTTTTCATTATAATATGATATTTAAAATAATTTTCCTCGAAAAGTTCGTTAAGTGAAAGCAAATCTATAAAATAAGGTATTTTCTAGCAACATAAAATGTACCACGTTTTTTTTGTCTAGTTTTGAATCGATTGACAGGGCTTTAAAAGTTTTTATATTTTTTTTTCTTTCCAATTTGGCTTAGGCTCATTTAATTTTTTTTTTTTATTAGAAGAAACTTAAATATTTTTCCGTTAATATTGAAAGAAACTTTTATTTGAAAAGGCAGATTTTTCTACCGATACTAGCCGAGTAGAATGCATTTTCGAAAGCAGCTACGCAATTTCATCATCAGTACTCTTTGAACCGTAGTAGTGTCTTTTGGCTGTTAACATCACCTTTTTAACTTACATGTAACAGAGAAAGGAAAACGTAATATCTAGTTTCCTTTTTGTTATATTGTAAGTTAGGACGGAGTTCACTTTTCCATATACACTATGTTTTTTTGTAATAAGTTTTATATTTTTTGATATTTATTTTCTAAATCGGATATCGACCACTGACCTGTTCTTTATATACAAGAAGGCATAGATATCCACACGGATATCGACCTTGAAAGTGATTTTTATTCAATCGATATAACTGAGCGTGTTGCTTAGACCACAAAACCCAAAAACTTTCTGTTTTTTAACCTACAGATAAAAGGGTCCCCCTAGCTAGAGCCCAAAATCCTTATTCCAAGAGGACATTTATATAGGGCCTATATTGAAAATGTACCGATTATCACCACAAAAAACTGGCTTCATGCCATTGCTAGAAAACTTATCTGTGCCAAATTTCAATACAGCATCCTTAAAACTGCGACCTGTACTTTGATTCCAAGAATACATTGTCACCTACCGAGCTGGACGGACGAAGTTACTCCGAGTCGATCGGTATAATTAAAGGTGGGTCTAAGACCATTATTTTGGGACGTTACAAGCATCTGCACAAAAGCATAATACCCCTACCACGTCGACCTTTGCTAACAATAATACTTTTCAAAGTACCCATATCATCCTCGTAATTTATACTTAAGTTATAGAATTTCACTTCCACATTTTTATTGATGGTAAAATGGTATTTTAAAACTTTAAGGCGAAGTACCATGACATTCAGTTGGATCGTCGCCTCACACAAAAATTACATATAAATGCAAAATTGGCACAAATTGCCAAATTTAAAATCTTAATTTTAATTAGAATGTGTTTCTACATCCAAATTCACACTCTCAAGAAAATGTACAGGATACACTTGTTCGAAGAAAAGGGACGGTGTTACCAACAAATAGAGCCATCAAAATTGACAACTGCTTTCATTTCAAAACTTTTATTTTACTGTAGCACTGGCTACATTTAATTTTCTATGTTTAAGATTTAAAAACTTATTGTTAGTTTATTAAAAAATTTTTTTCGAGGGATAAGCAACAGAAAATTTACATCAGTTTTTTTTATTATACTTTTTGTAACATTTAATTACTTCACAGAACGTTAAACTTTAATTTTTTTTGAGAGAAAAATACCAAGAACAGAAACTAGTTTTACAACAAAGTTTCAATAACATCAGGACGTTTTCTATGAGTTTTTTTTTCCTTTTTTTAAATTCTTTCAATTTTACTTACATTATACCATAGAACTATAAATATATTGACTTGTTCTACTACAACTTTTATTTCTATAAGAAACAATGGCAAATACTTATAAAGTAAATTTAAAAACAAATGTGGGTCACAATGATAGAACAAACACACATATAATGTGCGAACAAGTTGTAGTTGTAAAGAATTAGCAAACATATCATGACACTCATAATATGACTTTGTAACGAATCCTTATCACAATTTTATAAACTTCATGGAATCAAAAACAACAAGAAACAACATCAAACTCATCTTAAGCAACTGCTGCCACTTTCTTAAAAAAATATGGAAAAATTCTAAATGTTTTTCCATTATTCTTTGCCCGTTTCCCGCTTAAGCGTATTGTGTCTAAGCATTCAACTAGGGGGAGAAGCAAACAGCAGCAGTGTACCAGCAACTAAATAAATAAAACCAACAAAAAAAAATCAACAAATCGAGTAGCAACACTTGCGTATAATGAAGTGTAAAGTGCATGGTAAAAATCAAACATTAACAAAAATCCTTGAACAAATAAACAAACAAAAAATAAAGGATTCATCAGGGAGAAATACAAGCAGCCCTTCAAGCGGAAATTAAAAAAAAAAACTAAAAAAAATTGATTTTTCTACTAAAAGACTTGGATTGATAATTGATTAAAGCCAGTGGATGGTGAGGTCTGTATATATGTGTATGTATGCATGTATGTAATACTAAGGGTAAGTTAAAATGAAGCTAAAGTTAGAAATCTACTAATCGCTTAAAGATGTCATTAACAAAAACGGTTTCATTAATATTTGATTTTTTTCCAAAAACGTACAAAATTTAAGAGAATTAAACCTAAAAGCCATTAATGGTTAACAAATTATCAAGGGGTGGCACAGCGAGCCCCAAGAAAGAAAAATAACAACAAATAAGGGAAGAGTTTTTAAATGATATTAAAGTTAAAAGAAAAACAAAAACAAATTCAAAAAATATGTTAAAGGGGATGAAGGCTAAATGGATGAAATTTTGTAAAGAGTGGCCTGATGTTGACGACACAAACATCAAATAACTTTCACAGATGGAATAATAAATGATGAAAGTGAAATATGAGCACGAAAGTATATTAAATTTCATTTAAAAAGATTTTATGTTTTTAAAAAAGTTTTTTCTTTTAAGCTTACTAGTAAACGGAAGGGAAGAGTACTTTAGCAAAAAAAACTAATTAAAAGGTTGATTTAAACAAAGACAATTTTTTTAATTTATTTGTTGGACATAGTAATTCGATTAAATCAAATCAGGGACCATTAGATATACATACCTTATAAATAACTTTAGCATTCTTTTGTCATTAGAAGTCCGAAAAATTTGGATTTAGATTGATTTGTAAAAGTTTTATCAAAATATATTAAAAACTTACAAATGGAGACTATATGGCGTTGTATTGGCAATACGAACACACTCGGGAGGGTTTTGTTCCCAACACCCAATTATTTGTAATGATTAAAAGTACACGATCAAGAAAGTTAAGAGCTCGCTCAATTTTACATTCTTTAAGGTTTCGAGTTATTAACACATCAGGGTAGTATGTGAAAATCCACAACGTTTAATGCTGACTCGGAGGTTATAGAGTACCCCTTGGCCCCAAAAATAACATTATTTTGTTGTTTTATGTCACAAAGTATACAGCAGTTCAGCATGAAAGTTTTATAAACCACAAAACTTAAAATCTTTTTATATTTATGTGACCTTGGTCGATGGATTTTAAAGCGTTTTTCATTAATGCCAGTCAAACGAGAATGCCCTCAAGAGTAAATTAAAAAAAAAATTTGAAAAACTAATTAAAGAATATTGCGCTTAAATTAATGTTTTGCGTTGTTAAAAGTTTTATAAATATTTTACTACTTTGAATATTACTTAATCAAATACAAATTTTTTTTAACAAGGATGAGCTTTTATAGGATAAGTTCCTAATTTTAAAGTTTAAGCATCTTAGAAAAATTGCGTCTGCCTGTTTTTGTCATTTTTAATTTGGAAATAAAAGAAAAAAAAAATATAAATCTAAAATTTGATTTTCTCAACATTTACGTTTTTATACTACAACCTTGTAATATTTAGCAAGCGACATGTTGCTGCTTATTTCTAAATTTTTTAAATGCCACCCTACATTGTTTTAGGGTTATAGGATACGGTATTTGTAGACTTAACTTTGCGCTTGCAATATCAAAATGCTTTATAACTATGCTGCCACCGAATATATAAAAATGTGCTGTTAAGCCAAGTTCATTCATCTTGAAGTTTTTTTAAGTTTACAATTTTGTTAAATCAAAAACATATGTATTTAATATGCTCAGTTCTAGTGATCAATCCTCTTGAATTTAGGGGGGGTGGTAAAGGAAATTCCCCCTTCCCCAAAGCGTTTAAAACTTCGTATTGTTTGATTTAATAAAAAAATGTTAGTAGTCCAGAAAACAGACGTTTCAAATATGCATTTTATTAAACAAATGTGTTGCATATTCAATTTGAGAGAAGGATATAGATTAATAAAAAGGATCATCTGTAATAAAAACCCTGATAATTCGTTTTGATATTTAAAAAAATGAACCCCTTTTAGAAATATTTTCGAAGAGCTAAAAAATATTTTCGTTGGTATAGAAATTTCAGTTGAAAAGCCTTGATTTGAAAGACAAAACTATTTTGAAGATATCGAAATACACTACCGCATCGAAGGCTACATACCATTAATTAAATCTGTTTTACAGGACTGAAGAACACGTATCTCAAGGGACGCCCTTTGCTTGCTTAACATCCCAAAACTTCTGCCTAAAAATATTATTACATTTACTGCTTAAAAAAATTTTAATTCCAAAACTTGCAGATAATTTATTAAAATTTAAACAAAATTGATATGAAACTGCTAATATTGAAATTAGGAGCTAAAATTTTGTATTAAAAACAAAAAAGGAAGATTAATAAAAACCGCTCAGAAAACATAATAGATATTTTAGCAAGGTGGGGCCCAGATATTTACCCAAACTTGCGAAAAATATTCATCATAAGTGTGTTCCATATACATACTTAATAAAATTAAAATTTACGCAAATGTCCTGATTAACAAATTTGCTTCAACAGGAAACCATAAAATATCAACATAATAAATGTGTTTTTTTGCCTTTTATGTGATTATAATTATTTTAAATGAATTAAGCTTTTTTTTTGTTTTAATAAACCGCTGAAAGCTAGTTTTTGAATTGTGTGCTTCATTTAGAATTTCCCCCTCCCCCCAGAAGCTTGACCATGATCCGCTACTGCCTTAAAAACTGTTAACAAACCTTTAGTGTTTGCAATCAACAATTTGTAAGTACAAGGTGTCTGTTGGCACATTTATATTTTCAAACTTAACCGACAACGTGGTGCTCTTAGCATTGAACGATAGAATAGAAATGTGGATTTTACGTGGCTGGTTAAACTTGATTTAATTGAACTGATTTTTTTATTAATATATTTCCCTTTAAGACCACAAAGATTAATTTGTCATTACAAACTTTTTTTTCGAGGTAGCCGAATAAAAGAAATCCATGGGAGTAAGGTCGGGGGACCTGGGTCAGATGCCTCAAACGCAACTTAACAGTTTTTGGGGGAAATTTTCCCGAATCTAATTCATCGAAGCTATAGCTTCTGTGGCGACTATTCTATTAGAACCACGTGTTTAAAGAGTACAGTGGATGAGCTCGCAAGTTTGCCAAACAGAATTCCGTAATCAGGCGTAGCCTGACCTCGAGAATTTTTTTTAAAGGATGAAACTTCAGATCCTTTTCTTAAATTTCATAAATAATCACACTTAAAAGTCCCAGTGAGGCTGATCTTTTCTTATTGAAATTGCGGATGTTCACGTTAACTGAGTCCTTGAAGATCGACTGAGCCCTGGCCGTGGGACATTCATAGCCAAAGCAGTTGCTCGGAAGCCTTTCACCCACAAACGAATAAAATTTATACTCGGTTCAACACGTATTCGCCTAATGCCGAACTTTGAACAAAATTGTCGGCAAGCAATTTCGTAAAAATCATAACTCTTAGAAAGCACCCTGTATTATGCTTTAAACACATAGACTACAGCAGGCTACCGACTACGTTTTCTTAAAATTAAAATACAAGGTGAGCCAAAAAAAATCACCCTTTTGGAAGATGCTCTTATTCTTGCAAATTGCAGTCCGCGTCTAATCTGTTTTGATATTTGTGCACTAGACCCATGTAAAAAAAAAAGTGAACAAGCCAGTTCGTCTATGGTGTTGGTGCAGCACGAATACCGTCGCTGATTCCCCAGTCTTTTCGCACCAACTGCGCAAACACTGTGCCGTTTGCCACCAATCTTGAAGAGTATGGGACAACACCGAGACGCTGGCAAGAGTATCTGGCCCCGAAGTACCCGTTTTGCCAAGAAAACATTTCCGCTGTTGGCGAGGAAGTCGAGGTGTCGCCAGAAACATCGATCAGACGTCGTGCCTCGCAATTAGCCATTAGCCAGCCATCCCTAAGGCGAACTTTTGTCAAAGACCTGCTCATGTTCCCATACAAAGCCCAGTTCTTTTATCAGCTCTGCCTGTCAACTGACAAACGCGTGTAACCTACACCTAAGCCATCCTCAATCTCGAGGCCAAAGTAGACCATTTTTCGACCATAATCATAATGAGCGATGATGCTCATTTCCACCACAGCGGGTACGTGAACAAACAAAACTATCGCTTCTAGGGCAAAAAAAATCTACGAGTAATACATGAGGAGCCATTGCATCTGCACAAAGTGACTACTCGGTGCGCTATTCACGCTCGAGGAGACAAAGGGCGATTTTTTTTGAGCACGCCACTGGTCAAACGACAACAGTGGACGGTGCGCGCTATAGGGCCATGTTAGCCGAGTTTTTTTTTTGCCGCATTTGAAAGAATTAGGACTAGAAGACATGTCGTTGCAACAAGACGGAGCAGCGGCAGATACTGCGCGAGCCGCAACTGATATTCTGAAGGCGGCGTCCCCGGGTTGCCTCTTCTCTCGTTTAGGCGATTTACATTGGCCCGCAAGATTGCTCGATTTAACTGTTCCAGATTTTTTTTTTGTGGAGTTTATTGAAGCCCCGTGCTTACCCGAACAAGCTCGAGACCCTGCAAGCCCTCAAGGATAACTTTCGAAACGAGTGCGAGAATTTGTCGCCCGAAGTTCTCGCCGCAGTGATTAAAAATGCCAGCACAAATCTTGGTTCCAGAAGCTTTTGTCTAATAACACTTTAAAAACGAACTAAACTTTTTACGGATATACCATGTTAAAATGTAATAAAATTAGTTATAATGAACTTTGAAAATCTAGATAATAAACTACTTTCCAGAAAAATGTGATATCTTCTTTAATGCAAAATTCACCTTAAAATTACTAAGCAAATGTAAAACTATACTTTTGCAGGAATGACACTGATGTATGTATGCAGCCGCCATTTTCAATATAATTAAGAAACTAACGATTGCAGGAAGCTACATTTGTGTACGTGTATCCTTAAAAACCTCTGACTATGTTTATATTTTACCCAAAAATTGTAAACTTCTACTATGTAATAGGTCAAAGGGTGTTAGGGAATTGGCATAACCTCTAGTATCTTTTTAAAGTTTAGTTTAAACTCTTTAACGCTACGGCAAAATCTAATTTTGTGGCTCTTTAATGTAAACATATGATATTTATATACCCACTTAAGAATCCTTGAACCCTTTTTCATTGCTTTCTTCTGGTTCATTTGTTTATATGTGTGTTCGTGTCTGTAAAATATATTTACATACACATGTAGGATCTTTACGTATATCTCCATAGAATCTAACGAAACATTAAAATACACTTAACACTTTTGTATATTATAAAGTTGTTAAAACCACAAACATTTTTCGTTTATGTTTTTGCATTTGCATATAATTTTACGGCATGTTAAAATTATGTTTAAATTAGAATTTTAAATATATTTAATATATTTAAACGTTAAGGTCCCTTTATGCATACAAGCATGCAAGTGTATACATTTACATATGATATCGTTGCCTTAATATAGAAAGGCCCAAACTTTTACTTTTAGTAATATAAACAGTTTTAAACACATGACCTTTTATTTGCAGAACAGAAATTATTTATTTATTTATGGATATATTTTAGTCTTGTTGGGGGGCAACTAAGTTTGTAACTCTTTCTATTTAACACATACATGCACACAATCACAAGCATAATAAATATTAAAATGTTAATAATAATATTTAGAAAATTTTTATTACGTTGAGGTGCCTTGAGGTTGTATCAAAGTTTTCTCAAACCCATTTATTTCAACATCATTGACTTGTCTTATGACTACAATAACAGCAGTAGCTTTCTTATATTGGATCGTAAAACGTTAGAGTGTAAGTTATGTGTGTTAATGTTTGTTTCTGTATTTGTGGTTGCATAATGTAACTAATATAACTATTATGGAACGCGGGAGTGTACTTTGTATAAATAATATTATAATTAGATTCATAGTTTTTCTTTTAGAGTTCTAATAAATTCAAACAATAAAATTAATGTTTCTTTAGTCTTTAAGGTAACCAGATTTTAACCATATTTACTTTATAATTAAATCTTTATCTTCATGAAGATGGAAAAATATTCCAAATCTAAAATATATACAAAATAAGAAAAACAGTGACCCTCTTCTTCAAACAAGTGTGTTCGCTATATTAAAAGATCCTTAAAGCGAGCAGACTTCAATATTTAAATACTTGCCTACATGATATAAGATTTTGCATTTAGCTTGTGAAACTTGTAGATCCATGCAGATGTTACTTTTCAATAGACCAAGGAGCACCAGTTATCATTCGCGAGATTTTGTTTCTTGTTTTGTCCCATTACTGTATCCTGTAGCATTTAATTGTTTTCAAAATTAAGCTTCAGAACTAAAATTTACATTTGAGACAAAGGACAGAGTTCGTAATTATTAGGCAACGATATTGAGCAAATTTTAGTTCCATTTGTGTTAGCTTTCCATCTATAGGGAACTTTGTATAGGCGTGAAACTTACCGTGGTCCTATGCAGAACAAATTTTCCCTTTTAATAAAAAAATCATAATTAAAATAAATTGTGAAGGGTTTAAAGCCTTAAAAGTTTTTGAAAATATATTGTATGAAAATTTTTTTCAAATTGTTCATTTGCATGGATCTTCCGCTCCCCCTTCTCCTATCAAAATAATTATTTTCCTGAAATAATGGCAATATAGGCTGGTACAGTTTTCGAGATTAAGCCTATTAAAATTTTTTTATGGGGGCAACCGCTTCCCCTGCTCCTATCTTACTAACGATGGATGACCAAACACAAATTAAACAAATAACAAGTAAGAGCGCTATATTCGGCTGTGCCGAATCTTATATACCCTTCACATTGGTCTTTAAATATACCCAGCCGAGTAATTTTGTACTGCAAATAATATAATAAAAAACCTTGTGCGAGTTTTAAAGTTCATAGAAAAAATAACAAAATTTTAACGTTCATATGAATAATAGAAATAGATGAAGAAGATTTGAGGTCGAAAGTTTTAAAAGTTTTCGACATTATCCATATTTAAAGGTTAATAAAACTTATTAAATGTTCTAGTCCCACTGCTCTTCACCAACTTTTTTTCCAAAATGTATAAATTTTTTGATTATTACTTTTTGCAGAATATTCGAAGTCGATAGCTGTAAAAGTTTTCCAGAAAAAGCGTAACGAAAATTTTATAAAAATTGTTAATTTGTATGGGAGCTACCCCTTCTTCATCCCCCACCCGAAAATTTTTTTCTTTAAAGCGTAGGCCTTGTGTTCCAATTACTTTTTGTAGAACATTTGATGTGGATATCTGTTATAGTTTCCGAGATATAGCGTATCGAATATTTTATAATAATTGTCGATTTGTATGGGAGCTACCCCTTTTTTTGCCCCCACTCAAAAAATTTTTTCTTTAAAGTGTAGGCAATCTTGCCCAATTACTTTTTGTAGAACATTTCATTTCGATATCTTTTATAGTTTCCGAGATATAGCGTATCGAATATTTTATAATAATTGTCGATTTGTATGGGAGCTACCCCTTTTTTTGCCCCCACTCAAAAATTTTTTTTTTTAAGCGTAGGCATTCTTGCGCAATTACTTTTTGTAGAACATTCCATTTCGATATCTGTTAAAGTTTCCGAGATATAGCGTATCGAATATTTTATAACAACTGTCGATTTGTATGGGAGCTACCCCTTTTTTTGCCCCCGCTCAAAAAATTTTTTCTTTAAAGTGTAGATCTTTGCGTACAATCACTTTTTGTACAACATTTTAAGTCGATATCTATTATAGTTTCCGAGATATAGCGTATCGAATATTTTATAATAATTATCGATTTGTATGGGAGCTACCCCTTTTTTTGCCCCCACTCAAAAAAATTTTTCTTTAAAGTGTAGATCTTTGCGTACAATCACTTTTTGTAGAACACTTTAAGTCGATATCTGTTATAGTTTCCGAGATATAGCGTATCGAATATTTTATAATAATTGTCGATTTGTATGGGAGCTACCCCTTTTTTTGCCCCCGCTCAAAAAATTTTTTTTTTAAGTGTAGATCTTTGCGTACAATCACTTTTTGTAGAACATTTTAAGTCGATATCTGTTACAGTTTCCGAGATATAGCGTATCGAATATTTTATAACAATTGTCGATTTGTGTGGGAGCTACCCCATTTTTTGCCCCCACTCAAAAAATTTTTTCTTTAAAGTGTAGATCTTTGAGTACAATCACTTTTTGTAGAACATTTTAAGTCGATATCTGTTATAGTTTCCGAGATATAGCGTATCGAATATTTTATAACAATTGTCGATTTGTATGGGAGCTACCCCATTTTTTGCCCCCACTCAAAAAAATTTTTCTTTAAAGTGTAGATCTTTGCGTACAATTACTTTTTGTAGAACATTTTATGTCGATAGCTGTGATAGTTTCCGAGATATAGCGTATCGAATATTTTATAACAATTGTCGATTTGTATGGGAGCTACCCCATTTTTTGCCCCCACTCAAAAAATTTTTTCTTTAAAGTGTAGATCTTTGCGTAAAATCACTTTTTGTAGAACATTTTAAGTCGATATCTGTTATAGTTTCCGAGATATAGCGTATCGAATATTTTATAACAATTGTCGATTTGTATGGGAGCTACCCCATTTTTTGCCCCCACTCAAAAAATTTTTTCTTTAAAGTGTAGATCTTTGCGTAAAATCACTTTTTGTAGAACATTTTAAGTCGATATCTGTAATAGTTTCCGAGATATAGCGTATCGAATATTTTATAACAATTGTCGATTTGTATGGGAGCGACCCCATTTTTTGCCCCCACTCAAAAAAATTTTTCTTTAAAGTGTAGATCTTTGCGTACAATTACTTTTTGTAGAACATTTTATGTCGATAGCTGTGATAGTTTCCGAGATATAGCGTATCGAATATTTTATAACAATTGTCGATTTGTATGGGAGCTACCCCATTTTTTGCCCCCACTCAAAAAAATTTTTCTTTAAAGTGTAGATCTTTGCGTACAATCACTTTTTGGAGAACATTTGATGTGGATATCTTTTATAGTTTCCGAGATATGGCGTATCGAATATTTTATAACAATTGTCGATTTGTATGGGAGCTACCCCATTTTTTGCCCCCACTCAAAAAAATTTTTCTTTAAAGTGTAGATCTTTGCGTACAATTACTTTTTGTAAAACATTTTATGTCGATAGCTGTGATAGTTTCCGAGATATAGCGTATCGAATATTTTATAACAATTGTCGATTTGTATGGGAGCTACCCCATTTTTTGCCCCCACTCAAAAAAATTTTTCTTTAAAGTGTAGATCTTTGCGTACAATTACTTTTTGTAGAACATTTTATGTCGATAGCTGTGATAGTTTCCGAGATATAGCGCATAAAATATTTCACCAAATTTGTGCAATTGTAGGAAAAATACCCCTTCCCCTGGTCCTATCTGAAAAAACTTTTTCCATTATTTAGGTCCCTTCTTTAGGAGTATCCGTGCCAAGTTTTGTGGCAAGAGTGATTATACTTACTGAGATATATGGGGATATATGCACGGATTTTGTCCTAAAAAAAATGGGTTACTCTGGGTTTTCGCTTATATCTCGGTCAATAGTGAACCGATTTTGCTGATTTTAAATAGCGATTGTTAGCGGGATATTTGTAATCGTTTGACACCATTAACTGGTCTGTATCTTTTTATTTGACTCCGGAAACTTGATTTCAACAGACGGACAGACGGACAGACAGACAGACAGACAGACGGACAGACGGACAGACGGACAGACGGACAGACGGACATGGCTATTTCAACTTCCCTATCTATAAGGATCCAGAATATATATACTTTATGGGGTCGCAAATGAATAATAAAGAAATTACAAACGGAATGACAAAGTGATATATACCCTATCACTATGTGAAGGGTATAATTAACATCGAAGATTTAATAAAATTTACAATTTAAGACAGATAGTATACACTTGCATACATATTATACGTGTATACACACGTAGATGAGTAAAAATTAAATCCATTGAATTATTTTTCTTGTTTATTGCTAAATACCCGCATTGCGTTAATTTGTATAATATTTTCTTTCGAGTGAAATCTTAATGCTAAGAGCTTCATGGTTAAAGTATTGTGAATCCATAGGCTCCGTTAGCGAGAAGTGAATGTTCAAGTGGAAACTCTACAAGAACCCTCGTGTGCTTGGGTACATTCAGAGAATAAATAGCTCGTGGATGAAGTTAGGCTTAATGGGTGCCCTCTTACAAGGATGCTGGGAATTACTTGTTGGGGAACAACCCAGGGTCGTATTCATAGCTCCCCAAGAAATAGCTATGAGAACAGAGATTGTAGAAAATGTGGTAATATTTGATAGGACAAAATGGGTGGTTAAGACTACTTAATCCTACAAGTTACTAAGCCCGGATGATATTAACGGAACGATGTATCGAAATCTCTTGCATCAGTGACAGTTGCTTCTAATGATCTGCTTGCTGCAAGTTTTGCACTAAGCTATATTCCATTAAAGTAAAGAAAGTTAAGGGTGATTTTTATACTCAAGACTGGTAAGGCAAATCACTCAAAATCAATGGGGTTCAGATTGATCAGCCTTTCATCTTTTATTGAAGACATTGGAAGGACTTGACTTTTATCTGAGAAACACGGCCGACATGCACGACATTAGTGGAGCTCAGCATGCTTTTTACGCCTACTGCTCGGGGCTCGAGTTCGCTTTTCATCGGAATTTTCAGATTAATTTTGTAGAATGAATATTTGGGCATGGATGGGGTCTAAAGAATAATACTATTCTGAATATTGGTGGTCAACGAATCATTGAACTATTTTGAGTATAAAGAGACGATATTGTGGTTGGTTAGGTTTTAACCACTACCAGCGAGGTAATGCAAACCGTGTTATTCAATCTGTCAGCTTTGGCAAAAGGACTGGAAGTAAATTCAACTAGTCTTTACCAGAAAGTGTATGGTAGTGGGTTTTGAGGCAGGGTTGAGATAAGACTGGAAGGCAAATTATTTTAAAAAAAATGCAAAAGGAAAGATCCAAACGACCAACATACTTGTTGAAACTAAGTAGCCTAGAACAGGGAGCTACAAACAGATACGGTGATTTGAATTTTTTCAGGTATTGCTAGACCCATTGTTATGTATGAAAGTATCATATAGAGGGGTAGGCCTTAGAGAGGGCCAACATAAAGAAGCCCTTGTCAACTTTCCAGGGGTGTATGGTACTAGGCATTACAGAGGTCAGAAGTTGGCAGGGCAAGATCAGTTGGACAAGCCGGCATATTGAGGAGGGTTGCTATGACAGTCAGTTTTTATAACAGGGCCGTAAAACTTGTTTTTGTTGTTATCCCCAAGTATTATTTTCAGATATATAGCACTTAAAAGAATCCAAAAAAAGTCCTTGAAAGATGTTCAGCTTTCAGTGATTAAGCTAAGATGGATGTAGGCATAGGGAGTGGTTTCGTTGTTTTTAATACGGTAAAAGGGGTATCTAGCAGGCTTCGGGACGAGTTTTGTATTTTTTAGGCAGAGATTCAGGTGGTAATAAGGACCTCGGAGCTGACAAGAAACGCTAGGTTTTGTCTGATACTGGGTTTTTGGGAAAATGTTGCCAAAAAAGTTGCTGATAAGTGGGTAAAGAGGAAATCATCCCAGATTCTTAGCTTTTTTGCTAACCACATCCTAACTAATTTTTATTTTCGTAAAGAATTTCACAGTGGACTTAGAGGCCTCTTAGTGGAGACGGAAATTATCATTTTTTACTTCCTTTTTTTGGAAGAATCCAGGAGCAATTTAATATTCAATTCATTGAAAATTTTCTGGATGAGGTAAAATACAATCTAAAAATTTGATTTCCAGCTTAAACTGTAACTACTGACTAAAAGATTATTTCATAGAAATATTTGTTTACCTAATTTGCGTGAATTATTGCCTAAATATGCAGAAGCAACAGTTTTTAAATTTACTCGAAGGAAATCACTTTATTTTAACTAATACTTATAGAATGCATGCTTTCCTTACATATAGCTACACACTAACTTATATACTAAGGGGCGTATTTATAAAGTATCTCTATATTTCAAATTATGTTTTTAAACAAATCTTTAAAAAATTTTTAGATGTTTAATAGGTTTGTTATTATTTTTGTGCATTATTTTTTTTAAGTTTACTTTATGGAAGCATTTATCACTAATGCCACATTTTAATAGAACTTGACGCTACTTTAGTCCGTACTAGAGTTTTTTCCCGGGAGTTCCCGTCCCGAAAATTCCCGGGAAATTGGTCAATTTTCATTTCCCGATTTTCCGGGAATTTTGTGCGGGAATCCCGGGATCTACACAACCTCGGACTTCAAGTAATTTTATAACATATTCATATTTTTTTTTTATTTTTCCCTATTTTTAATTTATAATATATAAAATACTAAATACATATGTAACACAATAAGTAATAATGGCTCAGACAACTGTAATACTCAAACCTTTGAGGATACCTTAAATGCTGCTATAAACAAAGCAAATTCAGTCTATAGTACCATGCCAAAAAGCTCATCACAATACTCAATAAAACAAGAACTTAAGTTGTATGAAGCCAGCGGAAAACAGACTAAAAATATTAAAAATCTGAACAGTGCTCTCCTAACTATTCGAGCCACTTCTGTCGAAAGCGAAAAGGTTTTTTCAGTTGCAGGGAATTTTGTGAATAAAATAAGAAATCGATTATCAGATGAAACAATTAATGCTTTTACAATTTTAAAAAGCCATTTTCAACAAAATATATAATTTAGATTATTTATGTATGTACATTGTACACATGGAGTATTATGGACATGGAAAAAAAATATTAAAAATTTTTCTTAACATTTATTTAAACTTTTTTATTTCGTTTATTTTTGTAAATGATTTGTTCAAGTTTGTGTTAATTGTTAAGTTGTTGTTTCTTTTATAGACTGAATTGTTAAGTTTTACTTTGAACTCATTTCTTTTTACTTTTGTTTTTTTAATTCGTAAGTGTTTATATGTACATATGTATTGCTTATATACATTTTTTATTAAATAAATAAAAACCATGAACATGTAAATTTTTCTTAATTTGAAGAGCGGGATTCCCGGGATTCCCGGGAAATAAATTTTTGATTTCCCGTTTCCCGGGAAGCAAAAAAGTCCGGGAAAAAAAACCCTAGTCCATACAAAGCAGAAAAACGACGTAATAATGCTAAGCTAGTTAATACAAAAACAAGAAAAAAATAGATTAGCTTAAAGCAGAAAAATTAAAACTGCTGATTAACTCAAAAATAAGAAGAAAAACTAAAAAACTACAAAAAAAGGCAACACAAGCTGCCTTAAATTTGTATGCTTTTCGAAAACAGTATTAAGCTTTAACTTCTATTATAATTTTTTTTTGTGTGATTTTAATTTGTTACATTTCTTCTTTCCAAATGTCTTTTGTCTAACCATTTTATACTTTGTTTTTTAAAATAACAACCATGTCCCTAATTTGTTTTCGATAATATTCTTTTATTTTTTTTATCTTGTTGTACAAATCTCTTTTAATTGGCTTTCCCATCAAAACATATTAGAGTTTTTCAAATGTTTTAAAAATTAAACAAAACAGAACAAAAAAAAACAAGTAAGAGCGCTTAATTTGTCTAAGCCGATTCTTATATACCCTTCCTTCACATTGGTCTTTTGTGTACCCAGCCATCTGATCTAGGCATTTTTGTTTCGGACCGCAAATATTATAGTAAAATTACTTTGTGTCAGGCTTAAAGTCAATTGCTGTCCTTGTTTTTGAGTTAGAAAACTTCTTTCGAACTGAATAACTTTATATTGGAAAACCTGGTGGAAGGTTTGTTATTAATAAGTCTTACAGGTACCGACATGTTACGTATCCAAGGTTTAATAAAAAGTTTTTCATTTGTGTGGGGCTGCCTTTTCTTCTGTTCCTATGCTACTTATTCTTCTGGAATATTTAGTCGACAGCTCAAATAGTTTCCGAGACAAATCGAATCAAAAATTTCACAAAAATTGTTCACTAGTATAGGGGCTGGCCCTCCCCTTGCTCCTTTTAACTTCGTTTCTTCTGGGAAAGTACGTGTCATAGTGAAACTACTCTATACCAGGTATGAATGTTTTTAAGTCGCTGGCTGTTTTAGTTTCTCAGATTAATTTTACAATGGTAGGGGGCATGCCACTTCTACTGCTCCTATCTATAAAAAAAAAGGTTCGTAGCTGTTTTTAATTTATATGTGAAAAATTTTGTAAAATCTATATTAATTTATGCATTGATTTTGTCCTAAAAAAATGCTTCATTTAAGGGTTTTGCTTATATCTTTAAGTACGAGGTCGCAAATAGAGATTAAACTACAAGTGGAAGATGAAGGGTATAACAAAACCTATTAACTAGGTACTGTCTGATCTTAAGCTTGTTTAAGGCACCATTTCAGCAGCCTGGGTTTCAAAAAGCCTATTTTTTATAGAAATAGTTTTCAAGCCTTAAGGTGTGCTGCATTTTTTGGGCAGTTAAAATATTAAGCGCTATCAATACGGAAAATTTAAAAAAATAAACTCACTCTATATATATTCTGTTTTTTTTTTAAATATGATCTGAATCTGGGGCCAAATCGCCGCATTCGATTCGAATCGAAATTTCACTCGATCGATCGAGTTGTCAATGCTTTAAGTATAGGAATTCTAATAAGAATTTCAACATTTCGATTCGAATCGAATGCGGCGATTTGGCCCCAGCTTTGTAAATGAGCGGAGAATGCCCTCAATGTTGCGCAGGGTCAGGCTCAGTCTAGACACTGAGTATGAGCCCTGACAAGGCTGGAGTTCGCTTTTTTCAGGAAAACAGAAATTCCATACTGCGACAAGCCTCGTTTCGTGCGTAAGATAATCATGATATACAACAGGGTAATGTATCTGGGACTTACTATAGATCGGAAATTTCATTAAAAATAGCACTTGGAGGAAAAGGCAGCAAAGGTCCACCGAAATTCGACACTATAGTAAAGGACTGTAAGTTCGAAATGGAGTCTGGCACACTGGATAAGCGGGATCATTATAAGACCAATACCAATCTATGCTTCCGTGGTACGGTACACATTATTGGACAGAAAATGGAACAAAACGATCCTATAGAAGGTTCGACGTATATGTTGCTTTGGATTAAGCGGGGGATATTAGAACCACTCCAAAGAAAGCTTTGAAAAAGATTTTGAGTTTCCAGCCTATTTGAACCTGCGAAGTAGAGACCTGCACCAAGTCCTATTCAAGATAATTCAAGAACCGCATAATTTTCTAATTCTTGTGTTATTGTGTGGTTAAACGGTTTAAGTGCTGAAATGTAGAGTAGCTAAAACAGTTTTTGTGCTGCAGTGTAGAGTAGCTAAGAATAAAGAGTGGTGTCGAGACTGTGGTCGATAAAAAAAATTACTGTGCCTATGGTGTGGCAACAACAACAAAAACTTAAGAGTTATGTTGTTGTTATGTTAACAAATAATAATACAGATTGGTGTGTACCTACTCAAATGAAGTTAGAAATTAGAAGGCACTCTGAAACCTGGAATGCCTGAAAAAAAGATAATAAATGTGCTGACTGATCACTTAAATTTTTGAGTTCCATTTGAGGTGAGTTGCTAGTGTAGGGTGTCCGAAGCGTGCAGGGCGAACATCGAAACAAGGGAGCATTTACTGTGTCACTGCCTGGCTTTTGCTCGGGCTAGAGTCCGATGTTTTTCGCTTGAAGTTTTGCCAGATGCTGTTCACTTTAAAAGTGTTATAAAAGGATGCTGAAGAAATTTGTCTGCGTAACTAAATTTTAAGAAACTTAGCCCTCAAGATTCTTTTTCCTTGCGAGGAGCGTACAACAAGTCAATCACTGGCTTAAGTGTATATCCGACAGGACTTGAAGCCTCAAGAACCTCCTCTATTCAACCTTACCTAACCTTATCTAAAAAGACAAGTCGAATGGCAATATGTATATACCTAAACACTAATGTCAAGGATAGAAAATCATGGACTTACAAAAAAAAAAGAAATAAAACAGCAACAAAAACAAACAAACTTAAACTCAATAATGCTGCTCAATTAAGTAGCAAAAAATCTAAAACAGAAGATTTACTTAAATCAAGCAAAAAAAATTTTAAAATTGTAAAAAAAAAACTGCATTTCAAATTAAGAACTAATGGATGGATTGTATAATAAAGTTTATTTGTCAGAAGTTTTACTAAAACAGCAAAACAAAACACAAAACCCAGCACAAAGATTACTTGGACAAAAAACTGAAATAACTTTTTTCTATTATTATTTCTAATTGCAGGAAAAAAACTAAACAACGATTTACAATATTAAGATTAAGGACCTCCATAAGCTGCATAAACAAAAACCAAAAATCCAATAAAAGGAAAATAATAGACAATTTTTAAGAGCAACAAAAGGAAATTTTTGCAACAATTTTTTTAGTCTTTTGCTAGGAAAAAGTAAAAAAATCTTTTGATATTTGTCAAATGTTGCAAAAGAGATTTAAAAAAAAAAAAACAAAATAGTGCATTTACAACTTTTTTAAGATTATGTCAATAGCAGAAATACTTAGGAATATATCGTTTCCTTAATATAGAAAAGCCCTAACTCATATTTTTGTATTCAAGATTTTCTTGGATGCTTGGGATATATAAAATATAAATATATATCAACCTGTACCCCAGGTATCACAAAGGGACCGAGGAAACGGACCCAAGTGGGCTGCACAACTATTACTTCAACATTTCCGCAGCCGCCTGTTCAACCTAACCTACCAACCTGTAGAGAACAGTGTCTTGTTATGTTGTTAATGTATCGAGTAAACTTTTTTCATCCTATTTAAGTATTTGTCCACGTAACTTAAAATTTTGCAACTATAGTGCAACTTGAAGATCTTTCTAAATTATGCTGACTGAGGCAGTAAGTATTTTTGCTTAAAAGACTCTTAGTTTTCTTTTTGTAAGACGCACAAGCCGTGTCTCCTATAACATCAAATTAGCTATAACATCAAGTTGCAGATCAAAAGTCTTCAACCAAGACGAAGCACAGTGTTTTCTTTACCAATTACCCAATAAACTTTAGCTACTTTAGTTTTATCTCTGAACATTAGACCTATATGTGAGGCAACGATGCAGGTAAGAATCAAGATATTTTACACGTTAAGTTAAAATTATGTGGGAGCGCTCTGTTCATTTATTTTATTTCCGAAAATTAAGCCATTTCTCAACTGCTATTATATGATGTTCGAGACCTCTTTGGGATATCCACGGGTACTGACAAAAGCTTTATTATCAACAAATGTCGACGTGTGCGTTTTAATTTTGGCTGGCATGCCTGCTGTATAAATAATGTAAAGGATTTTTGATTAAAATAATTCCTTGAGATACGTCAGCGCCAATTGATTATGAACTATACAAACGAGTTTTGAAACCAGCACTTTCCCACTCTCAAATCTTATGTGTGAATTTTAAAGTGTTACTTTAACCCACAATAACGCCACATTTCCGGATTCCTAAAATTGTAGACTCAGAGCTAAGAAAAAAACGTCCTGTTAAGGCTATCATACTCTCCCGGCTGGAAGAGATTTAGAACGTCTGACTTATAAGATGAATACCACAGAGCTCGTCAAGATGTTAATAAAAGCATCAGAGATGCTAAGCTTAACTTTTATTCAAATCGATTTATGACAGCTGTGAGATCAAGGAAAAAATTGCAAACGATTTGGAAAATTGTTTTTTTCAATAAGATAACCTCTTTACGTAAGGCTGATGTTAATAAAAGAAATGAGTAATTTAATTATTGAACCCACAGCTGCACCTTTGGATTTTTATCCTGTTGTCAACCAGCAAGAGATCACAGCGTTACGCTCATCAAATCAATTTCAATTTGTGTGCCGCAGTCAGACCGAAGTATTGTCATGTTGCTTTGCATCATCTTACACACACGTCAACACTTGTTGATGATACCGCCACTGGCTTATTGGTAGAAACTCTGTGCTGCGTTTTGATTGTAAACTTTTACTCTACAACTCAATTTTAAAACCAATTTGGTGCTACGGTATACAATTATGGAGCACTGCTTTCGCCACCAACATTAAAAATATTCAGCGCTATCAAAATTAAATACTAAGAATGATAACTGGTGCTCCTTGGTACATTAAAAACAGCAACAACCACAAAGATTTTCAAGTTCCACTAGTAAAATGCGAAATCTTGAACTAAGTGGACAAGTATTTAAACAAGCTGGAAACACATCCAAATCCGCTCGCTCGAAACATCTTGCTACGTAGTGGACACACCAGAGGGGATACTATTGCACTTAGATGAAACTATTTAATTGATTTACTTTATTATGAGAATTTAAATTTTAGTCTGGTACTAGTTGGACTAATATCAATTATTTAGTTTTAAGATTTGAATACTTATTGTAAGTTCACGAAAGGCGAAGACTCAGTAAAAAAAATTTAATATTAATCATAAAATTCTTTGCTCTAAACTACCTAACAAATTTAAGTTTTCTTCTTCTGCCACCTCTCCAATAAGTACCTATCTTTCCAATCGTTACTAATATGTGCCTGCTTGTAAATCTAAGTCTACTGTTTTAAATGTTCCTTAGGTTTCTATTCTTGGTTCAATTTGTTTAATTTGTTCATAAATTACCTTCCTTGTAATATTTTTCACACTAACATCCACATATGTATACGCCGATGATGTTCAGATGTACCTAAGCTGCAGGAAAAATCAATGAATGTATTAGAAAGCTTACCAAACACCTAAATAGAATATTTTAGTGGAAAACTATGAATGGGATATACTTGAACCCGAAAAAGTCAAAATTGATATTTAAATCTTACTACGGAATCAAAATACTTCATTTTGGTAGTCAGCTTAGAACCTTGAAGTTGCTACAGTGGAATACACACATTAATTCTGTCACGGACATAATATTTGTAATACTTAAAATCCTTTGTCATTTACAATATTTAAGTCCGATGAATATTCGGGTGCTTCTTGAAAAATCCTTTTTTAATGCCGAAACTGCTATATGGATGTGAAATTTTTGTGTATTTTGATTCATTTAGGAGAGAAAGGTTAGTAGTACCATATAATACGATTTTGCGATATATTTATGGCATAAGACGTTATGATGAAACTTCCAGGTATGCTAAGTCTCTATATGTAGTAGATCTGATGAGTTGCTTAAGATGAGGTCACTAACACTGTTGTACAAGATAATCTGAGTTTTTTCAGCGAATTCGAGTTGCTCGATCTAATAAAGGAAAAAAATATAATACGGTGTAGATATCGAGCGCTAATATCAGAGTGGCAGTTCTTAACAAATACTATACTGTGGAACTCACTACCCAATAGTACGAAAATAAAAAAAAGAAAATAATTGAGAAGTTTTTAATTTTAATTACTGTAAATATAATTATATATGTTAGTAAGTTTTATTCATTTTTTAAATAATATGTATTGTACAAGGTGGGCCAAATGAAATCTCCCCATTAGAAGGTGCTCTTATTTTTGCAAATGGCGATCAATATTAAATCTGTTTTGACATTTCTGAACTAGACAGATGTAAAATATAAGTAAACAAGCCATACACAAGTGATACACTCCCCACGAACACGAAATAATAACAGTGTCTATTTTTTTGTGTAACAATTCGTCTTTAGTGTTGGCCGGCCCCGGAGCGTTCTGCCGAGAATATCGGCGCTGTTGGCGAGGATATCGATGTGTTGCCAGAAACATTGACCAGACGCCGTGCCTTTCATTTAGCCAGCAGCCAGTCAGTCCTAAGGCGATTTTTTGTCAAAGACCTGCACATGTTCCCGTACACAGTCCAGTCCGTAAATCAGCTGCTGCCTGTCGACAACAAAACGCGTTCAACCTACTCCCAAGCCGTTTTTAATCTCGAGCCGAAGTGGATCATTTTTCGACTAAAATAATAATGTCAAATGAGACTAATTTTTACCTCAGCTTGTACGTAAACAAGAAAAACTATCGCTGATGGGGCACTGGAAATCCACGAATGCACCAGGAGCCACTACAACCGCTTAAAGTGACTTTAAAGTGCGCTGTTCACGCTGGAGAAGTCACCGGGCAATTTTCTTCAAAGACGCCGCTGGTCAAACGACAACAGCGGATGGTACGAGCGATATATTATAAAGGCTGCGTTCCCGAGTCGCCTCATCTCTCTTTTTGGCAATTTACATTGGCCTGTAATATTGCCCGATTTAACCGTTTCAGAATATGTTTTGTGGGGTTTTTTTAAGTCACGTGTTTACGTGAACAAATTTGAGACTCTGGAAGCCTTTAAGCCAACATTCGATACGAGTGCGAGAATCTGTCGTCCGAAGTTCTTGCCGCAGTGATGAAAAATGCCTTAAAACGAGTCCGTATAGCAATCAATTCTGACGACTCCCATTTGACTGGTATCACCTTATCGATTTGTCCAATAAAATTCTACAGGTTCAAGTAAACATAATCAACAAACAGAATCGAAGTTTTTTATTTGGAAAAAAATGAGAGTCAAACTTCAGATGACTTTTTTGGCCCACCTTGTATAAATTATTATATATTTTTTTAAACCCCTTTTCCCCCCATTTCGTTTCTTAATTTTAATAATGTTTACTTCACAAATTGAATGTATTATATTAATGATGTTATGTTAACTTTTTTTGTTTCTCTGTATATTTAAGCAGGAATGAAAAGAAAAGTGTACGAATCTGATAAGTAATGCAACACAAAATTCAAAGTAATCAAAAGCTTTAAAAGTCGTGGTCCATCATATCCTTGTATTATATAGAACACATTTTTAGTTAAAACCCCAATCTAATTTTTAAAGTTATTTCTAACAAAGAAGGCGTCACTCATTACTGAATATCCTTAAGACTGTCCCAAATATATTGTGTATGTATTAAAGAGGCATATATTTGTTCAAAATACTCATAAAATCGAGATTATTTTTTGCAGATGGTGCTATCCTGATGACAAATTTATTATTTTTTGTTTAGTTTTTTTTTAATAACCTACTTTATTAATTTAAGCGTTAAAACAGTATTATTTTTTATTTTCAGGAGTAGAGAAGAAAATAGCTTAATCGACATAGATGCTCTTTAGACTAACCAGTCAGTGTAAGGGGGCTAACCTGGTGATGCGCAGTGTATAATTGGTTATTTTTTCGATGTTAGTTGGACTGCAATTGATCATGCAGAATTGATAAGTAGCAAAATGAAATGTTTTGTATTATTTATTAAGTTGTAACAATTTTTTACTGAGTATTAACAAATTTTCCTTTTATCTATTCCTTATATTTAACTATCCGCATAATCGCGTCTAGCTCTTTCTTGCAACATTTATTGCATTTTCCTTGTTGCAAATCAAATTAACTTTTGAAAAAAAAACTTTAAAATCTTATACACAAAATGTCAAATTCGTTGTGGGATAAGAAAAAAAGTTATGAAAAACCATATGCAATATCGTTCAAATATTTGGGACACAACAAACAAAAACGGACACAGCAGGAGACATGAGGGCTTACACACACATAGACTCTTGCACTTTATGTACAGAAATGTTGAAGATATGTTAACATAACTGCAAAAATATATAAAAAAAATTTTTGTAATCATGCCAGCTATTTGTTATTACACAGTTAATAAAAAACATGAAATCTTACATTAAAATGCAATATTTTTAAACAGAAAACATTACTTTTCAAATATTCTCATACATATCCTACTCCCACATTTATATGTGGAATCACATGCACAGCCATGAATAATATAAAATGAATTAACATTAAGCCTTACATCAGACAAGAAAAGCAATTGCTTGACTTCAATAATAAACAATAAGAGGACACTGGAAATTTAAAATAAACTTAAACACTGGAATAAATTTTATGTTTATATCGTCAACCAAAATCTAAAAGTACGTTTTATCAAAAAAGATCCAAATTTGATAATTCGATTGATAATGATTCTTTAAGTCAGTTTACATGCCTCTACCAATTTCTAGATTTGTGCGTCAAAACTAAAGCTTTTATATCCTTAAATTAAGATAAAGGGCGATTATTTTTTTTTTTTTTTAAAAAAAAGAAATTGTTTTTTGTAGAAATAAAAATATTAAATACGATTGAAATTACTTAAAACCACCAAGTTTTTAAAAATTATTAAGCCCGATCTCGTGTTAAATAAAACACGACCCTAAATAGAAAATAACGTTTTGTGCTTCTACTGTAAAATTGAAATAAGTAATGTTACGCACTTTTGGACTTTCGACGACAATATGTGCATCCTTGTGTATGTATACTTTAATGTTTTCACTGCAAATTTATGCATGTGTCTGTAAATGCATTTAAAATTGGTAAAGTGCATATAAAATAATTTATAATGAAACACTTGAAGGATTTATGAGGCTATTTTCAACTCAGATACTCAAAGTATGTTAGCGTGTATGTAAGTTCATGGCAAAAAATAAAAAAATACATAAATCATTTATAAGTGTAAGCAGTTATAGCAAACGGGCTACCTGGTACAGAAAGAAAAAGTAAAAAATATGGCTGGAAGTACATTAAAATATTGTAGTTAATATTGACTAAAGGACGGAAAATTTTTTATTGAAAGAGACAAAAACGCACCTTAAAAAGATAACCTCCTTAGTTGGCGTGTAATTTTGCTAACAAAATGTAGCAAGTTTTAATAAAACTTTTTTTTCACCTTCACTGGAACTTTTAAGTAAAAATTTCTAAAAAATCTTTTAATCCTGGAACGTCCTTTTTTAACTTAATTTTTTATTTTCTAGAATAAACGGTGAAACTGCTTTTACTTAAGAGAGAAAATAGAGGTTAAAGGGCTCCTTCATCTGTGGTGTTGGCGCAGCGTGAATTCTGTCGCCGATTTCCCGGTCGACCGGTACAGACTGCGCAAACACTGCGCCGCTTGGCCAGCAGCCTTGAAGGATATGGGACAACGCTACCAAGAGCAGCCGGCCCCGGAGCGCCCGTTTTGCTGAGAATATCGCCGCTGTTGCCGAGGATGTCGAGCTGTTGCTAGAAACTTCGACCAGACGCCGTGCCTCGCAATTAGCCGTCAGACGGACGTCACTAAGGCGAATTTTGGCCAAAGACCTCCGAATGTTCCCGTTCAAAGTCCAGGCCGTGCATCAGCCGCCAAACACGTGTAACCTACGCCCGATTCATCCTCAATCTCTAGGATGAAGTGAACAGCTGTTCGACCAAAATCCATCTCACCGGGTACGTGTACCAGCAAAACTATAGCTTCTGGGGCACAAAAATCCACTAGTGATGCACGAGGAGCAATTCCGCCTGCTCAAAGTGACTGCACGGTGCGATGTTTACGCTGGAGGTGAATGAAGTACGCTATGGGGCCATGTTAGCAGAATTTGTTTCGCTTCAATTGAACAAATAAGAACTGGAAGACATGTGGTTCCAACAGGATGGAGAAACAGCACACACTGCGCGAGCCACAAATGATTTTCTAAAGCCGGCATTCGCGGGTTGCTTCATCTCTCTCTTTGGCGATTTACATTGGCCCGCAAGATTGCCCGATTTAGCCATTCCAGACTTTTTTTGTATTATTATTTGAATTTTCGTATTTACGTGAACAGCCCCTAGACCCTAGAAGCGCATATCGAGAACTTAACAGTTTTATAGCTTTAATTTTTTTCTTATGTAAATATGAGGTTAAACCGACCATCCGTCATTTTTTTTTTAAAAAGACCAGCAATGTCAACCGCTTTCTCTCTAGTCGTATGAGTAATATTATTCATTTTTTAACAAAAACACTTATATTGATGACAATAACTATGTGGTAAGAGTTTAGTTGACCTATTTGGTGAAATTTAATTTTTATATAAATTAAAGGTCGAGCTCTGTTGTGTTATTAATATGTTTTATTTTTCTCTATTTTCAAAAATCCCATAAGCCGAGCTTTAAGGCTTTTGTTGCTTTTCTTGAAAGTATTTTAAGTTTTTTTGTTGCAGATTAGTTTAGTTGCGTGTGAGTCACTTTAATATTATTGGTTGTTGTAGTTGTCGCTGTAGAAATGTCTGCTTTAATAGCCAGTATATCACTATGATATAAACATAAGGTCCATTTGAACACATGAAGAAAGACAATTACATTTACAAATGTCAATACAAATGCCTGAACACTTAAGCCATTACAATTTTCTAGGCACAATTGTTTTTCTCATGCAAGACTCAATTATATCGCTCATTTTCCAGAACAACATAATAACTCAAAAAGTGCAATTTTTTTTGGGTTGGGGGGTAAACAAAGGGTAGCTCCCATACAAATTAACAATTTTTATGAAATTTTCGATATGCAAAATTTAGTAAACTATAACAGAAATTGACTTCAATTGTTCTGCAAAAAGTAACAGGATAATAAGACCTACATTCAAAAATAAATTTTTTGGGCAGGGGCAGGGGAAGGGGTAGCTCTAATACAACTTAACAATTTTTATGAAATTTTCGATCCGCCACATCTGGGAAACTATAACAACTATAGACTTCGAATATTCCACAAAAAGTAATAATCAAATAATTCATACATTTTGGAAAAAAAGTTGGATTGGAGCAGGGGAACTAGAACATTCCATAAAAATTAACAACTTTTATGTACCTTTTAATATAAATAATGTCGAGCACTCTATTTTTATTTTCTATACGAACGTTAAAACATTGTAAAGTTTTCTATGAACTTTAAAACTAGCATAAGGTATTTTTATTATTTTATTTGCAGTACAAAATAACTCGGCTGGGTATATAAAAAGACCAATGTGAAGGGTATATAAGATTCGGCACAGCCAAATATAGCACTCTTACTCGTTTTTATACCCTTCACATAGTGATAGGGTATATATCACTTTGTCATTCCGTTTGTAATTTCTTTATTATTCATTTGCGACCCCATAAAGTATATATATTCTGGATCCTTATAGATAGGGAAGTTGAAATAGCCATGTCCGTCTGTCCGTCTGTCCGTCTGTCCGTCTGTCTGTCTGTCTGTCTGTCTGTCTGTCCGTCTGTCCGTCTGTTGAAATCAAGTTTCCGGAGTCAAATAAAAAGATACAGACCAGTTAATGGTGTCAAACGATTACAAATATCCCGCTAACAATCGCTATTTAAAATCAGCAAAATCGGTTCACTATTGACCGAGATATAAGCGAAAACCCAGAGTAACCCATTTTTTTTAGGACAAAATCCGTGCATATATCCCCATATATCTCAGTAAGTATAATCACTCTTGCCACAAAACTTGGCACGGATACTCCTAAAGAAGGGACCTAAATAATGGAAAAAGTTTTTTCAGATAGGACCAGGGGAAGGGGTATTTTTCCTACAATTGCACAAATTTGGTGAAATATTTTATGCGCTATATCTCGGAAACTATCACAGCTATCGACATAAAATGTTCTACAAAAAGTAATTGTACGCAAAGATCTACACTTTAAAGAAAAATTTTTTTGAGTGGGGGCAAAAAATGGGGTAGCTCCCATACAAATCGACAATTGTTATAAAATATTCGATACGCTATATCTCGGAAACTATCACAGCTATCGACATAAAATGTTTTACAAAAAGTAATTGTACGCAAAGATCTACACTTTAAAGAAAAATTTTTTTGAGTGGGGGCAAAAAATGGGGTAGCTCCCATACAAATCGACAATTGTTATAAAATATTCGATACGCCATATCTCGGAAACTATAAAAGATATCCACATCAAATGTTCTCCAAAAAGTGATTGTACGCAAAGATCTACACTTTAAAGAAAAATTTTTTTGAGTGGGGGCAAAAAATGGGGTAGCTCCCATACAAATCGACAATTGTTATAAAATATTCGATACGCTATATCTCGGAAACTATCACAGCTATCGACATAAAATGTTCTACAAAAAGTAATTGTACGCAAAGATCTACACTTTAAAGAAAAATTTTTTTGAGTGGGGGCAAAAAATGGGGTCGCTCCCATACAAATCGACAATTGTTATAAAATATTCGATACGCTATATCTCGGAAACTATTACAGATATCGACTTAAAATGTTCTACAAAAAGTGATTTTACGCAAAGATCTACACTTTAAAGAAAAAATTTTTTGAGTGGGGGCAAAAAATGGGGTAGCTCCCATACAAATCGACAATTGTTATAAAATATTCGATACGCTATATCTCGGAAACTATAACAGATATCGACTTAAAATGTTCTACAAAAAGTGATTTTACGCAAAGATCTACACTTTAAAGAAAAAATTTTTTGAGTGGGGGCAAAAAATGGGGTAGCTCCCATACAAATCGACAATTGTTATAAAATATTCGATACGCTATATCTCGGAAACTATCACAGCTATCGACATAAAATGTTCTACAAAAAGTAATTGTACGCAAAGATCTACACTTTAAAGAAAAATTTTTTTGAGTGGGGGCAAAAAATGGGGTAGCTCCCATACAAATCGACAATTGTTATAAAATATTCGATACGCTATATCTCGGAAACTATAACAGATATCGACTTAAAATGTTCTACAAAAAGTGATTGTACTCAAAGATCTACACTTTAAAGAAAAAATTTTTTGAGTGGGGGCAAAAAATGGGGTAGCTCCCACACAAATCGACAATTGTTATAAAATATTCGATACGCTATATCTCGGAAACTGTAACAGATATCGACTTAAAATGTTCTACAAAAAGTGATTGTACGCAAAGATCTACACTTAAAAAAAAAATTTTTTGAGCGGGGGCAAAAAAAGGGGTAGCTCCCATACAAATCGACAATTATTATAAAATATTCGATACGCTATATCTCGGAAACTATAACAGATATCGACTTAAAGTGTTCTACAAAAAGTGATTGTACGCAAAGATCTACACTTTAAAGAAAAATTTTTTTGAGTGGGGGCAAAAAAAGGGGTAGCTCCCATACAAATCGATAATTATTATAAAATATTCGATACGCTATATCTCGGAAACTATAATAGATATCGACTTAAAATGTTGTACAAAAAGTGATTGTACGCAAAGATCTACACTTTAAAGAAAAAATTTTTTGAGCGGGGGCAAAAAAAGGGGTAGCTCCCATACAAATCGACAGTTGTTATAAAATATTCGATACGCTATATCTCGGAAACTTTAACAGATATCGAAATGGAATGTTCTACAAAAAGTAATTGCGCAAGAATGCCTACGCTTAAAAAAAAAAATTTTTGAGTGGGGGCAAAAAAAGGGGTAGCTCCCATACAAATCGACAATTATTATAAAATATTCGATACGCTATATCTCGGAAACTATAAAAGATATCGAAATGAAATGTTCTACAAAAAGTAATTGGGCAAGATTGCCTACACTTTAAAGAAAAAATTTTTTGAGTGGGGGCAAAAAAAGGGGTAGCTCCCATACAAATCGACAATTATTATAAAATATTCGATACGCTATATCTCGGAAACTATAACAGATATCCACATCAAATGTTCTACAAAAAGTAATTGGAACACAAGGCCTACGCTTTAAAGAAAAAAATTTTCGGGTGGGGGATGAAGAAGGGGTAGCTCCCATACAAATTAACAATTTTTATAAAATTTTCGTTACGCTTTTTCTGGAAAACTTTTACAGCTATCGACTTCGAATATTCTGCAAAAAGTAATAATCAAAAAATTTATACATTTTGGAAAAAAAGTTGGTGAAGAGCAGTGGGACTAGAACATTTAATAAGTTTTATTAACCTTTAAATATGGATAATGTCGAAAACTTTTAAAACTTTCGACCTCAAATCTTCTTCATCTATTTCTATTATTCATATGAACGTTAAAATTTTGTTATTTTTTCTATGAACTTTAAAACTCGCACAAGGTTTTTTATTATATTATTTGCAGTACAAAATTACTCGGCTGGGTATATTTAAAGACCAATGTGAAGGGTATATAAGATTCGGCACAGCCGAATATAGCGCTCTTACTTGTTATACCCTTCACATAGTGATAGGGTATATATCACTTTGTCATTCCGTTTGTAATTTCTTTATTATTCATTTGCGACCCCATAAAGTATATATATTCTGGATCCTTATAGATAGGGAAGTTGAAATAGCCATGTCCGTCTGTCCGTCTGTCCGTCTGTCCGTCTGTCTGTCTGTCTGTCTGTCTGTCTGTCCGTCTGTCCGTCTGTTGAAATCAAGTTTCCGGAGTCAAATAAAAAGATACAGACCAGTTAATAGTGTCAAACGATTACAAATATCCCGCTAACAATCGCTATTTAAAATCAGCAAAATCGGTTCACTATTGACCGAGATATAAGCGAAAACCCAGAGTAACCCATTTTTTTTAGGACAAAATCCGTGCATATATCCCTATATATCTCAGTAAGTATAATCACTCTTTCCACAAAACTTGGCACGGATACTCCTAAAGAAGGGACCTAAATAATGGAAAAAAGTTTTTTAGATAGGACCAGGGGAAGGGGTATTTTTCCTACAATTGCACAAATTTGGTGAAATATTTTATGCGCTATATCTCGGAAACTATCACAGCTATCGACATAAAATGTTCTACAAAAAGTAATTGTACGCAAAGATCTACACTTTAAAGAAAAATTTTTTTGAGTGGGGGCAAAAAATGGGGTAGCTCCCATACAAATCGACAATTGTTATAAAATATTCGATACGCTATATCTCGGAAACTATAACAGATATCGACTTAAAATGTTCTACAAAAAGTAATTGTACGCAAAGATCTACACTCTAAGGAAAAAATTTTTTGAGTGGGGGCAAAAAATGGGGAGCTCCCATACAAATCGACAATTGTTATAAAATATTCGATACGCTATATCTCGGAAACTATAACAGATATCCACATCAAATGTTCTACAAAAAGTAATTGTACGCAAAGGTCTACACTCTAAAGAAAAAATTTTTTGAGTGGGGGCAAAAAATGGGCTAGCTCCCATACAAATCGACAATTGTTATAAAATATTCGATACGCTATATCTCGGAAACTATAACAGATATCCACATCAAATGTTCTACAAAAAGTGATTGTACGCAAAGATCTACACTTTAAAGAAAAAAATTTTTGAGTGGGGGCAAAAAATGGGGTAGCTCCCATACAAATCGACAATTGTTATAAAATATTCGATACGCTATATCTCGGAAACTATAACAGATATCGACTTAAAATGTTCTACAAAAAGTGATTTTACGCAAAGATCTACACTTTAAAGAAAAATTTTTTTGAGTGGGGGCAAAAAAAGGGGTAGCTCCCATACAAATCGATAATTATTATAAAATATTCGATACGCTATATATCGGAAACTATAACAGATATCGACTTAAAATGTTGTACAAAAAGTGATTGTACGCAAAGATCTACACTTTAAAGAAAAAATTTTTTGAGCGGGGGCAAAAAAAGGGGTAGCTCCCATACAAATCGATAATTATTATAAAATATTCGATACGCTATATCTCGGAAACTATAACAGATATCGACTTAAAATGTTCTACAAAAAGTGATTGTACGCAAAGATCTACACTTTAAAGAAAAATTTTTTTGAGCGGGGGCAAAAAAAGGGGTAGCTCCCATACAAATCGACAGTTGTTATAAAATATTCGATACGCTATATCTCGGAAACTTTAACAGATATCGAAATGGAATGTTCTACAAAAAGTAATTGCGCAAAAATGCCTACGCTTTAAAAAAAAAATTTTTAAGTGGGGGCAAAAAAAGGGGTAGCTCCCATACAAATCGACAATTATTATAAAATATTCGATACGCTATATCTCGGAAACTATAAAAGATATCGAAATGAAATGTTCTACAAAAAGTAATTGGGCAAGATTGCCTACACTTTAAAGAAAAAATTTTTTGAGTGGGGGCAAAAAAAGGGGTAGCTCCCATACAAATCGACAATTATTATAAAATATTCGATACGCTATATCTCGGAAACTATAACAGATATCCACATCAAATGTTCTCCAAAAGTAATTGGAACACAAGGCCTACGCTTTAAAGAAAAAAATTTTCGGGTGGGGGATGAAGAAGGGGTAGCTCCCATACAAATTAACAATTTTTATAAAATTTTCGTTACGCTTTTTCTGGAAAACTTTTACAGCTATCGACTTCGAATATTCTACAAAAAGTAATAATCAAATAATTTATACATTTTGGAAAAAAAGTTGGAGAAGAGCAGTGGGACTAGAACATTTAATAAGTTTTATTAACCTTTAAATATGGATAATGTCGAAAACTTTTAAAACTTTCGACCTCAAATCTTCTTCATCTATTAAAATTTAAAATTTTGTTATTTTTTCTATGAACTTTAAAACTCGCACAAGGTTTTTTATTATATTATTTGCAGTACAAAATTACTCGGCTGGGTATATTTAAAGACCAATGTGAAGGGTATATAAGATTCGGCACAGCCGAATATAGCGCTCTTACTTGTTTTATTATGATGTTGTGCTTGCAAATGAGCGATATGTCTATATAAAGAAACTGATTTGGTGACCAGCTGGGCGACGTCTAAACTATCATCGTAAAGCCTGAACGCGTTGTGCTAGAGACTTGATATCGGAACTTTGGGTACCTCTCCATATAGTAAGATCTATTAACATTTGATTTTGGAAAATTTAGACCGAAAGGATGTAAAAACTGGCTAAATTTGAAACAAAATTAAAAGAGAATAAATAATTCTAATTTATACATAATAAAAGCAACATTTAAAAAGCATATTTTTTTTCTTTAAAAAATAAACGGACCTTGTCTAGCGTAAAAATTATATTCTGGTTCCGTATAGGTATATTTTTTGTATTTCGAACGAATTAATATAGAAACGAAATTCGAAAAATATATAAAGATTTATGGGGCCATTTAGGACTCTAGTAGGCAAGAGATTTTGTAACTTCTAATCAAATAATGATAGAAACAAAACTTAAATTTCGTTCGTCAGATTAAAGAAAAACAAAAATATGTTTTTGGTATTTTCTTTTATTTGAAATAATGAGGGCCAATGTAGAGTTATTTTTTACTGCTTAGGTCCTTTTGTAACTTTTAAAGCAATAAAACCAACATTTGGCTTATCAGGTTTAAAAATAATATAAACAAATTTAGCTTCCTTATTGAAGCATATAAAAATAATTTAAATTGCGATCGAATGGTCTTGAAAAAATATTTAAGACCTAGATTGGTATCCAAAGTCAATTGAGTTTTCAAAATGTACTTTAATATGAAATCAAGAGCTCTTGATCCAGGTTGAAGTCGAAACAAATCAACTAAAGATTCAGAGTTAAGACTGCAATCAATATTGTGAAAATTTTGCAGGGTGTCCACCGGCAAGGTGTACTACTTTGTCTGTTTATAATTTTCAATTAAATGTAAGAGAATGGATCCTATATTGAAAAATGTTTTATTTAATGTCGGCAATTATGCGAGCCCTCACAAATGCGAATACCCTTGAGCACAGTTTTCATTACATTCTCACACATTTCAAGCGATATTTAATTAGTTTCATTACAAATATTTTCTGGTTTTTGGTTTGTTTGCATAAACCTTGCTTTTCAGATATCTTCACAAAAACAAGTCCGCAGCAGCCAAATCAGGCGACGTGGAGGCCAATTAACATCACCATTTCTCTTGAAATAACTTATTGTGGAGAGGGGTCTCGCAGTAATTCTATTGTAGTCCTGTCTATATGCAATGTGGCACCGTTTTGTCAATATCGCATGTTAACCAAGCCCAAAGCATGCAGCTGTGGCATTAAAAAGTTTTCAATCATAAAGATTGACAGTTACCGTTACGCCGTTTTCAGTTTCAAAAAATTGCACACCAGACTGTCACTCTTAATGGGAACAAAAGTGACTAATTTGAGGGTTTTCCATTGCCCCGAACCGACTACTCTGTTTATTTACATATCCATTCAAATGAAAATATTCTTCGTCACTCAATATAATTTTTTCATGAAAATCGATGATTGATTTTGATAAAATTTTTTAACGATTAAAACACATTGGTTTATCGAAAATTTTTCAAAGCAAATTTGCCACGTCTCTACTTCACGGTTGCTTAATATGAACTGCCAAAAATGGAGGTAAAGCAAATAAGTATACCTTTCCGACAGACACCCTGTATTTAGAATTATGATTCATTTGGTGCTTCGTTTTATTTAATATTTGAAAATTTTCTTACGGAGGCTTATTGCTATTATCTCTTTGTAAGCGGTAAGCCATACGCTCATACATATGTACAGATGTATATGGATATATACACTGTACATACGTATAAATGAATATATGTTTTCCTCTAGCAAATGTTTAGAAAACTAACCACACTTATGACCAACAAGAACTACACATTAAAACTTGTTCAAGTTAATACCAACATCATTCATATGTCTAATCTTACAAAAAAAAAAACAACAACTACAAAATAAAAGGATCTGTGTATTTTTTGTATATGTATAAGTGCATGCACTAACATGCAGTCCAAATAGAAGACCGAAAAGCCATACGTTCATTGTAAGCGGAAGTGCGTTATTTCTCATTTTAAGCCAATGTTTAACAAGATTGTATATTACATGCTTACACACACATCTACAAAGTAAAAGTATTAAAATTGACACAAACACTACCACTACAATAAATAAGAAATTTATTTACTACCCATGTATCGTGTCCAGATAGTTCAACTTTAACATTCCTAATTCAACCGAATGCTTGTTATGTGAATATATTTGCTTCCTCTATGTGTGATGGTTCGTTTGTTTATGTGTTTGTCGTTGTGTATTTTAAAATGCATGTTACTTTATATTTATTCTATCTCTTTTATGTTTTGGCCAATTAAATTTTTAATGGTTTATATAATGTTTAACTCTCAGTATTATTTACACATAAAAACTATTTAAATTTAACAACAAAATAAAAATGTAAAAGAAAACTTAAATCGGTCTAATATGTGGTTTTAAGCATTTATTTACTGCAAGTAATTTAACACATCTTTGAAGCAGAAATCTTAAAATAAATTGTTACAAAGTAACCAAAAACAAGTAAAAGCGCTATATTCGGCTGTGCCGAATCTTATATAACCTTCACATTGGTCTTTTGATATACCCAGCCGAGTTATTTTGTACTGCAAATATTATATTAAAAATACCTGTTGCGAGTTTTAAAGTTCATAGAAAAAATAACAAAATTTTAACGTTCGTATGAATAATAGAAATAGATGAAGAAGGTTTGAGGTCGAGAGTCTTAAAAGTTTTCGACATTATTCATATTTAAAGGTTAATAAAAGTTGTTAAATGGTATGGGATGTTCTAGTCCCCCTGCTCCTCTCCAACCTTTTCTGTACAATGTATGTGTTATTTGATTATTACTTTTTGTAGAATATTTGAAGTCGATGGCTGTAACAGTTTTCCAGAAGTAGCGTATCAAAAATTTCATAAAAATATTTAAGTTGTATTGAAACTACCCCTTTTTTTGCCCCCACCCAAAAAAATTTTAATTTAATGTGTAGGTCCTATTGTACTTTTACTTTCTGTAGAACGTTTTAAGTCGATAGCTGTTATAGTTTCCGAGATATGGCGCATAAAATATTTCACCAAATTTGTGCAATTGTAGGAAAAATACCACTTCCCCTGATCCGATCTAAAAAACAATTTTACATTATTTAGGTCCCTACTTTAAGAGTATCCGTTCCAAGTTTTGTGGCAAGCGTGACTATATTTACTGAGATATATAGGGATATATGCACGGATTTTGTCCTAAAAAATGGGTTGTTTTGGGTTTTCGCTTATTTATTTATTTATTTTATTTATTTATTTATTTCTTTTCGATGTCCCATACACAAGACTTAAGTCTTATATTGCAGTATGGAACTGAGCATGTGTAAATACAATAATTACAAACTATTACCAAAAACTTGTTATACTTAAATAGATTTAGAATAAACCGTACATAAGTGTAATTAAAAATTAAAAAATTTAAAAAAACGGAAAAAATTAAAAAATTAAATCAAATGAGACTATAAAAAAAAATTAAAAAATTAAAATTAAAAAATTAAGAATATCTATATAGATTAGAAAAAGTTGTAAATAAGTATAATTAAAAATGAAAAAAAAAAAAAAAAAAAAAAAAAAAAAGAAATCAAAATAAATTTAAATAAGTTGTATAATATTAACAAAAATAAATAATTCAATTTATTAACACAATCTGAATTTATCAGTATTTAAAGTATCTAACGTGAGAAGTAATCAAAAATACATTTCCTAAATTTACGTGCGTTACCAATGGTTTGTAAACTGTAAGGGATTCCATTCCAGAGACTGATTGCATAAATAAAGAAATGGTATTTAGAAATCTGTGTTCGATGTTCAAATGCCAAAATTCTCTTGCCTCTATCAAGTGTCGAAAAGTTTAAACGATTATGTAAATGTTCAGGTTGCTGTGTATATATAATCCTATGCATAAACAGTAGTGTACGCACCTTTAAATAGTCATCGAAACTAATACCATAAAGCAGAGTCGCATAGGGGGAGATATGATCATATCTTCTCAAACCGTAAACATAGCGAATAATATTATTAAAAGCAACATTAAGTTTCCTTTTGCTTTCACTATCGCAGCTTGCAAATAATTCGCAGCCATACAATAACATCGGTATTAAATAAGATTTGGCAAGAAGTATTCTAATCCTAATTGGAGTACAGTATTGAGACTGCCAAACATTTCTTAGCATTGAAAAAGTTCGACCGCACGCAAAATTAACGTGATTAGACCACGTTAGGGTATTGTTGAAGTATATGCCAAGATTTTTGGCAGAGTTTACAATAGCTATGGGCTGATTATTTAAAGTCAAAACAGGACTACACTCTAGCTTTAAAAACTTTTTCTTAATAATTAAACACTTGGACTTAGAGGGATTAATTGCTAGCCCATTAGCAGTAGCCCACCCATTAACAACACCCAACTCAAGGTTCAAAGTCCTCACACATTCATCAACCGCAGAGTTGCTGCTACTTATATAAAGTTGAACATCGTCCGCATATAGTCTAATCTTGCAGTGTTCGAGTCTGTCCTGAAGATCATTTATATACAACGAAAAAAGTAAAGGACCTAGGATCGAGCCCTGCGGAACGCCTCTACTTAATGGCAAATAGCTAGATACTGACGTATGTGTCTCGACGTACTGAAATCTATCTTTTAGATAAGAATATATAAGATCTGTGGCGGTTGATGCAAATCCAAACATTTGCCTGAGTTTAATACATAAAATGTTGTAGTCTACCATATCAAACGCTCTGGAATGATCCAAAAGAACTAAGAATGTAACCTTCCCGTTATCCACTTGACGTCTTATATCCTCAGAAACATCTACGAGTGCAGTTATGCAACTATGTCTTTGACGAAAACCCGATTGGCAGTCAGTAAGCAAGTTGTTGATCTCTAGGTACTGTGTAATTTGGCCATGAATCAATCTTTCAAATACCTTAGATAAGAATGGCAAGATGGCTATCGGCCTGTACTCAGAGCTCGACTTAGGAATAGGAATAATCTTAGCAAGTTTCCAAATTCTTGGATATCTGCCAGTAGTTAAAATCTTGTTAAAAACGAAAGTTATTAAGGGAAGCAGTCCGGGAATAAGTATTCTTAAGAACCTTGGATCTAACCCATCCACACCAATAGCATTAGATTTTATAGACAGCAGGCTGGATAGTACATCACCTTGACTTACGTTAGCAAAACTGAAGTTATTATTTAAAGGACCATCAGAAAAATGGTAGTAACCGGAATTTGGTTGGACATTAGGAGTATTTAAAAATTGGTCATTTAGCGTGTTTGCATCAACAGCACAAGGTTCCTGGGAATGAGGATTGCCAATGCCAATTTCGCGAATTGTTTGCCAAGTCTTCTTCGAACCTATTGCAGTAGAGAACCTCGAAGCATAATAATCAGATTTGGCTTTCTTAATTAAACCGTTGGTTATTCTACGTGATACACGAAATTCATCATACAAATCTGTGGTCTTAAAACGTTTCCATCGAAAATATAGATGGTCTCTACGATTAATCGCCTGCTCTATGTCATGCGTGAACCAGGGCTTGCTATGCTTGTTTATGATTTTCGTTCTTAAGGGAACTACAAGGTCATATAAGTAGTCCAGGTTGTACCGCAATAACGAAAGCTGGTCATCAACAGAAATGCAGTCATAAATCACACTCCAATCAATACGATTGAATTCGTCGTTCAACCTTGCATAGGATTTATTTTAATCAGCAACACTACGATAGTCACCACCATTTGCAGCAGGAAAAGGTACGTCGGAGACTCGAAATAACTCGTTGAGATGCTCCAACTCCTCTATAAGTGTTGATTGGCCATTGGCCGTCGTTTTTATGTAGACCAAGCCACGCATTGTAAAAACACCATGAATACGTTTATCCTTCTTAAGACGAGTCGCGGCACGCAAAATTTTAAAATTCGTAGACGTAAGATTTTCATTTACATAAAACTTATTGTCAGAATTTTCCCCAATATGTCTTAAGGAGAAGTAAAACCGCGGGTTAACCTTACGCCAGTTAGCAAGGGTTTTCAAAAAATAGTTTTTATCATAAGGGGACCAGAACTTGACAATTATTGGCGCATCTTTTGAGTCTGCTGCGTGTTTATTATTGTGATTGCTCAGGCGATAAACTGTTTTAATTGCAGGAACCGAAGTATCAATAGTTTTGCAGATTTTACCAAAAATTTCTAGTAAGTTCTCACTGGCCTTATATGGAATTTCATTTAGTCTTAACTCACAGGCAACATTTATATTTTCTTGCTGCTTAACTTTAAACTTTAAAGACTTTATTTCATCTTGCATACCTTTTGTGTTTACCACGACTGTTTCCAATTTTTCGACTCGCTCGGCAACGCTATGCAGTTCAGTTGTTATGCTGCTAAGACGCTGACCTATCTCACTTAGTAAACGACTTTCACACTCACGAAACATAGTTTGTAAGGATTTTTGTAGTCGTTCAGTTAACTTTTCAAAACGATCATCCATAATTTGCAGGAGCCTAAGCGGAGAGCTGGTACTATTTAAGTAAAGAGATTCCGAGTTTGAACAGCTACGAGCATTCGGAGTATTTTCAGTTAATGATGATTGAAAAACTTCTCTTACTCGCTTTGGCGCGGGAGGTGCTGTTGATATGTCCATAGTATTTGATGTTTGCAGTTTCCTTTCCTTCTTCAGTTGTTTGCTATTATTATTTTTTATATTGTTTTTACTTCTCAGCTTAGAAGTATACATTGAAGGAGAGTTAATACTGTAGAATCAGTTTAAAGGTGCCTTTAGTAGTGATTGTTTGTGGTGTGTTTATTATTATTTTATGATTAAAAGTAAGATATCAAATATTATAATTTTGCACCCAATATAAAAACCTTTGGTAGGGCGAAGGTTAACACGATACAACCAGTGATTAGGTGCCTCCTTAAAGTATGCACCGATTGGCAAAAGAAAAAGATAAAAAATCCTCTGATATAACAGTTTAGCTTCACGATCCACAAAAATTAGGTTCAAGACCTAGCTAATAACAGCTTTTGAAGAAAATAAACGCTAGGCGTCTTTATAAAAAAAAGTTAACCGCCAACAATAAATGGTAACCGCCAACAAAAAATAACACAGCTGTAGCTCCGAAAATGGTTGTTTTTGGGTTTTGTTTACAAATTATTTGTATTTTTAATTCTTAATACATATTAGAAAAAATCACCAGATAACACACAATTTGGCCTCTAAATTAGTGTTCCACAATATAAAAGTACTTTACTTCTCAGTATTGTGTATTCCAAGCTTCAATACTTTTTAATTTTTTGTAAAACTTTTATTTTTTTATATGACAAATGGAGCGTTTAAAAACACGTCTTGCACTCACAGTTATATCTCGGTCAATAGTAAACCGATTTTGCTGATTTAAAATAGCGATTGTCTCCAGGATATTTTTAATAGTTTGACATCAATAATTAATCTGTATCTTTTTATTTGACTCCGGAAACTTGATTTGAACAGACGGACAGGTGGTCAGACGAATAGACGGACAGACGGACATAGGGACAGACGGACATGGCTATATCAACTTCCCTATCTATAAGGATCCAGAATTTATATACTTTATGGGGTCGCAAATAGATATTAAAGAAATTACAAACGGAATGACAAACTGATATATACCCTTATCACTATGTGAAGGGTATAAAAACTTGCAAAGTTTAAGATTTAAAGTAACATTTGTATATGTTTAATGAATCTTTAAATTATTTAAGACAAATACAGTTGAGTTCAATATTGTGTACAGAGTTGTAGATATTTTAACAAGTAAGAGCGCTATATTCGGCTGTGCCGAATCTTATATACCCTTCACATTGGTCTTTAAATATACCCAGCCGAGTAATTTTGCACTGCAAATAATTTAATAAAAAACCTTGTGCGAGTTTTAAAGCCCATAGAAAAAATAACAAAATTTTAACGTTCGTATGAATAATATAAATAGATGAAGAAGATTTGAGGTCGAGAGTTTTAAAAGTTTTCGACATTATTCATATTTAAAGGTTAATAAAACTTGTTAAATGTTCTAGTCCCGCTGCTCTTCTCCAACTTTTTCTCAAAAATGTATGAATTATTTGATTATTACTTTTTGTAGAATATTCGAAGTCGATAGCTGTAATAGTTTTCCGGAAGTAGCGTATCGAAAATTTTATAAAAATTTTTAATTTGTATGGGAGCTACCCCTTCTTCACCCCCCATCCGAAAATTTTTTTTCTTCAGAGCGTAGCCCTTGATGTCCAATCACTTTTTGTAGAACATTTGATTTCGATATCTGTTATAGTTTCCGAGATATAGCATATCGAAAATTTAACAAAAATTATTAATTTGTATTGGGGCTACCCCTTCTTTTGCCCTCACTCAAAATTTTTTTTCTTTAAAGTGTAGGTCTTTGCGTACAATAACTTTTTGTAGAACATTTTAAGTCGATAGCTGTTATAGTTTACGAGATATAGCATATCGAAAATTTAACAAAAATTGTTAATTTGTATGGGAGCTACCCCTTTTTTTGCCCCCACTCAAAAAAATTTTTCTTTAAAGTGTAGATCTTTGCGTACAATCACTTTTTGTAGAACATTTCATGTCGATAGCTGTTATAGTTTCCGAGATATAGCGTATCGAATATTTTATAATTTTTGTCGATTTGTATGGGAGCTACTCCTTTTTTTGCCCCCCCTCAAAAAATTTTTTCTTTAAGTGTAGATCTTTGCGTACAATCACTTTTTGTAGAACATTTCATGTCGATAGCTGTTATAGTTTCCGAGATATAGCGTATCGAATATTTTATAGCAATTGTCGATTTGTATGGGAGCTACCCCTTTTTTTGCCCCCACTCAAAAAATTTTTTCTTTAAGTGTAGATCTTTGCGTACAATCACTTTTTGTAGAACATTTTATGTCGATATCTGTTACAGTTTCCGAGATATAGCGTATCGAATATTTTATAGCAATTGTCGATTTGTATGGGAGCTACCCCTTTTTTTGCCCCCACTCAAAAAATTTTTTCTTTAAGTGTAGATCTTTGCGTACAATCACTTTTTGTAGAACATTTCATGTCGATAGCTGTTATAGTTTCCGAGATATAGCGTATCGAATATTTTATAATTTTTGTCGATTTGTATGGAAGCTACCCCTTTTTTTGCCCCCACTCAAAAAATGTTTTATTTAAAGTGTAGATCTTTGCGTACAATCACTTTTTGTAGAACCTTTTTTGTCGATAGCTGTTATAGTTTCCGAGATATAGCGTATCTAATATTTTATAACAATTGTCGATTTGTATGGGAGCTACCCCATTTTTTGCCCCCACTCAAAAAATTTTTTCTTTAAGTGTAGATCTTTGCGTACAATCACTTTTTGTAGAACATTTTATGTCGATATCTGTTACAGTTTCCGAGATATAGCGTATCGAATATTTTATAGCAATTGTCGATTTGTATGGGAGCTACCCCTTTTTTTGCCCCCACTCAAAAAAATTTTTCTTTAAAGCGTAGGCCTTATTGCCCAATTACTCTTTGTAGAACATTTGGTTTCGATATCTGTTACAGTTTCCCAGATATAGCGTATCGAATATTTAATAAAAATTGTCGATTTTAATGGGAGCTACCCCATTTTTTGCCCCCACTCAAAAAATTTTTTCTTTAAAGTGTAGATCTTTGCGTACAATCACTTTTTGTAGAACATTTCATGTCGATAGCTGTTATAGTTTCCGAGATATAGCGTATCGAATATTTTATAATTTTTGTCGATTTGTATGGGAGCTACTCCTTTTTTTGCCCCCCCTCAAAAAATTTCTTTCTTTAAGTGTAGATCTTTGCGTACAATCACTTTTTGTAGAACATTTTATGTCGATATCTGTTACAGTTTCCGAGATATAGCGTATCGAATATTTTATAGCAATTGTCGATTTGTATGGGAGCTACCCCTTTTTTTGCCCCCACTCAAAAAATTTTTTCTTTAAGTGTAGATCTTTGCGTACAATCACTTTTTGTAGAACATTTCATGTCGATAGCTGTTATAGTTTCCGAGATATAGCGTATCGAATATTTTATAATTTTTGTCGATTTGTATGGGAGCTACTCCTTTTTTTGCCCCCCCTCAAAAAATTTTTTCTTTAAGTGTAGATCTTTGCGTACAATCACTTTTTGTAGAACATTTTATGTCGATATCTGTTACAGTTTCCGAGATATAGCGTATCGAATATTTTATAGCAATTGTCGATTTGTATGGGAGCTACCCCATTTTTTGCCCCCACTCAAAAAATTTTTTCTTTAAAGTGTAGATCTTTGCGTACAATCACTTTTTGTAGAACATTTCATGTCGATAGCTGTTATAGTTTCCGAGATATAGCGTATCGAATATTTTATAATTTTTGTCGATTTGTATGGGAGCTACTCCTTTTTTTGCCCCCCCTCAAAAAATTTTTTCTTTAAGTGTAGATCTTTGCGTACAATCACTTTTTGTAGAACATTTTATGTCGATATCTGTTACAGTTTCCGAGATATAGCGTATCGAATATTTTATAGCAATTGTCGATTTGTATGGGAGCTACCCCTTTTTTTGCCCCCACTCAAAAAATTTTTTCTTTAAGTGTAGATCTTTGCGTACAATCACTTTTTGTAGAACATTTTATGTCGATATCTGTTACAGTTTCCGAGATATAGCGTATCGAATATTTTATAGCAATTGTCGATTTTAATGGGAGCTAACCCATTTTTTGCCCCCACTCAAAAAATTTTTTCTTTAAAGTGTAGATCTTTGCGTACAATCACTTTTTGTAGAACATTTCATGTCGATAGCTGTTATAGTTTCCGAGATATAGCGTATCGAATATTTTATAATTTTTGTCGATTTGTATGGGAGCTACTCCTTTTTTTGCCCCCCCTCAAAAAATTTTTTCTTTAAGTGTAGATCTTTGCGTACAATCACTTTTTGTAGAACATTTCATGTCGATAGCTGTTATAGTTTCCGAGATATAGCGTATCGAATATTTTATAGCAATTGTCGATTTGTATGGGAGCTACCCCTTTTTTGCCCCCACTCAAAAAATTTTTTCTTTAAGTGTAGATCTTTGCGTACAATCACTTTTTGTAGAACATTTTATGTCGATATCTGTTACAGTTTCCGAGATATAGCGTATCGAATATTTTATAGCAATTGTCGATTTGTATGGGAGCTACCCCTTTTTTTGCCCCCACTCAAAAAATTTTTTCTTTAAGTGTAGATCTTTGCGTACAATCACTTTTTGTAGAACATTTCATGTCGATAGCTGTTATAGTTTCCGAGATATAGCGTATCGAATATTTTATAATTTTTGTCGATTTGTATGGAAGCTACCCCTTTTTTTGCCCCCACTCAAAAAATGTTTTCTTTAAAGTGTAGATCTTTGCGTACAATCACTTTTTGTAGAACCTTTTTTGTCGATAGCTGTTATAGTTTCCGAGATATAGCGTATCTAATATTTTATAACAATTGTCGATTTGTATGGGAGCTACCCCATTTTTTGCCCCCACTCAAAAAATTTTTTCTTTAAGTGTAGATCTTTGCGTACAATCACTTTTTGTAGAACATTTTATGTCGATATCTGTTACAGTTTCCGAGATATAGCGTATCGAATATTTTATAGCAATTGTCGATTTGTATGGGAGCTACCCCTTTTTTTGCCCCCACTCAAAAAAATTTTTCTTTAAAGCGTAGGCCTTATTGCCCAATTACTCTTTGTAGAACATTTGGTTTCGATATCTGTTACAGTTTCCGAGATATAGCGTATCGAATATTTAATAAAAATTGTCGATTTTAATGGGAGCTACCCCATTTTTTGCCCCCACTCAAAAAATTTTTTCTTTAAAGTGTAGATCTTTGCGTACAATCACTTTTTGTAGAACATTTCATGTCGATAGCTGTTATAGTTTCCGAGACATAGCGTATCGAATATTTTATAATTTTTGTCGATTTGTATGGAAGCTACCCCTTTTTTTGCCCCCACTCAAAAAATGTTTTCTTTAAAGTGTAGATCTTTGCGTACAATCACTTTTTGTAGAACATTTTATGTCGATATCTGTTACAGTTTCCGAGATATAGCGTATCGAATATTTTATAGCAATTGTCGATTTGTATGGGAGCTACCCCTTTTTTTGCCCCCACTCAAAAAATTTTTTCTTTAAGTGTAGATCTTTGCGTACAATCACTTTTTGTAGAACATTTTATGTCGATATCTGTTACAGTTTCCGAGATATAGCGTATCGAATATTTTATAGCAATTGTCGATTTGTATGGGAGCTACCCCTTTTTTTGCCCCCACTCAAAAAATTTTTTCTTTAAGTGTAGATCTTTGCGTACAATCACTTTTTGTAGAACATTTCATGTCGATAGCTGTTATAGTTTCCGAGATATAGCGTATCGAATATTTTATAATTTTTGTCGATTTGTATGGAAGCTACCCCTTTTTTTGCCCCCACTCAAAAAATGTTTTCTTTAAAGTGTAGATCTTTGCGTACAATCACTTTTTGTAGAACCTTTTTTGTCGATAGCTGTTATAGTTTCCGATATATAGCGTATCTAATATTTTATAACAATTGTCGATTTGTATGGGAGCTACCCCATTTTTTGCCCCCACTCAAAAAATTTTTTCTTTAAGTGTAGATCTTTGCGTACAATCACTTTTTGTAGAACATTTTATGTCGATATCTGTTACAGTTTCCGAGATATAGCGTATCGAATATTTTATAGCAATTGTCGATTTGTATGGGAGCTACCCCTTTTTTTGCCCCCACTCAAAAAAATTTTTCTTTAAAGCGTAGGCCTTATTGCCCAATTACTCTTTGTAGAACATTTGGTTTCGATATCTGTTACAGTTTCCGAGATATAGCGTATCGAATATTTTATAATAATTGTCGATTTTTATGGGAGCTACCCCATTTTTTGCCCCCACTCAAAAAATTTTTTCTTTAAGTGTAGATCTTTGCGTACAAGCACTTTTTGTAGAACATTTTATGTCGATAGCTGTTACAGTTTCCGAGATATAGCGTATCGAATATTTTATAACAATTGTCGATTTGTATGGGAGCTACCCCATTTTTTGCCCCCACTCAAAAAATATTTTCTTTAAAGTGTAGACTATTGCGTACAATTACTTTTTGTAGAACATTTTATGTCGATAGCTGTTACAGTTTCCGAGATATAGCGTATCGAATATTTTATAATAATTGTCGATTTTTATGGGAGCTACCCCATTTTTTGCCCCCACTCAAAAAATTTTTTCTTTAAGTGTAGATCTTTGCGTACAAGCACTTTTTGTAGAACATTTTATGTCGATAGCTGTTACAGTTTCCGAGATATAGCGTATCGAATATTTTATAACAATTGTCGATTTGTATGGGAGCTACCCCATTTTTTGCCCCCACTCAAAAAATATTTTCTTTAAAGTGTAGACTATTGCGTACAATTACTTTTTGTAGAACATTTTATGTCGATAGCTGTTACAGTTTCCGAGATATAGCGTATCGAATATTTTATAATAATTGTCGATTTGTATGGGAGCTACCCATTTTTTGCCCCCACTCAAAAAATTTTTTCTTTAAAGTGTAGATCTTTGCGTACAATCACTTTTTGTAGAACATTTTATGTCGATAGCTGTTACAGTTTCCGAGATATAGCGTATCGAATATTTTATAACAATTGTCGATTTGTATGGGAGCTACCCCATTTTTTGCCCCCACTCAAAAAATATTTTCTTTAAAGTGTAGACTATTGCGTACAATTACTTTTTGTAGAACATTTTATGTCGATAGCTGTTACAGTTTCCGAGATATAGCGTATCGAATATTTTATAATAATTGTCGATTTGTATGGGAGCTACCCATTTTTTGCCCCCACTCAAAAAATTTTTTCTTTAAAGTGTAGATCTTTGCGTACAATCACTTTTTGTAGAACATTTTATGTCGATAGCTGTTACAGTTTCCGAGATATAGCGTATCGAATATTTTATAACAATTGTCGATTTGTATGGGAGCTACCCCATTTTTTGCCCCCACTCAAAAAATATTTTCTTTAAAGTGTAGACTATTGCGTACAATCACTTTTTGTAGAACATTTTATGTCGATAGCTGTTACAGTTTCCGAGATATAGCGTATCGAATATTTTATAATAATTGTCGATTTGTATGGGAGCTACCCATTTTTTGCCCCCACTCAAAAAATTTTTTCTTTAAAGTGTAGATCTTTGCGTACAATCACTTTTTGTAGAACATTTTATGTCGATAGCTGTTACAGTTTCCGAGATATAGCGTATCGAATATTTTATAACAATTGTCGATTTGTATGGGAGCTACCCCATTTTTTGCCCCCACTCAAAAAATTTTTTCTTTTAAGTGTAGATCTTTGCGTACAATCACTTTTTTTAGAACATTTTATGTCGATAGCTGTTATAGTTTCCGAGATATAGCGCATAAAATATTTCACCAAATTTGTGCAATTGTAGGAAAAATACCCCTTCCCCTGGTCCTATCTGAAAAAACTTTTTCCATTATTTAGGTTCCTTCTTTAGGAGTATCCGTGCCAAGTTTTGTGGCAAGAGTGACTATACTTACTGAGATATATAGGGATATATGCACGGATTTTGTCCTAAAAAAAATGGGTTACTCTGGGTTTTCGCTTATATCTCGGTCAATAGTGAACCGATTTTGCTGATTTTAAATAGCGATTGTTAGCGGGATATTTCTGATCGTTTGACACCATTAACTGGTCTGTATCTTTTTATCTGACTCCGGAAACTTGATTTCAACAGACGGACAGACGGACAGACGGACATCGCTAAAAAGGCTTCCCTATCTATAAGGATCCAGAATATATATACTTTATGGGGTCGCAAATGAATAATAAAGAAATTACAAACGGAATGACAAAGTGATATATACCCTATCACTATGTGAAGGGTATAAAAATTTATTTTTGAGAAAAGATTTTAAAAATGCTTTTAATAAGCTCTATATATATATAATAAAGGTATGTTTAAATGATAGGTTTCATATGTTTTACTTTTAACATTAAACAAAACTTAGTTTATTAGTTAAATAAGAAGTAACTATGTATATAGAAATAATTATTAAAGTTGATTTAAACAACATTACAATTTTAATATAATTTAAATAATAAATTTAAATTGAGGATAGATAAGTTACAAAAAAAAAAAAAGAAAAAAAGGCATTAAATTAGATTAGCTTTAATAAGAGCATTTTAGATAGAAGCATTAATTTATATATATAGTTAGCAATTATCTGTTTTAGAACCAACCGATATACCTTATAAAAGATAATAGATTAAGTAGGTCAATATTGAGTTCAGCCGACAGGCTATCTAGTCTATTGGTAACGTTCCAAACTATCTGATCTGAATTTAATGTAAGGGCGGACAAAAGCACAGGTACTTTTAATCGACTCTGCGTCCTGACAGCCTTTGTAAAAGTTATTGAAAGGCAGTCTTTAGCTAGTCACATGGGTATCAAATCAACAGTGGCCGGTCATGGTGTTCACCGGGTCCTAAAGTTTTGTTTGTCCAGATAAAGAAGAGACCAGGACGTCTCGGATCCATTTTTGGTCAGATAACGTTAGTTGTTCTACATTTAGGCACGTTGAACCATCTGGCCGCTGTAACTCTGCGCCGGTGCATTCATCCACGCAAAACTTACAGGAAGAGTAGAGAATACCACAGGAGTGATCAATTTCTATTTCATCCAATTTCGCCCCAGTCTTTGCAAGTATATTGGTAACACAGCTGCCAGCCTTACTCCCATGTCCTCTCAACTACACATGAGTGATAATATAATACATTGACATGCAGTTAACAGATGCTCGGCATTTTCGGAATAGTTGTGATGTAGAGTATACTCCAGCGGAACGGATCTCGTTAAACATTCCGATATTCCTTCTAAATATCTTGTAGTACCGTAGCTGGTAATAGTGCATTTACACTTGTAATTTTAAAACTAGTTTGTGGTAATAAGCTACTTTCATAAACTATAAACTTTACATCAGCATTTAAACTATTTAAGTTGTTTATGTTTTATAAATCAGGACACACTAATACAGGTAGTATCCTGGTGAATTCAAAAAGTTCACTCTCTGCATTTCCTTTTTGCGTTTAAGAAAGTGAATGTCAAAAACATTTTCAATTTTAAACAAAATTAATAAAACTGACAATCACTTTCACAAATTTCAAGGCGAATTTATAATCAGCTGGTTTCCTAACACTACCTGAATAAGTGTACCCTGGGATAAATGTAAATGCCAAATATCACTAGCGTTGCCAGAAAAATATTAAAAAAATAGAGTTGCATTAACGAAAATTTGTATTTTGAAACTAGTTTATCGCAAAAGCACGTTATAAACATGTTTATGATTTGTATGAATAAATACGTTTCTCAAACTAGCTTAACGCCATAAGCAACTTATAACCTGTTTATGGGGTAAATATAAATGTGCCATTTCGCCTATCGCCGAAAATTTACCTCATAATACACTGCATTCATCTGGAAATTCGAATTCCATCCGGACTCTTGTTTGTGAAGTAAATATGCCTCCGCCAGTACTAGTTCTCCTATCCATATATATCTCTAAATTGACAGGTCCCGAGGAGAGGGTCTAATCTGGTTTCGGTTTTCAGTAACCAATTAGCTCGGAAACTAGATTGAGAGCCCCGATAACACTTTCGTGGCCACATACCCTTTGTCACAGTTTGCCCACAGCGTGTAGTCTTATCGCAGTATATTGCACCAGCTTGATTGCTAGGGGATCCACTGGGAGCCAGTTGAGTAGGGCAAAAAGTGGCCTAGTAGGAATTGTTCCCATTGCGACTATTATAAGGATCGCCATGTTGCATTTTCATCTCTGTTTGACGGCTCGTGGTAAAGTCCATAGCCTTCCTTTAGACTAAAGCTCCAAAAACGACCATCGGCTGTATTACTGTCTTGTAGGGACTGCTGATGTCCTTTGGACTAAGGCATAAATCGTTTTGGGATTTAATGGCACGCTTACTCAGATACATCGCTGTCTACGCCTTCCCCACTCTTGGGTCCGCGTTCGGCCTCCTAGTAAGCTTAATATCCAGAATGACTCCCAGGTATTTTTCGCTACATAATGAGTCATTACCACTCAGTACAGTACAAGCATCGTTTAAGGGATCTCATTGCTTACTCCATCCTGTCAGAGATTGCATTCAAATGGACACCAGGTATCTCAGCTGCTACGTTATGCGCAAAAGGTTGCAGTTCAAGGTCCCATTAAGTTCATATTCCTGAGCGTCAATTCGATGGTAATGTTCCACAGTAGTGGGGATAGAACTCCCCCCTGAAATGTTTCTCTGTTGGCAGATCTCGTAATTTCGACTCGTATATTTGTAGAAAGAAATTATTACGTGATATGTTTTACTATCTTTAAAACATTTATTTTTTATTCTCGCCACTAAAAAATTTAAAACTTAAATATATTATATTATATTAAGTATAATATTAGAAAAACATTACCATTAAATCTGGGGCTTTTTCAAAATTGCTTTAACTTAATTAGAACGCTTTAAAAATTTAATCAGCAGTAATTTTAAAATTCTACAATTTTAAATTATAGCACTATAACAGTAAGTGGTCGATACATATTTTGGGGATTTTAATTTGCCTGCAGCGTAAGCATTTCTATTAAGATTTGTTTCAAAGATCAAGGTGTAAAATTTAACAAAACTATGCAACTCATGCGTATACATGTTATAACTAAATAATATTACTCATACGGCAAGAGTGCAAAATCATCTAAGCTTACCCAGCAAAAACAAATTAAAATTGTTCAAAAATAAGTCTTTGAATTTATATTTAAAAATACATTTAAAATGCATTCCAAAACTGTTTAAAATAACATTCAATTCTGTTGTGAATTTCTAGTTTAGGAACTGTGATAACTTAATTCTTTATACAGCTTATAATTGAATATTTATTAAACTCCATTTTCCCATCCATAAAGAAAAAATGTGGATTCATCGAAAACTTATAGACTTAGGCATGCATTTTAACAAGGATCCGAGTCCCTAAATGAAGACCCGCTTGCCAATGACACTATTATGTTAATTTTATGCATATTTCACCCTAATATGCTTCTTACACACAAAAAAATATTACGAAATATTTATTAAATAATATAACAAAGAGTTTGCTCTGTCTTTTTTATAAAAAAAGACATGTTTAATATGTCTGACAGCATTTATACAAAACTATAGATGCTTTTTATGTGTTAAATTAACAAAAAATATCAAGATTTAACAACAAATGAAAAGCTTAAGATGTCACAACTAATAAAAGAAATTTTGAGTTATATGATATAGAAATTATTTTAATGTCTTGAAAATTATCGCACTCTCTTGCTCCAACTTGTTGGCTTCTTTCATTAATAAACAACTTAAATCAAAACGACCCGTGCAAAGTCTTACAACTATAATTGCGATAATGTTTTAAAGTACAAAACTCGCTTCAACGTTTTACGCCCTTACCAAAACTAAAGACATCAGAATTATTTATATTAAGTTTTGAGCCTGTATAATAAGATGTTTTATATGACTTATTTCGAAATCACCACGGATCTGTTTTCTTAATTACTTACTTTTTTCTTTACATCAACAGCTTCCACTCTGCCCATTTTAAAACAACATAAACATATTTATGATGAACTTAAATTAACATTCTTAAAAAATTCAAAGAGCTTAGTTTAAAGTTTAAGGCATGGTAGTCTTTATACCTAATGCAGGCCGGCGATCTAAACAATTGCCTGGGTCATAAGACCGATTAGCCTCAGCTCATTCTCTTTGAAGACTATGGAAAAGTATGGGAGAACTCTTTTAGGGCCGATTATCTGATAAGAGGACCCACGGACTACAGTTCGCGTATTAACAGGGTTGGCTTACGGGAACTGCCGTTCATTGTTGTGCGAATCGGGAAGGCTCTAGAGGTCAATCAAATTGTCCTCTATGCTCTAATCAATATACAGGGTGCATTCGATAACACATCTTACGAGGCAATTAAGTTCGCCATGGGGAGGAAGTATATTTTATCCGTCATAATTGACTAGGTGGTACGGATTGTAGCTTAAAAAGTCATGACTTTTACTCTAGAAAACTCCTCAAGGACCCTTTGGGCCACGAGGATGTCCACAGGGTGGAGTTTTATCATTTCTGCTGTGGACCCCCGTGGTTGCTAAGCTACTTGAGAGGCTTAATAACCTAGGTTTCAGGAAGGTTGGATACGCGAACGGTATTGTTATTTTAGCTTTGGGCTGATCTGACAGTACCGTCTCCGGCCGTATGCAACTAGCCTTAGACATTTCTCTTGCATAGTGCATGGAAAGCGGTTTGACTATTAACTCGGTGAAGACAATCTTTGTACTATGCACAAGGAGGAGGAAGGTCCTTTAAAGTTAGCCTGCATTTGACAGGACGACTATTGCATTTTCTGATAGTGTGAAGTGTCTAGGGGTTACTCTGGACAGGCGTCTCTCGTGGAACTATTGAAATACCACAAAAATTACAAGTTCACAACAACACGTCCGCTTAATTCAATAAACAAAAGCAGACGGTACAACTACGGAAGCTACTGGATATGATTGTAATGTAGGCAGCTACTTAGTTATGATAAAAAAGTCAACTTTATTGCTAAAATATATAAGATTTCTACTGTCTTTTTCGAAAGCCTAAAATGGCAACAGTTATATCGGTAATTGTGTCCCACTATTGCTCCAATGACACAAAATTTATTTTAATTATATAAACTTGCTGTAGAACCTTCTTATTCAATTCAAGTTTATTTTATTAATTATATTTTTTCTAATATTAAATTCATGGAATATATGATTACAAAATAATTTATAATACAACATCTTCCTTTTTTTTAAAAAACAAAATAGTAATGTTATGAATTATAAAACAATATATAAAACTATCATAATTACATAGGTTCATAAAAATTTGTTGGTTTTCTAATTCGTTTACTTTTGCGTAAATTGACAGTATCATCTCTAAAATCGTTTCTGTTATTTACCCCTATGCAGTTTTCATTAGTTTTTCTTAACTTAATATGAAACGAGTTCCTTCTGTAAGTTTTTTCATCAATTAAACCTTTTACAATAAAAGATCTGGGTGTATCATGATAAGCAATTATAATTCCAGGTACCCACTTTTGGGAAGAATAAATTTTAAAATATACATTATCTCCAATCTTAAATTCTTTTCTTCCTTTTGTGCCTTGATTATAATACCTTTCAAAATTCTTTACTTTATTCTCCATTTCTTTCTTAATGAATTTATTACTAATATATTCAGAACTAGGTTGTAACAACTTATCTGTAATGGGAATTTTAGTACGTAAACGCCTATATAATAAGAGCTGTGCTGGTGAATAACTCAAATCTTTAACTGGAGTATTTCGATACTCCAAAAGAGCATTATACACTTCTTCTTTTGTTTCAGATTTCTTCAAGATCTGTTTAGCTATTCCAACTGCCCTTTCAGCCAAACCGTTACTTCTAGGATAGTTTGGACTACTTGTAATAATTTTAAAATTCCATTTATTGGAAAATTTTAAACATTCGTATGAAGCAAACGGCATATTATCTGCTATAACGACTTTGGGTATTCCAAATCTTGAAAATATTTCTATCCACGCCTCAACGACATCTGACGATGTCTTAGATTTTAAATATAATAATTCAACCCACTTACTATAGTAATCAACAATAACTAAAAAATTTTTTCCCGAATATTCCAAAATATCACAACCAATTTTTTCAAAAGGTAAATCTGGAATATTGTGGGGCATAATTGGCTCCTTAGTAATGCATGGCCCGATTTCCTGACATTTTTCACATTTTAAAATATAATTTTCAATATCCTGGTTCATATTTCTCCAATAAAATAATTCCGCAGCTCTCTTTCTTGTCTTTGTCACACCCATATGGCTCTCATGCAATTTTACCAGAATATTTTGATGCAAAACTTTTGTTATAATTATACGATCATTATAAAATACTAAATTATCATCTATCATTATATCATTTCTTTTGTTATAATACCATTTTATGCAGTCTGGAATTTTATTTTTTACCGGCCAACCTTCTAAATAATACTTTCTTATCATATATAATTGTTTATCATTCTGAGTAGCAATTTTAATTCTTTCCAATGTCTCGTCTGTAACACCTACACTATGTACCATTTCTGTTACACCCTTTTCATGTTCGGCATCACCAGTATCAACAAAATTTCTAGAAAAATAATCTGCAGCAATAATAGTTTTTCCAGGTTTATATATAACATTTACATTATATGGAAATATTTTTAAACTTAACCTTTGCAATCTAGAAGATCCTATTTTATTTATATCCTTTTTAAAAATAGACTCTAATGGTTTGTGATCGGAAATAATAGTAACCTTTCTTCCATATATAAACTGATGAAATTTTTTACATGAAAACACTATTGCCAAAAACTCTTTTTCAATTTGAGCATATTGTTTTTCTGTATTTGACAGTGACCTTGAAGCAAATGAAATAATTTTATCATTCTGAAACAAGCAGCATCCTATTCCATCCTTAGAAGCATCAGTTTGAATTACAACATTTTCTTTTTCATTAAAAGGTGTTAAAATAACATGATTTGATACCATATTCTTAATCTTTATAAAACATTCCTCATGTACAGGTAGCACCACATATTCCCTGTCCTGTTGAAGTAAAGTTCTCAGAGGAAGAGTAACATCTGCTAAATTTGGTATAAATTTTCTTAAATAATTTACGAGACCTAAAAACGATTGAAGACCTTTTTTATCCTTTGGAAAATTAAGATTCAAAACGGAATCAATGCGTTTTTGATCAGGCCTAATACCCTGATTTGAAATTACATGTCCTAAAAACGTAACCTCTTGCACTCTATATTGAATTTTATTTTTATTCAATTTTACATGCTGTTCTCTACCCCTTTTTAAAAACATCCTTACATTCTTATCATGTTCTTCTACAGTTTTACCACCAATTATTATGTCATCTATATATATATTTACTCCAGGTAAATCTCCAAAAGTTTCATAGTTATATCTTTGAAACACCTCAGAAGCAGTTATTAAACCAAAAGGTAGCCTTTTAAATTTATAACAGCCAAAAGGTGTGCTGAAAGTAACTAAATTAGAAGATTTTTCTGTCAAAGCCACATGCCAAAATCCATTCTTTAAATCAAATACAGAAAAATATACATATTCTACTAAATTTGAACTTATTTCTTCAAATGTTGGTATTAAAAAATGATTTGGAATTACATATTTATTTAATTCCCTGGGATCTAAACATAAACGTAGAGAGCCATCTTTTTTCTCACGAATGACCAAATTGTGAACCCAAGCATGTGGTTTATCTGTTTTTTCTATTATGTTCATAGCAACTAATTCATCCAAATTATTTTTAAGCTTGTTAATAATTTTTAGTGGAACTCGCCTAGGTGGATGAGCAACTGGAATAGCTTTATGATCGATTTCAATATTATATTCTCTTTCAAATTTTCCAACTCCCTCAAAAACATCCTTATATTCATGATATAAAGTTTCTGGTCCATCACATTGTTCCAAATTGTAAATTCTCTTTATCAATCCCAATTTTACACAGGTGTCCCTGCTTAAAATTGGTTTATAACCATCATTTACAATCAAAAATAACTCTTTAGAAATATTGTTTCTTGAGGAACATCGAAGAGTTACCTCACCCAAAGGATGTATTTTGTGACCACTGTAGGTCTTTAATGTAATATTAGTAGATTTTAAGCCTGAATTTTTACATATTTTATTCAAAATAGAAATTGGAATTATATTTGCATCTGAACCCGTATCTAATTTAAATTTAACTTTATGATTTTCTACATTTAATTCGTGATACCAAATATCTTTAACATTATGAGAATTAATACTGTCAGTTAATGCAAAATCACAATTAGAATTTAAACTACCGCTATCATTTTGATTTAAAATATTAACATTAATATTTGATCTACAAGCTACAGCAAAATGATTTAATTTCTTACACTTGTTACAAATTTTACCAAATGCAGGACAGTTATTAATATTATGAAATTTAAAACATCTGGTACATTTTATATTTGCATAAGGTAACTGCTTAATTTGATGTTTATTCAATTTACCTTGTTGTCGTTTTCTATTTATAAAATTTACATTTTCCATCTCACCAAAATTTTTAGAGTTTTCCTGAATATTATCTATATGCTTTTTTGATTCTTGTACTTCTTTTATTTGTTGTTTTTGCTTTTCATATATTCTGCATTCTAGTATTATTCTCTCTATTCCAATATCATCCATTTTCAGTAACTTCTCCTGGAGTCGTGAATCAGATATACCCAAGACTATCCGATCTCTTACCATCTCTGATATATTCGCAAAATCGCAGTAACTAGATAGTTCTTTTAAATCTTTAACAAAATCGTCAATAGGTTCATTTTGTTTTTGGGAACGATTATAAAATACAAATCTTTCGTACAAAATATTTTTTTTCGGCGAAAAATAATCATTCAAAGCGTTTATAACTTTCAAATAATTATTGCTGTCTTCAATTGAAATATCCAATGTTCGAATTATTTCTTTACCTTCATATCCAATTTGATTTCTTAATAAAGCCAGCTTAATATTATCACTAAGCTTTGTATTTTTCGCTATTAAATAGTCTTCAAAATCTCGGATAAATATTTCCCAGTTTCTGGCTCTATTGCCACACACTTTCAAATCAGGAATAGATTTTAAATCCATTTTGATAATTTTTTCTTTTTTAAATTTCCTTTTTCGACTGCGCGATGTAGAACCTTCTTATTCAATTCAAGTTTATTTTATTAATTATATTTTTTCTAATATTAAATTCATGGAATATATGATTACAAAATAATTTATAATACAACACTTGCATTATGTATATTTGACAAATTGTAGCCAAAAGCCTGTTGAAATTTGAGTTTTAGTGCATAAAAATATTAAAAGCTCATGCTTTTGCTTTAGCCTTTAAAATACGATTTTACAGGTCAGTAAAAAAGAATCATGATCTTAGTTTCCTTTGGTTTTAAAGAGCTGGTATGATTTTTATATTTTTGCTTGTTATTCTACTGCAATTTTAACTCAAATAATGATCATAATCATGACTGATTTTTCAAGTTTTTTCTTTACTTTCCTTTTTTCATTTTTTCCAGTTTTATTTTACAAACGTTTGAAAAATAAAACCGCATAAGTTTTCTGCACCTTGTTTTGAAATGACAGAAATTTGAAAAATGTGTTTCTATTTAGGGTTGAACTAGACATTGCACACACACTCATACAAACATACATATGTAGAATTAAACGCCTTTTGCTTTTTAATATATTTGTACTGAACTCGTATGCAAAGCAAGAAGTACATGACTGTCTACCTACTCGAATAACTTCCGCGCTCTATTTACATTAAAAATTAAAAATTCTAAACCACGTTTTTAGTTTTGCAATTGTATATGAAGGAAGTATTAAACACTTTCACAAACGCATATGCACACAAACAAGTTACTTCTAACAGCAATATAGTGCAGTCAGTAGTTTATGCAAAAGTCAATTGAAAGGAAAACTTCTGTAATATAATTTAATATGTTACAGGATAGTAAAGTTTATAGTTTATAGTTTTTAGCAAACTATCTTGTCCTTTCAAAATTTTACTTTTTCCTATTGCTTCCAGGTAAAAAAGTTAACTTGTATAAAATGAAGCGGAAAGAGTTCACTATTAAAATATTAAAATCCAATAAAGTTATACAAAAAATATCGTCTAAGTTTTCAGCGTATTTTATTTAAAATTAGTTATTTAAGGTGCTTCTATGTTAAACAGTTTAGTATGTTCTTTTATAGTGAAAAGAAAAAATAACAGAAAAAGTTATTTAATTGAATGCAACGTTTAGAAGAACTAAAACGGAATGCCAATGTTATGCTTACATTTTTAAATTTTTTTTAAATATTTAGGGTTAACCTTTCATCTTAATAAATTTATTGTAATATTTGGTCAATTTCTGGAAGAGAAATATCAAACTTCGTTTTCAGCTTAAAGTGTTACTGGACGTCTCGTTTAATATTAGTGTTTACTTGCTTTAATCGCTTAAACATTTTATCAAAATCAGTAATCAATTACTCCGACGATGAGAAAGTTTTGTGAAATTTCTAGGAGAAAAAACGTGCCAACAAGACGCACCATTTATCGTGTTGTCAACGGTTTCGAAGAAAAAGGGACTGTGGCTAATAGGACCAGGCATAGACCACAACGTACTGCAAGATCAGCTGAAAATATTACTGCTGCTCAAGAAAGTGTCCAAAACAACTCATCAACCTCAAGTCGATGCCGTGCTCACAAGCTATCAAAGAAAAATTTTGACCACAATTTCGCATAGGGATTTGCATTTGTTTCCGTTTAAAATTTATTTGATACAAGAGCTTTTTCCAGAAGACCATTTCCGACGCCGTACATATGCCAATAGGATATTACAGCTTGCTTATGGCATGAAAATCATGAAAATATCATGAAAAATTCATAATGCGTGACGAGGCACAGTTTCATTTGAATGGATGTGTAAGTTAAAAGAATAGTCGGTTCTAGGCAATGGAAAGCCCTCAAATTATTCATCAGTCACCTTTGCATCCTTTTAAATGACAGTCTGGTGGCCCGTCCAGTCAGGAGGAATCATTGGACCTTACTTTTTGAAAAATGAAAACGGCGTAACGGTAACTGTCAATGGAGAGCGATATCGTGATATTATTGAAAACTTTTTAATGCCACAACTGCTACTTTGGGCTTGGTTAACATGTGGAATTAACCAGACGGTGCCACATCGTATACAGCCAAGAAAACAATGGAATTACTGCGAAATCCATTTATCAATATAAGATCCATTCGCACTCACTAAATCAAAAGTCATAAACAAACAAAGTAGTATACATTTCTGGCAGAAACCCGGTAGATAGGGAAGTCGATTAAGCCATGTCCATCTGTCCGTCTGTTGAAATCAAGCTTACGAATTTAAATAAAGTCGCGCAAAAAAATTTTGGCATCAAACAATTGGATATATTTCTAAGATAACCATTATTTAAAATCAGAAAAATTTATTTACCCTTGATCGATATATATATATAAGCGAACCACATTTGTTTTAGGACAAAACCCGTTCATATATTCCCATATATCTCAGTAAATAAAGTCATTCTTGGCACAAAACTTGTCGTGGATATTTTGAAAATATGGATCTAAATTAGGGAAAATTGTTTTTCAAGATAGTGGTATTTCCCCTACAATCGCACAAAATCTGTGTATAATTTCATGCTATTTATCTTGGAAACTATAACAGCTATCGGCCTTAAATATTATACAGAAATTAACATAGAAATAGACAACTTTTATTAAACTTTTAATACGAATAATGTCGTAATCTGTTAAAACTCTCGTTCTTAAACCTTCTACATGGTATTTCTATTACACATTTAAACGTTAAAATTTTCTATTTCAAAAACTAAAAAAACTATCGACTTCAAGCCCGGCACAAGGTATTTTCATTACAATATTTTCAGTACGAAATAACTCAGATAAATAAGATTGCTGCGTATATAAAAAGACTAATGTGAAGTGTATATACAATTTGGCACAGCCGAATATAGCGCTCTTACTTGTTTTTCCTTCGATTTGTATATATTGTATTACAATTACTTTAAACAAGTTTAAAATTCGAAATCTTTTAGAGTTTTTAAGACAAATTTTGTGTATCTAAAATTTTTAAAAAATATTTCGCTCTATAGGCTACCACACCGCTTACTCCCCTGGGGGAAATGGGTGTCAAAAGGTCGGCATGCTCGTCCTCTTACAAGTACAAAACATGAATTGAGCGAAAGTTGTTGGTCGTGATCAGGTAAAAAGGTACACATCAAGTAACTGGTTAAAAGGTGTTAAAGAGGTTGGGGGAACAAATAGAAATACTGGTCCCTACACATAAACATACATCTGTTTGCATATAAACACACACGCGCGTAAATACCAACAGAGTAGATTGAACAGGATCTTAAAAAATTAATGCAAAATTTGCTTATATAGGATTGGCCTGTAACCCATTCTGAGGTGTAAGTTTTCAAGCAATTGCCCCCTTTAACAAAAATGATCACATACGGAGTCTAAAATACCTGCTGTAGTGTTTTATCAGGGTATAATGTTATAATTTAGAAAGAGATTTGCAAAAAAAAATTTAAAAAACAATTGATACAAAGCTTGAAAAAAAAATTAATTTTAATAAAATTTTTCTAACAACAACAGCTTTGTCCTACAAAATGGTAATTCCAGATGAAAAGCCAAGGTTTCAAAGAAAACATCCTATTCCAAAAACCGAAAACTACTATGGCCTTGTGGTCTCTATTTCTCCTATAACTCCTATTATTTTATTTTCAAAACATATTTCTGGAAAGACCTTCTCAATTAATTTCATATTAATAATCTGCTTAACAAAATCAATTATCATTATCAACATTTTTTCGAAAATTCTCGATTATAGGCGAAGAATGACAAATGTTAACGAAACTCTTTTTGCCAAACCTGCGAGCTTATCAATCGTACTCTTTACACACGTCATTTCAAGGATAGGGCGACTGCACACACAGCCAAAGCTTTGATGAATTTGCTTCCGGAAAATTTCCCCCAAAAACTGATCAGTCGCTTTGGGGACAGCCCATGGCCACCGAGACCGCCCGATCTAACTCCCATGGATTTCTTATGGTGCTACTTAAAAAAGAGGGTTTATTATGACAATCCCTAATGTCCTTCGGTCTTAAAAAAATATTCTTGGAGAAATAAGCTCAACTAATTCAAACTCTTGGTTTTGCTTTCTATCATGCTGTTGTTTGTTTTCTTTAAAACATACACCTTTACGTCTATACAATCATGTTAAATATATTCGTTTCCTGCCTCTAAAGCTGCCTCTTTTTACTAACTCTGTATGTTTTTCTTTTATTACGTTAACACTCATACTCTTAGTTCAATTTTTTAATGTATTTTGTAAATCCAATTTATATTCATGAAATTTTAAATTGGTCTCATCATAAATGTTAGAGCATTATTAGCAACAAAAAAAAAATCATCAAAAGCAACAACAACAATAAGAATGACGACGACATCACAACATAAACTTTAACTTTCTTGTTGTATTTTATTTTTGAGTCATTATAAATTCATTTTAAACTTACAACAACAGTTGCATGATTATTACCTTTATTTCATTTATCTTACACCCCCTACCACCTCCCACAATGGCAGACATACGGACAGGTAAGCATAATGTAATACAAACAACTACTACAAGCGCAACCCTGTCATTCAAAGTTTTTAACTCATTTATGGATAACTGCGTTTATTCCTCGGCTTATGTGTGTAAGTGTGTGTGCGTGCGTGTTATAGGTAAAAGTAACATTCGATTTAATGCTGTAATAATTTTATACCGAACATGGCGCCTTTGTTGACAAAAAGTCATTTGATTCATGTGCTTGAGTGTGTGTGTATGTGTGTATGGTAATTTATAAAATTGTTGTCAGTTTAAATTGTCATATGATTTCTGTCAAACATATTAAAAGTGTGTAAATTCCAAACACAATGTAAAATTTTAGCAATTATTTTATTGTTGGCGTGAAAGTAAAATTAGTTTTTTTGTATACATGCCCCAAGGTAATAAACATTATGTTTTAAGGAAAAAGTTATGAACTTACACATTGCCGTTTAACATCTCTATTAAGTATTTATTAACTTGTTCACAATTTAGTTGCATTCAGCGGTTCTTTACTTTTTTGAAGGCATTTGACGCACTATATGAGTAACTTGATAATTTTATAACAATTATAAATTTATGGAAATTTAAAAATTCATGGGATATATGCTTCTAAATTAATATGTAATTTTTGAGGAAGCTACACAAAGTATTAATTATATTCGGTAACCCAAAACATAAAGGTTGCTTCCATAGATTACTTTGCTCTGTCGTAGAAAATAGTCCACAAGATTTTAATTAACATTTATGATAACAGTTCAGTTTCCTTATACATTTTTAATTATATCTACGTAAAAATGGTAAAATTTTTTAATATACATTTTTTTACGAAAATTTTTCAGTACTTTTTCAATAGCATTTTTAGAAAATCTTTTTTTTAAATTTAAAAACACTCCTTTTTCAAAAGAATTTTATATAAATAAATAATTTTTGTTCAAAACTTTAAATTTTTTGTAAATACGGTAGTAAATATTTGAGGTATTTTTGATACATTTTTTAAAAAATAAGTTATTTTATACAAACTGAAGAATTGAAAATTTTTCTAAATGTTTTTAATAATTCATATGTATGTAAGTAATTCCATATAAAATATCTTCAAAGAAATAATTTATTATTATTTATAAAATCAAAAAATAACAGGAAATAAAAAAATGTTGGCCAATTATGTTTAAGGGTAATTTGTGCGGTGGCCAACTTACTTCGACGAATCGAAGCTTTAATTTGGCAACTGACTATATAACCATTATGGAAAACTTACCGTTTTGAAAAACTATTGAAGAAAAACCATTTATTAATCTCGTAAAAAGTTCGTTTAGATAAATGATAGTTGTGGGCACACAAATTTTTTACCTCTCTTTACAAGCGCAGTTTTATATATCAACTTAAACAAAGTACTGGATGCAAAAATTATACATCCATGGTTTCCAAAACCACTTAATTCAGAATCTCTAAATATTTTTAAATATTCAAAATTGTATCAGGAAATTAAAAAAATACTTTCTGCGGGACTGGAGGCTTTTAAAATTTCCTCCTTTCAGCTTATTTTTACCTTCATATTTCTAGAAACAAAATCTGAAAAAAGGAAAAAAACCTAATAAAAGTAAAATGCCCGCTTAGTGGACTTTTGTCCGCAATCGAATTTAAAGAAATATAACCTTACATTTCTTGGGTGCCCCGGTAGGTCAGTGGTAAGTGCACGAGTCTACTAGTCAGGGGGTTGTGGGTTTGATTCCCACCAGAGACACTGGTAAGCCTGCTTCATTCTTCTGTTCTTTCTTTGTTTCTTTCTTACCTATCCTTCTCTAAATTTGTTTTTCCTTCCCTCTCAACCTATTCTATCTGCCTCTCTAGGTAACACAAAGGGACCGAATTAAGCGGACCCAAGTGAGCTGTATCCTTTCCTTCAACGGCTGCCTCTTCTACCTAACATAACCTAACCTGACTCATAACAACGCGTTACAAAAACGAACTTTTTTTCTGTCCCATAAACCAAATATACTTTTTCGGAAAGGGGAGAAAAAATAAAAATATACGTGTATCGGCAATTTTCATGTACACGTTAGAATATTTTTTTATAATATATAAAGCTCGTATTGTCCGCCTGTCTGCCTGTGTAGAGGACTTTGGATAAGTTTTTAACCCTTTTCCCATGATCCAATCCAGCTGAATTTTTGCAGGCTGTATCACGTCAAATATTTTAAAAATTGATTTTTATCTTTTTTTTAGATTTTCCTGAATTCTTTTAAAAATTGGTTATCGCTTTTTTTGTAACGGTATCAGTTCCTTGAAAACCCGATTTTTTTAAATAATTTTCTTATATAAACATTGAAAATTGTTAAATTAAAAATTTGTAACGCTTTTAAAGAAACTGCGGCCTTTTATTCCTGCGTTTGTAAGCATTTGTGTCAGCATCGCGACAAATACACCAACAGTTTTCGCCAAGCATATGCGTAATGTCTTGTCCTTTAAAGCGCTTTTCAATAGCCACAATGTCCTGATGGAACCTTTCGCCATGCTTATGCTACAAGCTACTAAAAAATCAGGGAAAAAATGATTGTGAAGAAAATAGATCATTTCGCCATATGCCGAAATCATTTCTGTGACAATATTTTTATAATTGACAGCTCGTTTGTTGCCAAGAAACTGCTCAATAACGGCAACTGTGCCTTTTCATGCACGCTGTTCGATAGCATTAAATTTTTATGAAAATTCTGCGGGCCATTGAAAACACCCTAAATCATACACATCATTAAACAAAATAAATTTGCTGAATGACTTCTTAAAAAATACGTGCATGAATCTTTGCGCCGCTCAATTTTGGAAAAATTTTTCGCAAACTTGCATTCGCCTGGCCAGTTTTTTGACAAAATTTGATACGAGACCGAGCTTAATGTGTAGTGGTGGCAAAATGTTTTGAGATGGCTGCACCAATGGGAGATTTTCTATACTTTCTACGCCTACTTTGTAGCATGTTCGCGGCTTCCACTTTAATTCAGTGTAATGCTAATCTTTTTTGCGACCTTCCCGTGTACACAAAAAGCACTGGTGAGTTGAAGGTCCACGCTTAACACCCATGAGTAGTCCGGCCATTTTCAGATCGCAGCATTTTATCCAATTATGCTATTGATTCCTTATCAGCTGTAATTTTAATTCCATGCCTTCGTATGTTTCTTTGAGGTTTGTGACATATGTGATCGAGACAGATGGATGTTTGTTACCGATATGGAGCAGCACGACTGTAAGGCTGTTGACCGATGCATCGAGGAAAAGTCGCCACTCCTCGGGAATATGAGGAAGACCAATTTTAATGCAAACATCGAATTGTTATCATAACAATAAGCCAGCTTTTTTTCCGATCTTCTTACAATTAAAAAAATTCGTCATATGGAATAGTGCTACCTCGATTACGAGCGGCTGTTATTTTAAAATCAGCCGCCACTATATTCCACTGCTTAAAATGTGATGCAAAGAGTTCCGCTGTTCTTCTCTGTCTTTGAAGTCGGCTTGTGTTAGTTATTAAATGCGGCACTGCAGTCCCAAGTTCATTGGATGTCGGTACATATTCCGATACTTCTGGACTCTCGTATTCGGTGCAAGAAATGTTGATAGCATTGTTGGAACTACTGTTGATTTTCCAGCGCTTATTTCGGGAACATCATCAATAATCTCCACTGAAGCTGCTATACGTTCTTCTGGTTAGTAAAGAACCGCTGGAATAACCAATTCTACATTATCGTAGCGAATTTTGTTGCGGCGAAAGTATTGGTACCCTTTAGTTTAAGGAAAAGTTACACAAAAGTAGCAGAATTCATTGCAGTGCTCTGTACGTGGTAGCCAAATTGTTGGTACAGCGTACTTTATTGTTGACCTTCCATCAGTAAACTTGCATAAATTTCTATAGCAATAGTCGCACACGACTTCCGGAGTATACCACAAGTAGGGAACATGAGCAGTCTTGAAAATATTCGAAAACGAATTAACCACTGTTTTCGTAATATTTCTCAAATTTTTACTTGTGCGAATAAGCCACAAACGTAACAAATGTTATTTCGAGTCAGGCGCTGCATTGATAAGCTGCAAATACATGGAGTAGGATGGGTCGCAAAACAATTTTTTTTCCGGAACGCTTTAGCAGTTTAAAAATTTGGAGTACCTTCAAGTTATGCTAAAAAAAAAGAAAAAAAAATTGTTTTTTTAAATCTGAGATATGATAAAAATTAACCTTTTAAAAATTTGACGTGATACAAACATTTCCACGAGTCTGCCTGCAAAAATTCAGCTCGATTGGATCACGGAAAAAGGGTTAAAAACTTATCCAAAATCTTTTACACAGGCAGAAGTAGTGTCCCTACGAGCTTTATATTTAAAAAAAAATCTGACGTGTACATGAAATTCGCCGATACAAGCGTATTTTTATTTTTTCCTCTCTTTCCGAGTAAATGTATTTGTTTCATAGGACAGAATGTGTGTAATGCGGTGTAATCATAAAAAATTCAAAGAATTACCAAAAATTCTTAAAAATACTCCTAGTTGACTTTCTACTTTTTACGGATCAACATTCCTTAACTTTATATTTGCAGACTCATAATGAAAAAAATTCAAAATAGTTTCAAAAGAAAAATAAAAAAAGTTCTTTCTGTTCACTTTATTAATTTTTGATCTAGATCTTGGTAATTAAATCTTAATAGATGTTTCAAGACTCAAAGTTCCAAAAAATAAAAATATAAAAAAATGTACCTTAAATATAGTTCCCCTCTATTTGAGCTTTATTTATTATAAAATTTTCAATAAGTTTTAATAGTTTATCTCTTTTTTTAATAATTGTGAAACTTAATTAAAATTACATTTCCATCCTGATTGGTTTTAAAGTTACAAAATGTTAATTGATACTAAAATGTAATTTTTGCCCTCTTTTTATTTCTTAATGTCCAATATTTAATAAAAAAGTATCAAAACCTCGTTTATATTTTCTGAGATTTGCATTGGCTTATGAGATACAAAAGGACTTAAGCATTAAAATTAAGTGTTTACCGTTTTTCATATTTTGAGGTTCAAAAATTAAAAAAAAAAATGGGTCAAGCAGGCCTCCGTTTGTTTTTTTAATTAGAATACGACAGTTTCTAAATTTTTTATCTTTGTGTAAAGTTTAGGAGATAGCAACTTACCAGTCTTTTAAAAATTTTGCCCACTTTTCCCCTTTAAGGGTCAGAAATTTCTAAAATCCCATGTTAGTAATATCAGTATACTGCGACATATATCCACCGTCCAAATTTTAAGACTCTAGCTGTGAACGTTTGGCCTGTACGGTGATGAACCAGTTAGTCATTAACGCTGTTTCTTTGAAAATTTTTATAGATTCTCTATTTGCAGGACTATAATAACAAAATCTTTGAGTAGTTACTTATCACCCTGCTTAGACGATCAAACATATTTACATTTTCTTCAAGCTTCAATGTTTCTAAGTCATAATCTCAAAAAGATGTAAAAATTTTTGTTATGGATTTCTAATTATCTAGATCTTAATAAAAACAGAAACAGAACTTATCTTTGTGCATCAAAAATTCTCCAGTGACCAAATTTATAATTGATATAATGCTAATTGGATTAAATTCAATACCACAATAATTTGAATCCATCATATGCAAGTTAGAGCAACTTTGTTGAAATAATTGTAAAAATGTTTATACACGTGGGCGTGTGTGTCTATAAGAGAGAGTGTTTTTGTGGAGTCAGTGTGTTTTAACAATAAGAGTGAGTTAAAGTAAAAAGGATAATAATAAAGGAAAAGCAGTTATTAATAACATAAAGTGCAATATAATTTACAATAGAAGACACATTGTAGTGTACACTTATTTTTTCATTTCCACAAAAGCATCACACAATATTTTTGTAAGCAAAATAACAGAAAATATTAATTGTAAACGACCATATCAATGACACAAAAACATTATGACACATATGGTAAACAAATGCTTGCATTTCTTACGTATACCAAAATACATACAGCGAAGTGAAACATGAGTATTTTCACTTGCTCCACTTATAGTTCAGTGCTTTAGGTACTTGACCGTACTTAAGGGGTAACAATAGCAAATCAAATTTCTTTTTATTTTTTTTTTAAATACCTTAAATAGGAGAAATGCAATTTGTTTAAAAATGATGACTGTGCTGATTAGTCAGTCGATCAGTAAATGCATTTTTGTAACATGAACAGAAAGTTGAACACCATGTTACATTGGGCATTTTGGATGTATGAATGAAATGCAAGATGTGTCAGATAATTTTTAGATAATTTGTAAATTAGTATATAAGTTGGAAAATTTGTAAATAAAGGTCAGTCTCAGTTTAGACACAAGAATTCTTTTACTGAACTCAAATAAAGGGCATCATTTGCTCGTCTGCCGAGTTTTAAAGCCTCGCTCTACAAACCAAGGCTTTCTATTGCATTAGTCGCAATTCAATGCTAATGCAATAGTAATAGATTTGTAATTGATTTAAATATTCAAAAACCTTACCTACCAAACTTACTATAACATTGTCCACGAGGGCTGTGAAATAAATCGAAGTTCTTTATTGCACAAAATACGGAGCTGTTTATAACATTATTTTAAATGAAAAACTATAACGCAAAGAATACCAATTTCAAAATTATAAAACTTAAAGGGAAAATCTCAATACGAAAATGAAATTCGTGTTAGTGTTATTTACTCAAAAAATATAAACAAACGTGCATATGGTTTTGAGTATAAAACTTTCAGTACACGAAATGTCAAAAGCTTCATGCACTTGCAGCTCTAATCTAATTTGACATCATTGTAAAACCACTGCGACTCATTTAAACTTAGTGGAGTAAGAAGCTTGTTGATTTTTTAATTTAATAGGCAAACCCCTTAAAAAATAATTTAACTTAATTTTTTATTTCAAAATTTCTTTAATATAGTAGAAGATATGATATGAATTTTCCTTTTCTGTGTAATCATTTACTTCAATTTCTAACATTTAATTTGGAAAAGTAAAATAAGTGTCTTGTATAGTGTCAGCAAAAAGGTTCATGTTCTAAAATTGTTTGCTTAGTTCCGAATTGATGTTACCGCTTTAGTTATGGTGGTTATGAGGTACACAAAATCCTGAACTACCACGAGGTTGAAGTTCAATGTGGTGAGAGATTATCCCATTCTCGTGGATTCTCTATTCTTTGAAACCATCAACTAAATCTTGTACTCATTTACTGTCATACCTATTTCTGCCGATTCGTTTCTATATAAGTAAATGCACCATCAGTATGAAAATTTTGTCGTTTCTATTTACTACTGCGTCACGCTTGACCTTCACCAAAAATATACTGAATAAGTCGCAGGACAGCCCGTCATCTTGTTTTAAGCTACTTTGTGTAGTTAACAGCTCAGAAAGATCTTCTAATTTTCTCAGCTCATTTTGTACCCATTAAGGCTCTTAGCAATCTTACCAGCTTTGCAGGTATGTTAAACTCAGACATGGCCTGGAACACCTTTGCGCGAGTCGGACTATCGAAAGCGACTTTCTAATCGACGAAGAAATAGCTACTGTTGATTTCTCTTTAATGGCTTTTCTTTAGGATTTGACGTTATATGAATTTTTGGTCGTTTGTGGAATAACCAGGTATAAGTTCAAAAGGCGCAATTATTATTTTTAGTTTTTCAGACAGTATGCGTGACAATAACTTGTAATCGATGGGTAAGATGCTAATGCCCCTTTAATTTAAACAGATGCCGTTATCCGATTTTTTATGAATGGGTGCTAGAACGCCATTCAACGGGCATGCGTTTTTCCATTCAAATCTTGTATACATGTTGATGCATGCATCTTACCAACTCATTACATGCCGCGTTATTATTTTCTCATCACTCTTATCACCGATTATTGGTAAGGGGATATCCCTATCGCCACTGAAATCAGATACTAACAATTTGGAAACTGTGGTCCATCCAGATTTTTAGGACACTACCCTTATCTTTCATCAAATTGCCTTGTTTGTCTTTACAGTAGGTTGATAAGTTATTGATGGCAAAGGAGGGCCCTCTGGCAACCTTTCATCAGAGCAAGTGCCAATGTCTACCTTCTCGTAGTATCAACCAGGCAACTTTCAGTTTACTGTAAGACCAACAAGCATGGCTAAGTTAAAACAACCTGTCTTGGGCTTAACATGATCATGAGACTTCTCTGACTTGAGGCAGGGTGTCCTTGTTGACGCTATGACATGTTAACTTGCCAGTAACTGGCACAGCAATACAAGACTTAAAGGGTACCAATACTTTATCTGTGCTGAATATAAATTGGTAGGACCTTGACGGAAGTCGATTTTCGAGGCTGACCAGAGTCCCATTTGGTACTACGGGTATCAAAAACCCCCGTGTACTAACTAGCGCATGGTTTGATTATTGGTGAGGTCTCCTTCGGGAGTCTATATTGTGGTTGTGGTTATCCCCAAGCAGGGCAACAGAGAACAAAAGTTGGTATGCTAAGGTCCATCTTGAGTGGACTCCAGAGTGGTTGCGTTTGCGGTCTTATTATAACTGAAAATTCACAAGAAAGAGTCTCTTGGTTTTGGCGGCTCTACCCAGGCACATGAGCAACTGATGGAGTAGGCGAAAAGCTTGTGTGCTTGGAAGTAGGTGAATAGGGAAACTAACTACGGCTGGGTACCCTGGGATCTGAAACAAGATCCCGCCCGATTAGTAGCTAATAATAAACCGTCCGGCATTGGCATGTTGAAGCAAGTACGTGATTCGGCCCTGACTGGAAGTGAGAAGATTATGAAGCGTTGATTAAAGTAGAGTGATTGATTTGTATGAAATGAAAATCCTATAAAATGAGCTGGGTGTCGCATTTGTTGGAAGTACGGCATGATATATCATAATCGTTTACGCTTAAGCTTGGGAGCTGTTTCACAAGCGTGTGAAGATGTGTCTTGTTGGCGCGGATCTATTTTAAATGGAAATGACGAGATCAAAGCAGGAGACGCAATTCAGGCTTAGATAGTCCAACTAATCAGTAAGGGGTCTGTTATGGCTTGCACAGAGTCATTGCGGAGAATCGCTACCTGGGTGATCTGGTAAGCCATTCTGGGGTGCTTAGTCACGGGCGATATCGTAACGATGCTAAGTAACCGTGAGATTAGGCCAACGCGGCAGATGCTTACGTAAGACTTTTTACAACTCTGTGAGAAGATGCATATACCGTAGTGTTCAGCCTGTTGTTTTGTAAGTTGAAGAAACTTTTAAGACCGGTTTGACTGCTGTGTATCCCGAATTTTTAATTTTTTAAATTTTACAGGTTAAAAATCTAAATTTTAATAAAAAAGTAAGTTTTTTTCTCAAAGTAGTTGTATGAACATTAAAAATATTTTTGCAATAAATTTGAGGCACTTTAAACTTATCGTACAAATATTTTTAATGTTCATGCAATTAATTTAACAACTAGTTATAAAATGATATGGGCTTCTAATAATACTTTCTAAGTATATGCGTATTAGAGTGTCTGCAAAATTTAATAATTATGTTCGAACGATTTTCCAGCCAGACAGACAGTCTGGCAATAGCGTAATGCTTTTGGTTGCAACATTGTATTTATAAAATATTGTACAAATATTTCTTAACAAAATATGCTTCCCCTTTCCCTTTTTTTTTTCTCTCTCTCTCTCACCCTCATAACTTTATAAACTAATTTGAAGTGAAAATGTTACAATTCACCCAAACACCCACAAAAAAGTTTAGCATCACTTCTACCATAACGTGTAATAGTAAATACAGCATTCATCAGTTTCAATGTGTTTATGGGAATGTGAAGGAGTGTGTATGTGTGTCTGTATAAATTAAAGTATAAGTGTTGGTTGCAAATAGCTTGACCTGTCAATTTGCATACACTGAATTGTTGCCATAACATTCGAAACCATAATTTATTAGATTTATTTTTGAATGTGCTCATTAACACACCCTCATACATTTCGTGCTTCTGTGTGTTCATACAAAATAGCTAAAAAATACCTAAATGGATACATTGTTAAAGTTGACTAGAAAGACCAAAAATTGAAACGAATGTTTTTTTAACGAATAAAAATTACGAAGAACAATATATAACGTTAACAATGTACAACGCTAAAGACTGACTAACTGACAGTCTCACTGCTCAGCTGGCTGGCTCACTGGCTAAAGGGTATCGTATCTTTTTAAAACCAAAGCGAACCAATATTTGACTATTTTTCGAAGTTTTTGCATTTTAAGGGGTTAAAAGTCAAATCTTCAGGATATGACGCAGATGCATCGTTGCGTTGCAACCGAAGTAAGGTTTAAACAATAACTATTGCCTTAAGATTACATACCTTTCAGCTTTAAGTCATGTATCTTGAAGGTTTTAAAAAAGATTCCTGGCATTCACATCCAGGAAAACATGACTCCTGTCTAGCTTTGTGACAACCAACGCGCCTATTTAAAAAGAAAGTTGGCAAAAATGTCGCTCCTTTTAGAAACTATTATTGATATTATTGATATCAAGAGTAGAACCGCTAATCGTGTACTCAAATGATGTAGCCATCATTGGCACTTGAAATTATTTGAATGCGGTATGGATGTAATGGAGGCTATGCTGATGAAAAAACACCAGTGGTTGGGGAATTTGGTGCTTAGGGAGATCTTTGAGAAGACGGACCTGGTGCTCTTTACCAAGAAGATTAACACTGGTCCTTGGAATACACTGAGATTTTTTTTTTTTTTTTTTTTTTTTTGGGTGAGGTTGGGAAAAATGCATTACGCATAATCGTTGAGTCGTCACTCAACGAGTTATGTCGGGCTCACTCCTGTGTTACCGACTAAAATCCCTCCTCGTCATCTCTGGGAGCTATATCCACCCCGGAACCGCTTTTGCATTACTTCGAGGTGGCTCCCTGTTGCGGTCAAACAACCGTCCTCGGACCGTAGCTTGCGTCCAAGCCCCCATCTACCATCGCCCCTAATTTGAAATCATTTGTTGGGCCTGTTCCTCGTCTAGATCCTTTTTCTTCATACGTAGTACGGTTTCACAAAAAGTAGATATGGCATTCCACTTTTCCTCGTCCTCGATCATCTTCTCCACTATATTTTCGACCGTTATATCGCCTATCGCTACAATCAGGTTTTCCCGATATTCCTCCCAGCGCTTGCACCTGAAGAATGTGTGCTCTGCATCATCCTGAGCTTCGTGTTCTTCGTATAAGCACATCGGTGTGCTACACTTGCCCATTCCGTGAAGGTACTTTCTAAAGTATCCGTGCCCTGATAGCATCTGCGTTATGTAATAGTTTGTGTCTCCCGTTTTCCTGGTCACCCATTTTGCCACTTCTGGGATTAGTTTAGCAGTCCATCTTCCATATTTATCATTGTTCCAGCGCGTCTGCCATTTCTGGAAAGTTATATCCCTCTCAGATGCCAGGTAAGACGTATCTGCTCTGTTACTCTGCCTTGCCATAAAGACTTTCATGCGCTCCTCTGCCTGCAAATCGATGGGTATCATCCCCGCTATGACCTGAACTGCCGCTGCCGATACGGTGCGGTAAGCACAGGCAACCCTTAGGGCCGCTATATTCTGGGTTGCTTTTAATTCACGGGCTCTGTGTTTAACATTTAAGTTCCTGGCCCAGATCTCACATCCATAGAGGAGGATACTGTTGCAGGCTTCCATAAGTAGTCTTCTTTTGCTTGGGAGTGGTCCACCGACGTTCGCCATTAACATGCTCAACTTCCCCGTTATCTCGGCAGCTTTGTCTGTGGCATACCGAATCTGAGCCGAGTATGTAAGCTTGGAATCTAGCCGTAAGCCAAGGTATTTTACAACCCTCTTCGTCCGCATGATAATCTCGTCGATTTGTATATCCATCTCCAGTGGAATTCTTCGTCTAGTGAGTAGAAGAAGCTCGGTTTTTTGTGTAGCTAACTCCAGTCCGTGTGAGGTCAGCCAAGTCTTCGTCCGAATCATCACTTGTCTGAGCCTGCGTTGTGCATCCTCGATGCTCTTTGCTTGTATCACAGCTGCGATGTCGTCTGCATATCCTACAAGAAACGTTCTCTCAGGCATGTCCATTCTGAGTATTCCATCGTAGCTGACGTTCCACAAAAAGGGGCCTAAAATGGAGCCCTGTGCCGCTCCCGAAGTCACTTGTGCTCTTCTAGGACCAGAGCTAGTGTCATATATCAACACTCTATCGCTAAGGTAGCTACTTATCATCCTCATCAAGTATCCTGGAACTTGGAACTCCCCGTGTAGTGCCTGCAGCACGTCCGTCCATCTAAGGCTGTTAAAGGCATTTTTAACGTCGAGAGTGGCCAAGAGAACAAAGGGCCTGCTATGATGATTTATCTCCCTGGCGGCTAAAACTGTATCAATCACGTTCTGTAGGGCTCCTATAGTTGATTTCCCCATTTGAAAACTATGCTGCCTCTCCGATAATCCTCCTTTGCAGCGAATAGCTTCATCAAGTCTAGGTCTAAGAAGACTCTCCAACAGCTTGCCCGCTGTGTCCAGCATGCAAAGAGGCCTGTATGATGAGACTGCAGCTGCGTCTCCTTTCCCCTTGCTGATGAGGACCAGCTTTTGCTCTTTCCAGGACTCTGGGAAGAAGCCATCTATCAGACACTGGTTGTACATCTTTTGCAACAACTCCGGCCTTGTGTTCGCTATTCTTTTTATTACCTCTACTGGTACGCCATCGGGACCGGGCGCTTTTTTATTCTTTAACTTCCGAGCCGCCCCTTGCAGCTCCTCGATTGTGAACAAAGGTGTAGGTTTTAATTCCTCCCCGTAAAAAAATTCGGCTCTCGTTTCATGGGTTGGAAATAGTGCTGCCACGGTAATTCCATTGCTTCCTCGTCCATTACACTTACTGGGTTTCTGGTCCCTAGCTTCTTCATAACGACTTTGTAGCCGAGACCCCATGGATCTCGGTTTATGTCGGCTCTTAATTTCTCCCATTGTTTCCTCTTACTATTCTGTATGGCATTTCGCAAATTTTTCTTAGCCTCCTTGAAGTTTGCATGCTCTACGTCTGCGGATCCCCTGCGTTTTGCCCTAGTGAATTTCCTTCTAAGTTTGAGGCAGGTACGTCTTAGCTCGTCTATTGTGTCATTCCACCAGTACACCGCCATCTTACCTCCCCGCGGCCCTTTAGGAATACACTGAGATTGGATAGTACCAATCTGATACTGATGAGACACATGAAGTATCTGGAAGCGGTATAGGACAGAAAACTGTCTTAGAGACTCAATGTAGAGAATAGGATCAAAAATAGGAATAATGCGCTCTATTCGTGCCAAAATGGAATATGAGGTGACTCGCCGCCTTTAAAATATCGGTTGTTGCTGTTGGAACCACTAGCCTTTTAGTCCTAATTAGATCAATTGCAGCAGAAAAAACTCGGTTAACATGACCCTATAGTGTGCACCGTCCACTGTTGTCGACAAGCGGCCTCCACGAAAAGAAATGGCCTGGTGACTCCTTCAGCGTAAACAGCACACCATGCAGTCACTCTAAGCAGGTGTAAAGGCTACTCGTGCATCATTCGTGAATTTTCAGTGCCCCGGAAGTGATAGTTTTTCCTCTTTACGTACCCGCTGAGAGGGAAATGAGCCTCATCGCCCATTATGATTTTGGTCGAAAAATCCTCCACTTCGGCCTTGAGATTGAGGATGGCTCGGGCGTCAATTACACGTGTTTGGCAGTCAACAAGCAGCAGTTGATGCATGGACTAAGCTTTGTGTTGGAATATGCTCAGGTCTTTAACCAAAATTTGCCTTAGGGACGAACGGCTGATGACTAATTGCGAGGCACGGCGCCTGGTCGACGTTCCTGGCGACAGCTCGACATCCTCGTCAACAGCGGTGATATTCTCGGCATACAGGCGCTCTGGGGCCGACAACTCTTGTCAACATCTCGTGTGATTCTACACTTTTAAAGTTTGGTGGCCGAATGGCACATTGTTTGCACGGTCGGTGCTGGACGAGCGGGAAATCGGCGAAGGAATTTGCGCTGCGCCAACACCACAGACGAATTGTTACGCAAAAAACAAAGGCAGGATTACTCCGCGTTATGGCTTTTTTACTTGTATTCTACATCTGTCTAATTTACGATTTACGTGTGTACATATACATATCATATTCTCTAAGACAAAGAACGCACACAATTTTTTTGATTAAATTGATTGTTTTAAGAACTATTTTTCTCATTAAATAATTCGTTTCTTTATAAAAAAATAATTTTTTTTCTAAAAATAAAACTTTATAAAAATGCCAAGGATGTGACTTTTTTACTTAAAAAAAAACTAAGCAGAACGTTTAATATATGATTATTTTAAACTTTTCTCAGATAAAAAAAATTTAAGAAGGATAATCCTTTTGTTTTTCCCACAATTTTGAGCTTTTTTCCTAGTATATTGAATAATCTTAAATAAAAATAATTGGATAAGTTTTTCCCATTTAGAAGAGTTTTTGGTGGACTTGCTCTGAAATTATGAAATACTTTTAAAATTTTCTTTCCGAATATAATTTTTAAAATACTAGGAATCTTATTAATCCCAGTTTTTAAAAATATTTTCCATATCTTTGACACAAAAAAAATTAATAAATTTTAAGTAAAGGTCCGAACTTATATTTTTTCACAATTCCGAGCTACAGGGTTGCCACTGTAGTTGAAAACTAAAAATAAAGCTGACTCGATAACAATTTTAAGATGCATTTTAACATTCATTTTTAAAATTTTATCGAAAAAAGAAAATATCCACAAATTTTGCATTAAAATTACTTAAAAAAAAATACTTATGTATACTTATTTATTGTTGAACTAATTGTTTTTAATACAAATTTTTGATTTTTAGTTTGGCTTTAGTTCATATAATTTCTTTTTATTAGAAGAAATTATTATTTTCCGTTAATGTTGAAAGAAACTTTCAATTTGAAAAAAGCTGATTTTTCTACCGCTACTAGCCGAGTAGAATGCATTTTCGAAAGCAGCTACGCAATTTCATCATCAGTACTCTTTGAACGGTAGTAGTGTATTTGGTTGTAAACATCACCTATTTAACTTACATGTAACAGAGAAAAGTATACGGTAGCAGTGTTTTTCCTTACAAAAACAAAGAATATTTTCAATTATTAATCAAGTAATTTAGAACCCAGAGTATTTTAACAAAGTTTTGTAATTAAAAAGTTTAAATGGTTTTATGTTAATTTTTTGCAACAAAATTAGTCCATTCGGTCGCAAATTATAATAAAATCGTTGAAGCAGGCCCTAACAATCTCAATTTTTGTTCAAATCAGGTAACTTTACTTTATTGTGAATCCATCGTTTTTTATGTAAAAATTCTTATAAATTTTAAAATGTGTGTATGTGTTTGAGCAAGTAATAAAAGAAGAGAGTTTTTGGAAATTATATATTTAATTATTTTTAAATATATAAAAATTCTCCAGATTTTGACTTAAAATGTTTAACATTTTTCATTGCGGGCCAAACAAAAAAATTAAAAATGTTATCTTCACGGCTTTAAGATAATTTTATTACAAGTTGCTTGGTTGTTTTGTTGAAAAAAATCAAAAAAGATCTTTTAGAGCAATCTAAAAATCTAAAATTTACAAAACAAATGAAAAAAACTTATTAAAAAAATTTTGAATTTCGACTGTTTTTGTATTAAGAGGACCATACAACATGGAAAGAAAGTATAATGGTCATCAATTACCAGGACAAAAGTTCAAATTTGTTTTATAAAAGTAAAATTTGTTGCATAGTGTTATTGCATATAAAAGAAATAAGTTAATTTTAGAAAGTTGTAAAAACCAAATGCTAAACATTTACTTTTTTAAGAAGTTCTATCTCATACTTCAATTTAAAATATTTATTTTAATTAGAATATGTTGAAGTTTGTGTTAAGCCCAAAATTTTATTCTATTTTATTGTAATTTTTCTTTTAACAGCAAGTATGCAAATCTAAATTTTTTTATTCTAAACATAACGCACCCAAATAAATCTTTTCGAAAAATCATTAATAAGGCTCGTTTCATATTTTTTGTTACAGTTTTTTTCTAAGCGCTAGCGGAAATTGCATTTAAATTGAATTGAAATTAGAGACCTTTTTTAACAACAAAAAAAATACCAAATAATTCGTGGTTTACAATTACAAATGAAGTAAAGCTGTTGTCTACTAAAAATTATACTTAAACAAACGATAGAAATAAGAATTTGCTTAACTATACAAGACCACCATGATGATGGTATTATGCTTATTGCGGTGGTTACTTCTATTTGGTATTCAAAATATGTGGCTTCATTATGTTAGAAAATTTTTATTTTCTATTTTTATTCTTCAGTGCAGAGATTTTTTATTGTTGCCATCACCATGACATTGTTATGCTTTCCTTCTTTCATTCTCATTATTATTGTATTGAATTCCAATTACTTCTCATTCATTTTCTTTTAAGTGTTTGATTATTTTTGTTATTTTTTTTAACTTGCTGGTTTCCTTTTTGTAAATTTTCAATACTTTGTAATATTTGGTTATCATAGCAATACCTACAACTGAAGAAGAAAGAAGTTTAATGAGATTTTTGTCTATTACATTTGTTGAATTTAAATTTGTTTCCTCTTCCAACAATTGCGAAGGTATATGAAAACTAATAATATTAAAAAAGAATTATCTTTAGACACAACCTTGGATGTATTGGTTGTATCTGGTTTAATTGCTTTATTTTTTTTTTTATTGCTGATTAATGTATTTTCTCCTGTGAAATAAAAAAATTATTAAATAAAAACCAGTTGAGTCTTTGATAAATGTTTGCACCTATTCATAAAAATGTTTGAAGGTTTATTAAAGACTTATATAAACAATTTTTTTTAAATGAACCTTAAATAATTATTATAATTATTTTCCTAAAATACTGTTTATGCACAAGGCCCAAAGTTTCAATATTGTAGAAGGAAATTCGATTGCTACAGGCGCAACTCTTTTGTCTACACATTTTTCTGTGATTAAGAACTTTAAATTTATACGATAATGAGTTTATAAATACAGGGTGTCTGGTGGCAGATTTATATTTTTGAACTTAAATACAAAACGTAATAATTGACACAAACTTTTATTAAGAGCATTGAACGGTAGAAGGGAAATGCGCAATTTAGTTTTTGAGAGTATGTTATGCAGATGTCATCCGTCGAGTTAAACACACTGTTTAAAACAGAGCCTCGTGCTCTGCGCCACACACTGCAGTAATCTTAGTAATATTTTCCCTTAAAACCACAAGAGATTAGGGATTGTCATTATAAACCCTCTCTTTGAGGTAGTTGATGGGAGTTAGATCGGGCAACCTCAGTGGCCATGGGATGTCACCAAAACGACTGATCAATTTTCGGGGGAAATTTTTCCGAAGCAAATTCATCGAAGCTCTGGCTGTCTCTGCTGGTTCTGGTCTCAAAGTACCTGCAAGTATTTATTAAAATATCAAAAACCATTGCATTACCCCAGAGAAACTGCTTGGTGTACCTTATCTTTTTAAGAAAATTTTCGAGGCTACCCAGGTCACGCGATCTAACTCCCATTGATTTTTATGGGGCTACTTAAAAAAAAAGGGTTTATAATGACAATCCATAATCTCTTGGTCTTCTTCAAAGAGAGGGTTTATAATTACAATCCCTTATCTCTTGTTGCTCTAGAGGAAAGTTTTTGTCAAGAAATCAGCTCAATTGAACCAAGTTTACTGCAAAGTGTGGCGTAGAAAACAAGCCTCTGGCTTGAACAGTCTGTTTAGCTCTACGGAAGACATCTGGATAAAGTACTCTTCGAAAAATAAAATTTTCATTTCCATTATAATGTCCAATGCCCTTGACAAAACTTTGTGTAAGTTAGTACGTTTTTCATTTCAGTTTGAAAATATAAATTTGTCACCAGAAATCTTGTAAAGATCTAAAGCTCAACAAATTCGCTGGCTCGAATGTCGGAAAAATTAACAGCAACGTATAGCGTACAAAAATGAACCCATCGACCCATCGGCAACTAAATCTCTTCTGGTATGACCGCGGGCAACAAAATCTAGAAACAACTAGTGCCTTTAACTTACACCAGCATGCATATAGGAATAGCTGGCACCCTTTCTTGCTTCAGGCTGAAACCAACTCACTGTTGTAATATCCATATAAAGTAAGTTGATACTAAGTTGAGTTAAAGCGCATTAATATTCAGTGATGAAAATGGCTTCTTTGTTGGTAAAATGGTTCTGACCTTATTTAGAATTAAAAAAGGATGTATTGTCGGCAAAGTGGGAAATCTTTATGGTCCAAATTTTAACAAACTGGGTTCAGTGGTTTAATGGTGATTGTGTGACAAACAAGCAAGAGTTCAAAAGTAACAAGATTTTTTAATTTTTGGAAAAAAGGCTAAAACTTTTTTGTTAAACAATTTTTTTTTAAAACAATTCATAATTTCACAAAAAAAAAATAGCGAAATCTGCTAAGCCGTTATGAAATGATGCGCTTAGCACTTAATGTTTGCTTAAATAAAATAAACATTTTTCTGATTTGGGCATTTGTACGAGATAACTAATGTTTGCGCAGACTAAATAATTCTACTGGTAAAGGGCAACGTTGTATTAAAGAATTGCTTAAAAGTTGTAATTCCAATTACAAAAAAAAACTGAAGTTGTTTTTGTTTTGTTAAATTTTATCCTTTCCTGCAATAAGGGGTTTACTATTCTCGTTTTTAAAATTCAAAGACATATAATCAAATTTTATATATTTTACTAAAGTTAGTTTAGGTATGATCTAATGTTTTTGTTAAAATGTGTGTGTGTGTGTGTGCGTGTAGCCATATAATATCAAAATGCCATTTAAAAGCTTTTAATGTTTTCATCACTTTCGATTATCGTCATCTCAGCAGCATTGGCCAAAAACAAAGCCAAAACATAAAATACAACCTCTTGCAGGCATAAATACACACCCATAGCTCTAACGGATATTAGACGGAATGAAGCCCATCAAACATTTTATACTTAACTTGCATCAGGAACTTATACTTTGTTTTTTTAGTAAAAAAACTTAAAATCAAATATTACTTTTAAATTCTGATTTTAAAACAGCTAACAAAAAATAATACATTCTATGTTTGTGCCAAATCTTATATGCACTTCACATTAGGCTTTTTGATTATTTGTATAGGAGTGCACCCTTCCCTTGCTCCTATCCAAAATTTGTTTTTAAAATGTGTGGCAAGAGTAACTTTACTTATTGAGATATATAGGGATATATACACGGATTTGGCCTAAAGAAATAAGTTATTTTAGATTTTCGCTAACGCCTCGTTCAAAAGCTAACCGATTTTGCTAATTTAAAATAGCGATTGTCTTAGTAGTATATCTGATTGTTTCATATCAAAACCTTTTCTGTGCGACTTTATTTGAGTTCAGAAACTTGATTTTAACCGACACACAGACGGATAAACGGACATGGCTGTATCGACTTTCCTCTCCATAAGGATCCAAAATATATAATTTATTTGAATAAAATTTTTTGATGTTTTTTCCTGTGAAGGTCAAAACACAAAGTTATAATTTATTGATTACAAAAATTTTAAATATTATATTTGCCAAATAATACCTTAGAAGAACAAAATATTGGACCATATTCATAGACAATTTAAAATCAGCTTTAAAACTAAAGTATGCTTTAAACAGTGATTTCGTATGAAAATTTCGTGTAAAAAATTTACTTTAATTTTAAAGTCGATTTAAAACTGTCTATTATTATAGCCCGTTATCTTCACAGCTATACTCATTTGAATTAAGTTCTACTGGTTTACTGGGTATCTTCATTTTAGAGACTAGACCATTTAACACATTCAGACTATAACTAATTCCAACAAACAACAAAACGTAACTAAAACTTCCTGTCTGGATCAGATTATATTAAAAATGGTCACATAAAGTAACATTTCGAAAATTTAATTATACTTACAGTTTCATTAGATTTTATTAGAATTTATTATTAAAATAACAGAAAAATATGTTTTCTTTAATCTAAAAAGCCTTCTTTTATACCCACACCACATACGTAGTAGGGGTATTATGCATCCGTGCAGATATTTATAACGCAAAAATATTATCGTCTAGGACTAATCTTTAAGTATATGGATCGACTTAGAATCACTTCCTGTGTTAACTTAAGCATGTAAGTGTGTCCGTCCGGCTGTGAGTTGATGTATCCTTGCCATTAAAATACAAGTCTGAATTTTGAAAATATTTCAATGAAGCTTGGCACGGATATTTTTTTTTGGCCCTTGAATGAATTCCATCGTTTGGGGGAATGATCGGTGCATTTTCCACATAGCCCCATACAAATGTCCTTCCACAATAATGCTACTTTTTTTAGATATATCGCCCATATAAATGACCTCCCGGAATAAGCATTTGGGCCATAAATGGCTCGAATAAACATGCAGATATGTTTATCTTTATTCCACCAACTATTATACTGAATACACGAAATATCGGTAAATTGTTTCATATAACCCCCAAACAATTGTGGTGTAGGGTATAATATAGTAGGGTTTGGCCAACTATAACATTATTACTTGTTTTAAAGTTTACGTAGGTCTTTGATAAAAAAGGATTCCATTTTGTATTATCTTTTGTAATTTTTTTATTGATTTTTTTTGGAGTTGGGTAAAAAAAAGTTTTAAAATTCCCAGGTTGAACTTAGGTTTTGCTTAAAAGGACCATAATTAGCCACAAGGTTTTGTGTTTAAGCTGCCCCTTACAGTAAAAAAGGACGCTTTCCAGATGGTCGGCCAGTATGGCTACACGCATCTGGATTTTAAAACTGGAGAAGCCGCCAGTGCGGGCATACATTTTTTGTGTCAGTATCGAGTAACCATTTTAGAGCTTCTTTTTTTGCTCCTTTGAAAAATTTTAAAAGATGACTTCGGATTCTGTCGCTCTCGCTCAGGGGCTGCTTATTCAAATTGTTCATAACAAACCTACAGTAGGTAAGCCACACAAGCAAAATGTCAAACTCTGTGTAAACTTATTTTTATTTTACTGGTTTTATAATAATTTATTATTGATCGTAGGCTATAATTTCTAAACGTCTAAAGTTTGCAGTTATTTTCACCAGCTTATTTAGCTAACAGTATTACGGCAAAATCGAAAATTTATTTAATCTGGCTTAATTCCACAATTAGTTATCTTATTCCTTTCCGAAATGTTTAAGCCAAATTAATAACAGAAACAACAAATAAAATAAAAAAACAAAAGCAATGTCATAATAATCCTATCATGGGTTTTGATATGGCATTCAATATTTTTAATTTTTACTTTAGAAAGTATCTTAAACATATTACTAAAATACTAAAACATTTGCTGCATGCATGTGGAATTTTGTGTACTTTTACCAAGTTTTAGAATTCAGTCAGTTTTTAAAAATTTCATTTTTAAATTAATTCCCACTTTTGAAACTTAAACCGCCCCCACGTGGGGTATAAAAATTTCCAAAAGCTTTGAAAAACCCATTTAAAAACAAACTTATTTTAAATTTATAAAATAAGTATAAACAATTTTTTTTAATAAATCTTTAGCCTTTTTCTTCCCACACGTTACCAAGCTACCCACGTGTTTCACAACAAATATTACTGCATGTTATAAAGTGCTTTTATCATCATTTATTTTTCATGTTTTTGATTTTTATATTTCAAGTATATTGCTGTTGTCTGAATAGTTATCAAGTTTTTCGGCAATTTTATTTGGTGCTCTTTCTAACTTTTTCCATTTGTTTTCCATCAAAAAATCGTAGTATATTTCGAGGTGTGTCAGCAATTTTATATTAAAGTAGAAGAAGAAAAAAGTTGCAAAAACTTTTACCTGGATGCCATCATTTTTATATTTTGGTATTGAGTTTTTTAATATATTTCTATATTTCTTTTTTGTAAACAACAAAATTGTAAAACTATGCTGTGTGGCATTCTGCAAACGTTTTTTTTTTAAATTTTTTTTTCATATAAAAAAATCACAAGTAGGCGCCAATTTCCGTTTCCGCTTAAGCGCAGTTTGTCGTCACGTGTTTTGTATACGTGACATGCATGTTACCTGGTAATAGTTTTAACTAAAAAATATTTTTTTTTCGTATCTTTTACATAAAAATTATTTAAGTTGAGTTTTCTTTTTTGGGTTTTATATTTGTTTTTATAAAAAGTTTCTGTTTTCACCGTTAGAAAGTTTAGAATTATTTTTTTTTCTACTTTTTGATTCCACGATAATCTCTTTTTACGTAACCCAATAGCAGTTTGTGCAAAAAATATATATATTTCCAACTAAATACTTGTGGTTTTTATAACACAACCTTTCTATTTAATAACAAAATTTTTTGAACACATAACACAACGACACATGTACATATACTTACATAATGAAAGAACTTGAATTCCGACATGTCTATAAGAAGCTTCAAACCATTTGAAACTAAGGCAAAATAAAAAAAATTAAAGGCTAAAAAAATGTTTGTTATAAAAGAGAAGACTTTGTTTTATTAAAAAAATTTTTAAAGGTAAAAATGTACATGTTTATTTTTATTTTTTGTCGAACTTATTGCTTTAAATACAATTTTCTGATTTCTTATTCATTATTTAATTTTTTTATTAGAAGAAATTAATATTTATCTCGTAATGTTGACAGAAACTTTTTGTTTGAAAAAAGCTGGTTTTCCTACCGATACTAGGCGAGTAGAATGCATTTTTGAAAGCAGCTACGCAATTTCATCATCAGTACTCTTTGAACGGTAGTAGTGTATTTTGACTGTAAACATCACCTTTTTAACTTGCATGTATTTTCCTTTTTTTTTATATTGTAGGTTAGGACGAAGTTTACTTTTCCATATTCACTATGCTTTTTTGTATTAAAAGTCTCTTTGGCGTCGTATGATTTTACTTTTTACCCAAACGGCATTCGCCAACAAACGGCATTCGCTAACACCAAATGAACTCGATTCTTTAAAAAACACAGCAAAAAAAATCGATTTTATTTTCCAAAACTCCTAAACCATCTACACTCAAAAAACTATTACCGTAACTGACTGTAAGTTGCTTAGGAAGTATTCCATAAAGTTGTTTTTAAATAAAAAAAAAGGTTAATTTTAATACAATATTTTTTTTAACTGATTTGAGGGGTTATTCAAAGCTTTAGCTAAACAAAAAAACTGATTTTCAGTTTAAGTTATTTTTGTCAGTTATTTTTTGGTAATATTTAACTTTGTTATTTTTTTTTTTTTTTGTTACTTTGTTTTTTGCTGTAAATGACAGTAAATCTAGCTAGTTTTAAACGAATATGTAAGTTAATTTTTTGATGTCTGAATTTAAATGAAATATTTTGTTAATTTTAATGAATATCTTGTTGGACGGTTTTTAAATAAATACCCAGTTATTTTAAATAGATTTCCAGTTAAGTTTACCTCAATAATTTTGTGAGTGTAGAAACACTTTTAAATTAATTGGTTTTATGACTCAAAGGTTCCCAAGGATAGATTTTACCAAATCAAAACTTAAACACTAATGGATAAGCGGCCTTTGCAAGAGTCTTATTCAAGCAACAAACATCTGCAATAATAAATTTTTCAGAGCCCCGTTATTTTGTATTTTCATTCTTCGTCAGAATTTGCTAAAACGAAAGATCAGTTAAAAGTTTTTACCAAACCTTAGGTCCCCACTAAATAGCTGCTGGGGACTATAACATTAAGCATACACACAAAGAATTATCTAAGAAAACTTTACTTAAATCAAGCTATCGCGGTGTCAAGAGTACTGTGAGTACGGTTTTTCTTAAATCAAGTACGAAATTTCTTATTCTAAGTAAAATTTTCAAGTACAAATTTCTTACTTTTAACCACAATTAAGCCAAAAAAGGATTGATTTAAGTTCGGAACCGTACTTGATGTAAGCGTGAAAAAGATTGATTTAAGCCGTAAACTGGATTAATTCGAAAGTGAAATGTCATTTTTTTGAACTTACCGAAGCTGAGATTCGAACCAGGGACTTTCCGCACTGCAGCACAAGCGCGTTACCTCTAGGCCACCGAGACACTTTGTTTTCAAATGTAAAATAATATATTGAAACAACAAGCTCTTTTCTGCTTGATTTGTTGAAACAATCCTAATAAGCTTGATTTAAGAAAATGTAATTAAGGATCGTACTAAAACATTTCAAGAAACATTTTGGATAAATTCAAGAATAATATTCTGGATTTTAGAAAGCGAGTTTTCTCTCTGTGTACGTACTGGGGCTTCCACCTTATTTTTCCTAGAGATCGCAATTTGTATGATTCCATACATGAAGTGGGACTTTACGTTATTTTAACTGAACAAGCAACCCTTTGGTCATCTGACCAAAACAAAATACCATACATTCTCAATATCGGGGTAAAAAAGGTTAGGGTGAAATAGCTTGCCATGAAGACCCTTTCGGCCCTAAGTAATACAGACAAAAGTAACGATAATTACTTGTACTAGTGGAATGTAATGAAATCTAGGATGCTTCACACTATCTTGGCAAATGCCAGCAGACTTGTCTTACCAACCCCAGATATTTCGTCAAGCACTTGGAGAAATTGGGTTCTGTGCAGCTTGCTCTGGAGCGCAGGAACGCTAGGCAGTAACACAGAATATGCTTAACAGCCTTTCAATCTTTGAAGTCCATTTTAGAACCTGCAATAATCGCTTATTAGTCGCCTTGTTCTTTTGGCATAAAACGCTGTCAACTATTAACCTGTTATTATCCCCACTAGGGGTCTACAATCACTCCTTCGAGAAGAAAGAATTAACGGTGTCATCCCCGGGTAACAAGATTCCCACATTATCTTGTAGACTCTAGGCGGCATAATAAAAGGCATATCGATAACCTTTGGAAGCTCAAGGCTCACTAAATCTTTCTTCATACCACTCACCTACATTAATCACTTTTAAAAGTCATCGCCAAATTGCAACTAGTACCTTGTCTGGAATTTGTTAAAATATTGAAAATATATCAGACCTCACAGCTTGCACAACATACAGCAACGATATCCGGAAAACATCGACGATCGCCTTAATTAACACATAAGAAAGCCGCTCCCTACCGCCAGCCTAAAAACAAAAGCATTTTTTCTGCTTTTGTCTGCAAAAAAAGCTCGAGGAAAATGAAAAAACGTAGATTTCTCTGATTTTAAACATTATCAAAATGCCTTACAGGACCCGTTATTTCAAAACTATCATTGTGCCATCTTAGAAAATCTATCGCAGAAATAATAGAACAAGATGTGTGTCCGCTCGCAAGCCATTTAAAAAATGTGTGCATTACCAATGAGTCTACTGAAATAAATAAATTAACGCTTGATGTTGCCAGATGTTCTATACAAAGACGTTTCCTATTTCTAGATGTTAAAAAGGACATGATAATTTTACTTCCAAAAAAAGTCACGACTTTGATAATAAAAGCAACAAGAGCTCCCTTCACACTTCCTGCCAATAAGGAAAGTTACTTTAGTAAGGTTGACTTCTTAGTCTGAAAAAATCCTTTAAAGTTGGAGGCTAACAGGCCTATAAGTTTGATAAATTGCTTAAAAACAAGCTGACCCCAGTTTTAGATATCATCAGCTTCTTTTACACAACGAACATCTTACAAAATAGAAAGATACTTGCTCAAAGAGGATGAGTACTATATCCCTCAGATAAAACCATCTGAAAACCTAAATTTTAGTTTTTGATAGTTCGCGGGGGCCAAGATTACCTTATAAACAAGTAAGAGTGCTATATTCGGCTGTGCCAAATCTTATATACCCTTCACATTGGTCCTTTGATATACCCAGCAAGTTTCAAAGTCCATAGAAAATTTTACAAAATTTTAACGTTCGCATGGATAATAGAAATAGATGAGGAACGTTTGAGGTCGACAGTTATAAAAGTTTTCGACATTATTGATATTAAAAGGTTAATTAAAGTTGTTAATTTTTATGGGATGTTCTAGTCCCCCTGCTCCTCTCCAACTTTTTTTTCCAAAATGTATGAATTATTTGATTACTAATTTTTGTAGAATATTCAAAAGTCGATAGCTGTTATAGTTTCCCAGATGTAGTGTATCGAAAATTTCATAAAAATCGTGAACTTGTATGGAAGCTACCCTTCTTCTGCCCCCACCCAAAAATTTGTTTCTTTAAAGCATAAGTCTTGTTGTCCAATTTGTTTTTGTAGAGCATTTGATGTCAATAGCTGTTATAGTTTCCGAGATATAGCGCATTAAAAATTTCATAAAAATTGTTAATTTTTCATTTAAAGTGTAGGTCTTATTGTACAATTAATTCTTGTAGAACATTTTAGGTCGATAACTGCTATAGTTTCTGAGATATACATATAGGCGCATAAAATATTTCACCAAGTTTGTGCAGTTGTAGGAAAAATACCACTTCCCCTGATCCTATCTAAAAAAAAAAACTTTTTCATTATTGAAATCCCTTCTCTAAGAGAGTCTGTGCCAAGTTTTGTGGCAACTGAGATATATAGGGATATATGCACGGATTTTGTCCTAAAAAAATTGGGTTGTTTTGGGGTTTCGCTTTTATCTCGGTCAATAGTAAACCGATTTTGCTGATTTTAAATAGCGATTGTCTCCAGGATATTTCTAATAGTTTGACACCATTAACTGGTCTGTATCTTTTAATTTGACTCCGGAAACTTGATTTTAACAGACGGACAGACGGACATGGCTATATCAACTTCCTTATCTATAAGGATCCAGAATATGTATACTTTATGGGGCGCAAATGGATAATAAAGAAATTACAAACGGAATGACAAACTGATATATACCCTTACCACTATGTGAAGGGTATAAAAATAAAAATAAAAAAACTAATAAACAATTGTTTCAAAATTAAAGATTATAATTTAAAAAAAAAAGCTCCTCCATTCTTAATCTAGAGACTCAATAAACTTATTTTGTATGGCATAACAATACATTTTAAAAAATCAATAATTCCCACAAAAATACAATTAAAATTCATTGTCAGTAGCAAAACTAAATCCTTGTTAAATTTAAAACAATATTTAATCTGATGCAGGTGTTTGCAAAGAATAATTGTTTTTAATAAAAAAAACTTTTTCTTTGTAAATTAAAATTATAACGTTAAATCGTCATTTGTTTAAGGACATTACTAAGAATTATAAAAGAATTATAAGGCTTATTTAAACATTGACCTTTTGTTCTATATAACTAAAGGGATTAATTTTACTTGTGACAACTGCTGCGACAGCAGATTGTGGTGTTGGCATTTGTATGATTGTAACTGTAACAATAACAATTGCTGCTGATTACGAACATGTACAAATAATAGAATAAACGTGCTTTCATATAAATGATGCAGCTTCTGGGTTTCCAATAATAATTTCATATTAAACAAGATTTTACAAACAAGTGTACAAATGTAATTTTACAGATTACCTGCATTGGTAAGAGTTTAAATAAAATAACAACAACAACAAAAGAGTGTCAATTACATGTGGTACCAGGTGTGTAAAGATGTTTTTGTTTTCTTTTTTTTTTTTTTTGTAGCAGAAAAATAATTTCTAGTTCATAACAGGTTTTCTTAAGTATTTATAAAAAAAATAAATAGCAAAAGTAAACATGACTTTTAATAAGTTTTATAATTTCCTTCCTTTCTCGCTTTCGTCCTTTTCACCTTCTCTACTAATATTCCATTTAAAACACAAAAACACATGTAACCTCTACACATTTAAAGGACTTTCTTTGTTTTTATGAAGGTATTTATAACTTAAAAACAACAGAAGAAGTAGAGAAAGTTAAAGATATTATAAATATTTTAAGTAACAGTTTGTAACACCATCCTAAAACTACACAGATTTGGAAGCTTACACATGCATAAACTTTTTAAAATTTTTTAATTATTTAGCTTAGAAACACTGTTGAAAACACATTTGAAGATAAAAAATATTTTGTTCCAAATTGCTTTTATTTCTAAACACTTTATAGCTTTCCGTTCCAAACATTAGTTTTATAGTTATGCTTACATTGCTGGATGTTGATTTTGTAACTTGTGATCCAGCTTATACCCACTTTATGCCAAAAAGGACATTTATACACAAACACATACTAGAGAGTCTTTACATGACTACATAGTTTCAAAACATTAACACAGTTTAAGCTTTATTTGGTGAGCTAAAAACGTCTCCAGGTTTAACAATGTTTTTCTTTTTAGTCGCATTTCATGTAAGAAGTTTCTTGAATATAAAGTTTAAGGTTTTTAAGTGCAACTTGAATGCTTACAAATACGTTCTATATTGTATCCTGTTTGCCAAGTTTGATGGTTCAACTGCGTTTTAAATTTTGTTGCAAAAGTATATTGTACTGCATTTGGGACCAAAAAATTTTTATCAGGGGACAAAGGTTTTTGTAGGAACTCGGGTTTCATCTTTAAAACCTTTTGATCTAAGTTCAATATCGAAAAAAAAATTGAGTATTTCTCTTTAAGCTCTGAGGGTATGGTAGTCACTCAAAACTCTAAAATCAGGGAGTCTGGTGGCAAATTTATATTTTAAAATACTATTGTTTCAAAAAGTAAAAAGCAGCGCCAGGGAGACGGGCGCCCTTGGAATTATCGATTGGGCGGATTTGTCAGTCACGATGACGAAGTGTTCGAGTAAGCAGCGCGCGTACGCTGTGGAAACATTTCTTAAGAGTAACGATTCTTACGTAATTGCTCGTCGACACTTTTGTTAAAAGTTTGGCTTTCGGCGAATACGTTATGGACCGAATGTAAATTTGATTCATTCGTGGGGGAAGAAATTCTGCGCAACTGCCTTGCCTATGAATGTCCCATGATCAGGGCCCAGTCGATTTTACAATGCAACTTTCACTTTTTGGAGCGACGAGGCTCAGTTTCACTTAAACAGCCACGCCAAGAAGCAAAACTGCCGTAACTGGTTTCCTAAAACCCGCAACTCTCCATTGCCGCCATTGCATTGCCTCAGGGTAACCGTTTGGTGTGTTTATTCCACGCATGAGATAATTGAACCACTTTCCTCGAAAGTACTCGAGGCCAGGCGACGAATGTCAACAATGAAAATAATCATGGTTACGAAATTCTTTTTGTAAGCCCTGCAAGCGCATCTATCGCACTCTTAACACACGGGGTCTAAAGAGGATGGGGCGACTGCACACACAGCCAGAGCTTCAATGATTATGCTTCGGGAAAATTTCCCCCAAAACTTGAGCAGTCGCTTAGAGAGCATCCTATGGCCACATTGGTCACCCAATCTAACTCCCTAAATTTTTTTTATTGGACTCCCTCAAGGAGAGGGTTTTCTTAATGACAATCCCAATTGAAATTTTCAACATGCCACATCTGGAAAACTATAACAGCTATCGACTTCCAATATTCCACAAAAAGTAATTATCAAATAATTTATACATTTTGGAAAAAAAATTGGAGAGGAGCAGGAGGCCTAGAACATCCTATAAAAATTAACAACTTTTATTAATTTTGTTATATGAATAATGTCGAAAACTTTTAAAACTCCCGACCTCAAACCTTCTTCATCTATTTCTTTTATTCATACGAACGTTAAAATTTTGTATATTTTTCTATGGACTTTAAAACTCGCACAAGGTTTTTTATTATATTATTTGCAGTACAAAATAACTCAGCAGGGTATATTAAAAGACCAATGTGAAGGGTATGTAAGATTCGGCACAGCCGAATATAGCGCTCTTATTTGTTTTTAACTATCCCTCTCTAATCTAAATTTCTCTTTTTTCTCTTTCTCTCACTCTTTTTCCTATTCAAATTTTTTTCCCTCCTCTATCTCAACTGTACACACTGACAACCTCGTGGTGTTACCTGGGGTAGCTGTCTTAAATACCCATTAAACTAGCGAGCCAAAATATGCTGCACGTTTATTCACAGGAGTGATAAAATTGGAAAATCTATGAACAAATTTGCGTTGAAGAGAACACGGGTTTCGGATGAGCCGCGAGCTTTATGAGCTGTTTCTTAAGCCATTCTTCTAAAGGAACAAACGTTCTGTAATAGCTCTTTAAGGGAAATCGTACATTATTTGTACCAAATGCAACTTTATTACTTTTTTTATATTTCCTATCCCTTCCTTCCTTTTATTATACTTACCTTGCACAGGTTAGTTTAGTTTACTTTAAACTCTTGCTTTATGCTTCACTGTTTTACATCCTGTCGGTTATTGTTCAGAACTTCTTTGACTATTGCTGCTCCTGTTACTAAGATGCCGATTAGTATTGAGCTTATTTTTTTTTTAACTAAAAGTATGGATATGTAGTGTAGTGTGTGTTCTAAACTATGCATGGTCTGGTAAGCATTTGAAATAATATTCCTTGAACTAATGTGGTAAGCAGCAAATTGGATGAAAACTCAAAGGTTTCCCCATAATTGTAAAGATAATTTAAGCGGATGAGTAAATTTACAAAAGAATTTCCAACAACTATAACAAAAACAACAACAAAAACGATGAAGTTCTTGTAGATATAAAGAAAAATACAAAATGCATTCAACAATTTAACCATCATCTTGTTTTACACAAATGTACACACGAGTTTCATTTTAATAAATTTTAACCTTAAAGTGTCCCAGTTTAGCTCCAACTTTCTACTTAAACTAGCAAACACAAACGAATATTCACACACACATTTTACCTTCTTGGCTTAAATGCGAAAAACGAAAATGCAAAAACAAAGACAGAAAAATGTAAAATAAATCTTAATGCTTAAGAACTTTATGGAATTTTGAAAATCAATTGAAGGTGAAGCTCATTAAGCTCATTATGGTTAAATTTACATGAAAACCGCATTATCATTATTGAGTATTATTATTATCATCATTATGGCTGTGGTTTTTGTATTCAACAATTTATATTTATTACAGCAGAGATTTCTGTTTTTTATTCTCCTTTAAATATTCTGAATATAAAAGGATTTTCTTGTTATTATTACTTAAGAAAGGTAATAGATTTAAACTGATTTTATATTGAGTTAATAAAAGGATTTTGTTAATTTTGTTTCTGTAGAATTTCTCAACAAGAATTTAAATATTTAATTTAATATTTATTTATTTTTGTGTTGGTTGTTGTACACTTAATACCTCTTATAGTTTCATTCACTTATGCAAAAGTTTTCATCTCCTCGTAGAAGAAATGCGAAAATAAAACGACGAAAAAATTATATAAAATGCGCGCTTCATTTTCAACAAGTCCGAAAACAAATTCTGAGGTGGAGGAATGTTGATGATGAATTTGTGCACTGCAATGGAATTAATAAGAAATATACATAATTAGGGATGATTGTTTTCATATGCACCCTATAGGAGAGTAAACTGTCCATCATTTTATTTTCAAATTTATCCCTCAGCCAAAGGGGCACAATTTTTATAATGGATTAGATTTCTAATTTATAGCGTTACATATATTAGCACAAATGCACAATACCGTTGCTTATGAAGGTAGAGAAAGTATAGTCTACATTACGGTGGTAGTAAATTTTAAAGCCTATAGCAGAATGAAATTTTATTGAAAGCAACTGAAAAACAACTGCAATATTTTAAAATAAAATAATGCAAAATATATTGTATTAAAATTGTAGTACAATTAAAGTTCAAAGTTAATTTACCCTCAATTTTTAAGCAGTTAAGCCGAGCAGAAAATAAAATTAAACAAAATAAAATTTAACTAAAGAAAAAACTTGAACTGGAGAGGAAATAACGAAACGAAAAAGTTGTTGTTTTTAGCCTCCCTTTCCTCACTTGACAATCTAAAGATAGAGGCTATAGACGAGGTTTTTAGGGAAGCAGCAAATAAATAAAGTTCCACAGGGAGGGGCAGATGTAAATATTTTCTTTCTATAGTGGGCTTTAATGGCCAATAGTCAACTTATTGAGGAAGTTTGAATCGAAGGGAAGAAGGATCATTGTCCTGTGTACATTTTCTTTTTTGACATCAGAGAATGACTGGGGCATGAACCCTGACAGAACGGAACTAGTCCTCTTCGCCAAGCAGTTAAATGTCATATCATGTGTGGCATTACACGTACACGAAAGCCGAAATATCTTGGGGTAGTTTTTAGCCCTAAACGATTGTAAAAGAACAATATACAAGAAGGGGCAAAATTTGACTCTTACATCCATTTCATATGTAAAACCTAAAAAAAACAACTGAACCTTAGGTTTTAAGGTGGAAAACTGGATTGATACAACAGTTTTAAGAGCAACTCTTAGCATAGTTTGCCCTGTGTGATGACAAGTAGTAAAAAAGGGCTTTAAAATAAGCTTGTTACTAAAATGGAATGAATTTGATTTTCTGGTGCCATGAGAAGGATATCAGCTTAGGCCGAAGATATAGGATTAACTCTATGATCATCATATGGAGATTAGTAGCCATTATACAAACAATAATACTCCTTGGGAGGGATTTTCAGTCTGCATCCGATATTCCAGTTTTCACTAAGTGAACTAATATGGATGTGGGAACAGAAACCGGTGTTTCAAATAGAAAAGGACATCATCAGCGGGAGGTACTGGAAAATATTCCCAGATCACTATTTCTTTCGAAAGCCAGGCACCTTAGAGTCTTAAAGGTACATTGCTTCAAGTCTAGACTAAATTTAGTTTTAGAGTACTTCGACAAAGTTGGCAATACAATTTTCAATGGGTTTGCTTAAACTTACTTGGCTTTTGAGTGGATTTGTAAATAGAAATTTGTAGAAAAATTAAGAGGCCACTAAAATGGACTAGAACGTGCGGTCCTAAATAGCTAGGGACTATGCTCAGACGAGATTAGGTACCTGCTGAACTCATGCGAAATCAAATCTCACTATTGCTGTCTGGATAAAGCTGTAAAAATTAAATGGGGAGCATGACTTCTGTCACTGCATAAAATAACAGGGCCATCGAGTCAAGTAGTTGGGTAAGATATTACAAGACGAACTAACTTTGTTACAAAAAGTTTGACAATTTTTGTTTTCAAGATTTTAAATGTTTTATAGTAACACTTATTACAAATTAAACATATTTATCAATTCAGCCGCTCAATCTAAACTTATTGTTTTGTGTGTGTCCCTCTTCCCGGCATAACAACAAAAGACTAAAATGTGCTCTTTTTTAAACGAAATCCTTCCTCCTGTTTGATTGTATGGATTTTATGTCTAAAGAAATTTTATTTATAAAATGCTTAAAACATCATAGAATACTCGTATATAGGGAAAAAGTTTGTGTTGCAACACCAAATACATTTTGTTTGTTTAAATTTTGTGTTTTAAGCTCCATAAGATTAAGTTATGCGCTTTTCTAAATGCAGCCATCCGACATAATTATAATCAAATTGCAAGCAACGTTTCTGACCCGGATTAGACAAAGGCAGCGAATTGTTTTTCGCGAATGTTTATTATTTATCTTCCCTATAGACCAGCAGTTTTCATTGATGGTAAAAGAGTAAAAAATATAGCAAAAGCAACAAAGTTTTGGGCGTTTATTATTAAGATGGAGAATTTTTTTATATTATTTTTATTTTGGAGATTTTTTTATTGCCCTATAAAGGAGTTAAACACGGTGCTTGCTTAATATCATAAGGAAATATATTAGGGTGAGTAAATTTTTTTCGTCAAAAATCGAATAGCAAAATCATAATCTAGGAAAAATTTTAAAAGGCATATCGATGATCAAGTATTATCCTTAAAAATTTTCTTCTCCCATTGCAATATAAGCAGTATGACTGTATAAAACACTATTACAGTAAGGATATTTACATAAAATTTTGTGCATAATGGGACCTTATAAGAGCTAAAATTAAAATGAGAATAATATAAAAAATTAATAAAATATAATCTCACAATTCCCAAAAACCCTAAAAAAATTTTTGTCATTTATCACAGTCTTAAAACTATACATAAGGATTTTAAAAACCGGGGTGTATTTTCCAATAGCGGCTTTATAATTTCAAAAGAAATTAACTTTATTGGTAAAAAAAAACCAGTTTGAAGGTTTTAAAGATGTCCTTCAGAAAAATATAATTTTGTAATAAATCCTTAAAGAAATTTTTTGTTAAAAAGAAAAAAGTGCGAAGTGGCTTTGGACCCAATATTGATCTAAAATTCTTTTACCATTACGCCGTTTTTAGTTTAAAAAAAGTTAGTTGCAATGATTCCTCCTGACCGAATCGCACACCAGACTGTTACTTTTAATGAATGCAAAGATGACTTATGGATAATTTTAAGGTTTTCTATTGCCCAGAACCGACTATTCTGTTTATTAACACATCCATTCAAATGAAAATGTGTGTCGTCAATCATAATTATTTTTTCATGACAACCGGGGCTATCATGGGCAAGCTGTAACATCCTAATGGGACATGTACAGCAGCGTAAATGGTTTTCTGAAAGAAGCTTTTGTGTCAACAAAATCTTTAATGAAAACAAATGCAAATCCTTGAGAAAAATTGTGGGCAAAATAGTTTTTCGAAGACAAAGCTTTTTAGCGCGGCGTCGAACTGATATTGATATATTGATTTGAACACTTTCTTGAGCAGCAGAAATGTTTTCAGCCGATCTTGCAGGACGTTGTAGTCCATGCTTGGGTCTATCAGCTACAGTCCCTTTTTCTTCGAAATCATTCACTACGCGATAAATAGTGCGTCTTGTTAGCATGTTGTTTTTCCCCAAAATTTCACGTTACTTTCTCATCGTCACAGTAATCGATGATTGGTTTTGATCAAATGTTTGAATGATTAAAACACGTTGGCTTACCAAGTATTTTTTCCATTATAAATAAGCTCCGTCTCTAGTTAACAAAATGAAGGCAAAACATATAAGTATACCTTGCCGGCGGACACTCTGTATCTTCGGCTCTCATCAAAGTTTTAAAATTAAACAAAAACAAAAAAAAAATTACCAGATAAAAATTTAAAGCATATATGATCTCTTATTTTATTAAGTTTTTAAAACATTAATAAATAAATCAATAAGTGTTTCCCACTTTTTGCCCGTTCGTTGCTATTCTTTGCTATATGAACAACAAATGTACACAACTTTAAACTACTTGAAGAAGAGTTTCTTTCAGTTGTTTAATACATTAGTTTAAAACTTGTTAATTATGTTTTTCTTAATATTTTATAAATTTTCCTTTTATGATTTTTTTATATTTGGTTTCCCTTTAATACATTTTTTTGTGCGACATTTCCAGAAACATATTTAACTTGAAAATTATGAGTTTATTTTTCTTCTGCTTCTTTGAATTAAAGTTTTCTTTTAGAAGTTCCTATTTTTTTTGAGAATCTCTCACCTTTTCATTGATTAAATATAGTTGTGTCTAGACACGTTTGCTACTTGCAACTTGTAAATAAACGAAAGAAAACATTTATTTACTGCAATCCACAACTAACAAATAAACTGAAACGTTTCAAACTTACTGCCGAAGTAGCTGAAATAGTGCGCACAACTTTGGAAAGTGTTATGACGCCAAAGTTTTTCTTTTAACAAAAAGAAAAATTGATAATAAAATATGTTTAATAATAAGTTCTTTTTCTTCTTAAATACTTATAAATATTTTTAAATTATTCTTGGCATTATTTAAGTTATAAAATTTTTTCTCTAGATTTCTTAAATTGTAAAAGAACCCACACAACATATTTTGAAATATTTCTTTTAACATACAGCTGCGTGTAATGTGGTTACGCATGTGGTGTAGTGCCATGTATGTAAATTAAGAAAAAACTTTAACAAAATAAAATCTGTAAATGTTTTTGTTTGTCTATTACTGGTTTCTGCTGTTATTCTAAATATCATATCCTTATGTTACCTTTATTGCACGAACACATGCATACAACACAAAGTCTATATGTTGAGAACAATTTTTTTAATGTCTGTATTTTAGCTCGTTTATTTTCATGAAACCCAGCACAGTAAATGAAAACAAAAAAACAACAGCAACAAAAACAGCAAACAGAGGAGTAAGAAGCAAAGGACAACATTATTTTTCCAGCCTCAGCTGCACTAGCAGTAGCATATGGTTGTCATGTATGCGGTAAAATGCTGGAATCATGCAGTTTTTATAAACTTTAATTCCAAACAATTTTTCATTTACTAATATCATTACACCCCCTTACATAGCAAGGGTTAACATTATAAAAACATGCAGCCAGAAAAGAAAACAATGTCAACGGCAATGTTTCACACAAAAACAACAACAGAAATATGTCTTGTTAACACACAAAAACACTTTGCACACATATCCCGCTACAAACTATTTAAAATTAGCCACAGCAGAAGTAAAAAATCATAAAACATTTTTTTAATAACACAACAACATTAAATGTTTAAAACATAATAAACAAAAAATTAAAAAATTTGGCAAAAAAGGATGTCGTAAAACAGCTGAGTTGCTTGAGGTTTTTGTATATTAAGTTTCATGTAAACAATAGCTGGTGTTATTCGCTTGCCAGACATAATTTTATGGGCCAAAAGTTCGGTTTGAAAAAGCAAAAAAAAAATATAAGTTTATAAAACAAAAATTTACAAAATAAATTCCAATTTACTTGATCTTAGAAAACTTCTAAAAGTTTATATCTGATTCTTTTACAATGTCCAGTATATGTTTAATTTTATTATTTAGTGTTTAACTATTTGAAAAGGCCAAGATTGTTTGGTTTAAGAACAATTTGTTTTATCTATACTAATATAATAAAAAAGAAAAATTGTCTTGTATATTTTGATTTTTCTTCGGAACTTTTTATCCATCATGAATGATTTTTCTACCCCCCACTACATAGGTGGTAAAGCATTATGCATTCGTGCAGATGCTTGTAACGCCTAAAAATATAGTTTCGAGATCCACCTTTCAGTAAAGCTACTGACTCAGGATCACTGAATAGACTTAAGTACGCCCTTTTGTCCAGCTGTGTTTCCATATATTCATGTGAACAGTAAAGGTCTAATTTCAAATATATTTTAATTAAATTTGACACGCAGATATAGTTGTTTTTGGTAATGTAACTGGTGATAATTGGCCCGTTATTTGGCCTCCTCCCAGAAAAAGCATTGTAGGCATCAACTGTCTTAGGTTTTACTCCATCTTCACAAAATGTCGCACATGTGAGTACAATTATGCCAGTAACTAGTACGAGTACGCTGAATAAAAATATTATCGGTTTATTTAAATGTCGTTTCGGAATAAGCATTTTGGGCTGTAACTGACTCCAATGTGGCGAAGATTTTCATTATGTTCTAAATTTATGTCATTAATTACCCTGCGGGAAATGGGTGTCAATTGGTCGGCGTACCCGTCCTGTTACAGGTACAAAACATGAATTGCACAAAAGTTGTTGGTTAAAAGTTGTTAAATAGCTTAGGAGAAAAAAATAAAAATGCTGGTCCCCAAACATAAACATACATTTGTTTACATATACAAACACAAACGCATAAATACAAATAAAATAGATTGAACAGGATCATGAACAATTAATACAAAATTTGCTTATATAGGATTGGCCTGTAACCCGTTCTATGGTGTTAGTTTTGAACCGATTGCCCCCTCAAATGACAACGCAATGTAAAAGTGACAGGTTCTCTTCAAATAAAGTGCATGAACTAGAACCAGTCCCTACCCTAAGGGACCGTTCACGTCAATAGTCTTGGACCAGTCCACTTGCCCGTAGGGTAGTATTTTAAATACAAAAATTATAAGCACTTTGGAGTTAAACTCGCTCGACTATTACTTCATCTTTACAAAATTTTACGTATAAATCCTGCTAACGATTCAAGATTCACCATGGGCGCCATTTAAGTCCAACTCTCGAAAATCACATTTAATATGTATTTTAAACTGCGAAAAATAATGTTATTTGCATATATTTACGCATTCGCCAATATTTTTAAAAAAGAAATAAGTAAATCAAATTTTATGAAGGGTGGTTCGTTATTGAGCGTACCTTCTATGGTAGATGGATTCCCCAATAACTAAAGTCACCTTGACTTGCGTAGCCGTAAAGTATGCTGTGGTACTTTACATAAAATAAGTCGTGGCGTAGACAGATATAAAGGAAGTCCGCCAGCAAGTTATACTTCAGGGTTTTGCGCCATTTTGATTAGTCTTCACAGTTTATATTTGGCAGTCACGAACTAGAGACGTGGAAAATTCATTATGAAAAAATATTCGGTAAGCCAACGGGTTTTAATTGTTAAAACACTTAATCAACATCAATTACTGTGACGATGAGAAAGTTACGTAAAATTTTTGGGAGAAACCACGAACTATATATCGTGTAGTAAATGATTTTAAAAAAAGAGGGACTGTAGCTGATTGGCCCAAGCATGGACCACAACCTTCTGTAAGATCGGCTGAAAACATTACTGCTGTTAGAGATAGTGCTTACAACAATTCATCAATTCGACGCCGTGTTTGGGTGCTTTGTCTTCAAAAACAACTTTGGCCACAATTTTGTGCAAGGATTTCCATTTGTTTTCATTTAGGATTTAAATCACACAAGAGCTTCTTCCAGAACACAATTTACGCCACCATATATATGCAGATAAGATGTTACAGCTTGCTCATGACAGCCTTGATTTTCATGGAAAAATCATCATGCGTGAGAAGGCACATTTTCATTCGAAAGAATGTGTGAATAAACAGAATAGTTGGTTCCTAGCAATGGAAAACCCTCACATTATTTATCAGTCACTTTTGATCGATTAGAAGTGACAGTCTGGTGTGCAATTTGGTCAGGAGGAATTATTGGACCTTACTTCTTTTAAACTAAAAACACTAAAAACGTCGTAACGGTAACTGTCAATGAGGAGCGATATCGTAATATGACTGAAAACTTTTTAGTGCCACAACTGCATTAACATGTGATATCAACGAGAAGGTTCCACATCGCATACAGCCAGGATTATAATTGATTTAATGCGAGACCTCTTGCCACAACAAATTATATCAAGAAATAGTGGTTTTAATTGGCCTCCATGGTCAACTGGTTTGACTGTTCCGAACTTCTTTTTGTGGGGAAAAAAGTGCATGCAAATAAACCAGAAACGCTGAAGCAACTCAGACAAAGTAATGGGGATAAAATTAATGAAACACCGCCTGAAATATATGAGAAAGTAATGAAAAATATGCTCAAAAGTGGCGAACATTCATCTAATATTGTATTTCATCTCGACATTGCCAGCATTAAGTAAAACATTAATCATAATAAGATCCATTCTATTTAATTTAATCAAAAATTTTAAGCAAACAAAGAAATATACCTTGCCGGCGGACACCCTGTTTTATAGGGTTGGACACCGGCAATATTTATTTACCACCTAAACTTACATAGACTTTATTCTATATTTTTATTTTAAGCGGGAATTGTACTTCACATTGAAATGAAGAAGATTTAATAGCAAATATTTGATCAAAATATTCTATGAGGTACTTCAATATACAAACAAACAAAATTGTATACCTTCTATCAAAGGGTGATAAATAAAATCCCAAAATTCAATTCAATAGCTTAGTTTTTACCAAACGAAGTAAAAAATTTTTTAAAAACTAAGGAAAAACCAAATAATCAAACAAACAAACACAAAAATAGTGTATGAGCATACCTTACTTATCTATCTTCCATACTAATTTAATAAAGAAGCAACTTTTAAATTTCTAAATATTTCACCGCAACAACTTATCCGATTTTGATGATTTCTTTTCCAGTGCTATTAATTTACCTACAGAACGGTCATCAATTACATACTACTATTTTTTAAGGTGGTCGTGGTTTCATGCATCGAATGCCCATCAGTAGAAAGAGTTGTTACAATGTCATGAAGTTCGATACATTTGCTTTAAATGATATAACAAAACCTAGAAAGTAGCAGTTTTATGCTTTCCATATATTTTTGAAGGAAAAATTGTCTTAATGGCGATAGTTGCAACGTTCTTCGTGATCTGACAAATGCCCAGGACATTGATTCAGTTCAGAACAAATAAGGTGTGCCTAGTGATGGGACAAGGGTAAATACCCAAATGGTAAATTGGGTATTTAAATGTAAATACCCAGGTATTTACCCAAGCGCCTGGGTATTTACCCAAAATGTGGGTATAAATCAGAATAAAGAAAAATTTAAATAAATTAAAAGAATTTAATTTTTTATTATGAATTAGATTTTTTAATAACAAATGAAATCATTTCGTTTCGAAACTTTAATCTTTCTAGTTGCTTCAGCATTGTTGTTGTCATCGCTCCCACTCATTACATTGAAATGCCATAAGCACGCTGATGAGCGGTTCTTATTAAGAATTGTTGTTGTGTTTGATGCAGTCAAAACTGCCTTATCTGAGCAAAACGCATTAAGAAATGTAAAAACAAAATGCACTTAAACAAAATATGTTCAAAATAAATTCGAACATGCCTTAAATATGTAACAATGAGTATTTGTTATTCAAATGAGTATTTACCCGAAATTAGACAAATACCCGGGTATGAAAATGGGTATAAATGGGTAAATACCCAGCGTACGGTAAATACCCAGGTCTAAACCTATCTCTAGGTGTGCCCATGCTTTAAATGTCACTTTCCAAAAAAAGTAAAATATATATATAAATTTTCTTAAGTAATTTTGCTCATGAATCAATTTAAATAATTAAGATAAAGAACCACACATAAGTTTTTTTTCCAATGCAGAGCAAGCTGTCTTCCATCTTCCATATGTCCTTAAATATTTTTTAAACCAAAAATTGTCATCAGCACCATATTAGTTTTTAAATTTAAGTTTGAAAACACTATAACTCCTACTTCCTTTAAATCTTTATTTGCGTTTTAGCATTACATTAACCATTGTTAGTCCCAACTTTAGAGTTGTTTAATATCCTTTATGATTTTTTTTCATTATTGCTTGCAACACACTTTTTTAGCTTCTGCAATTATAAAAGAAACAAGAAGAGTCGTGGCTAACAAAACATCAAAAAAATGATCCATATCAATATATATAGTTTAAACTCCCTTATTATTGTTTCTGCAAATTAAAAATAAAAATATGTTAAAAAAATCGCATTTGATTTTCCAATAATTAAGTCAAATTTCATCAAGACTGTATACTTTACTTGACTCTCGATGTTTCCTTCTGACTGCTTTTTTTCTTTATTTTCAATCACTGGAAATGTTTCCAATTTATGGAAAAAACGAATTTTTTTAGTGTTCGTTAATATTTATATAAAAAAAATCTACTGGCAACACTCAGCGTAACAAACATCTGAACTGACACATAATACCTACCTCTACCCCGCATGTGATATGAATATAATTAACCAGGACGTATACTTAATATTTATTATCAGCTGACTTTAAATATTGATCATACGCCACACTAAAAGTTTTTTAACTTTATTTTCAATTTATAAGTAAACAATTTAAAATTTTTACTTCTCTCTGGGGCATTTTTATTTAAGTTGTGCAGCAATTTCGTTGAACACGCGTAACTTTAAAAATAAGTTGAAAGTGTGATATTTTTGGTTATTGTTTTAACATCCTATCAATTAAGCCTTTTGTCGTTAATTGTTGTCATTGTCAATTATCGTTTTTTTTTATTTTTTGCTACATGGCATTTTTATTATATTTGTGTCTGTATTAAAAAAATAGCGTTAATAGCTACAATTCTGCTGATTCTCGATATTTAAAATAAAATTGCAACTAAAGAAAGAAGGGTTGAGATTAGGCATTTTATTAGTGAATGTGGAAGAGTGGGTCGTATTATAACCCAGCAAAAAAAACATACTAAACATTCATTAAATTTATTGATGAAAGAAAACTCAAAATAGTTTAGTATTTTTGGAAACATCATAGGAGGAAAAAAATTAAAAAATGTAAGATAATCTCTTTAATACTATTGATTATTTTCTAACAATACGTTAAAGGTAAGTTCTTGGCAGCTGTTTGTGTTACGCGATGGAATATGCTCAATTCAGGTGCATGGACCTAAATTAATATATTTTTTTTTTTCATGTGTAATTTTTTAAGTCCTTGCAAGAACCTTAATTCGAAGAAGAGCGATTACCAATAAACCACACCTGAATGCTGTATAATAAACTCAATCTTTTTTCTTACTTTAATACTAATTGAAATAACAAAAAAAAAACAAGAAATGCTTGTTCCTAAGTATAAATTTAACTTATTACTTAATTAGCGGGTGAAAACATTTATGGAACTAAAATAAATTTACAGCATAAGCAATTGTGCAATATATTTATGTAGTGTGACGCAATGACCAATTAATATGTTTCTTCTACTGGACTTATAACGTTAGAAAAAATTTCAATGAATATAATTAGGTTAGCGTTAGCGATTTCTGACAAAACAAAATATATTCAATTCGACTGTACCCTTTATGAAACCGATTTGAGCATACTTAGATACTGTATAAAATACAGATTTCAAAAAGGTTAATTCGGAAGTGTTTTGATATAGAATCTAAATGCTATGATTTTAAAACAACTTGCATTTTTTTTGCTGGGAATATAAAGCGTAACGGCATATATGTAGTTTGGAAAGACGGACGAAACAAATGCAATATTTGTTAAACATAAAAATTAATAAAGTCGATAAATGTTTACTTACTCACACTTTCCTTACTGTTATTTACAAAAACGTTTTATTGCTTTCAAATTTTTTTTTGTTTTGTTAAATTTTTTGATCTTCATTGAATACACAAACACATTAACAATAAATGTCACTTAGACGCAGTTCAAATTGCATCAGATTAGCAAAATGTTTTTTTGTCCGGACGAATAGGGAGTTTTTAGTATTTAAATAAAGAAAAGAAAAACTACAAAAACATTTTAATCAATTCTCTTGCGGATTTTTATTAAAACATTAATGCCATTATGCCGCCGATAACAATAGTGAAAAACTAAAGGGTACAAAAAAGAAAAAAACTAAAGGGATTGTAATTTAATTTAATAATCTGTATAAGCCTTATAAACAACAAAACGTATTTGTGCGAAAATTATACATACTTAACGCTATTTGAATTCAAAGGGGCCTAAACACTAAAAAAATTAATTAGCTGGTTGGTCAATGTGCATTACATTTAACCAAAGTGGAAAAAAGTTGGTTGCCTTTGAATTGAAAATGGTCGAAAAAACAAACGTTCGCCAAAAATCACAAATGTGTTCTAAGGTATGAGGCAGATGTTGTAGAGGCTATCGCTAACCTCAATGGTAAAAAAGTTCCTTTCGTTGATAAAATAAGCAACAAAATGCTTTTAGGGCTACCTCTTACTGCTAAAAGAACCATTCTTTTTATTTTTAACGCGATAATTCGCCTGAACGCCTTAGTAAAGATGATTCCTAAGCCGGGCAAAGATCCCTCGAAGGTAGAGTCTTATAGGCCCATTGGTTTGTTACACACAATGTCAAAATTCTTCAAAAAACTGTTTAAAAAACAATCTGAATCCGATCCTGAATGACAACAACTGCATTCTAAATCACCGTTCGGCTTAAGAAGTCAACATAGTACCATCGAACACACTCACAGGTTGGTACAAGTTATAAGAAAAGCCTTTGAGGAAAAGAAGTATTGCTACGGGCTTTTTATCGATGTCTCACAAGCTTTCGACAAAGTATGGCATGAAGGCCTTTTAAACAAAATTAAGCTAAACCTTCCAGCTAATATTTTCAACCTTTTAGAAAAATACATAACCGGTCGACAATTTATGATCAAAGAGGGAAACCAAATAAGTTGTTTCCAACTAACAGAGGCTGGTGTACCTCAAGGGAGTATTCTAGGTCCAATTTTGTACTTGCTTTACCCGGCAGATATGCCAACCAACAGTTTAACACATACATCGACATTTGCTGATAATACTGCTTTTCTTAGTATTCACAAAGACCCTAAAGAGGCTTCGAACCAGCTGCAACAACATGTAACCCAGGTTAAAAAATGGGAAAAGTTATGGGGAATAAAGATAAATGAACAAACATGTACCCACTTTACTTTTACTTTACGCAAAGAAACGTGCCCTCCAATCAGTATCACAACGATCTCAAACAAGATATTTTGGTATTCACCTAGATCGCCGCCTTACATGGAAGCCTCATATAGATGCGAAGCTGACGCAAATGAAACTTAAAGCTGCTCAAATCCACTGGCTAATTGGTAGAAACTCTGTGCTACGTCTTGATTGTAAGCTTCTACTCTACAACTCGATTTTAAAACCAATTTGGTGCTACGGTATACAATTATGGGGCACTGCTTCCGCCTCTAACATCGAAAAAATCCAACGCCGTCAAAACAAAATCCTAAGAATGATAACTTTTGCTCCTAAGTATATAAAAAACAGCAACATTCACAAGAATCTAGAAGTTCCACTAGTAAAAAGCGAAATCCTAAACTATGTTGACAAGTATTTAAATAAGCTGGAAACACATCCAAATCCGTTTGCTCGAAGCATCCTGCAACATAGTGGGCACACCCGCCTAAAAAAAAGGGATACTATTGCTCTTAGATGACACTTTTGAAATTAGATGATTTTATTGTGAGAACTTAAATTTTAGTCTGGTACTGACTGGGCTAGTATTAATTAATTAGTTTTAAAATTTGAATACTTATTGTTAGTTCGCTCAAGCGAAGATTCAATAATAAAATATGAAGAAAAAAAAGGTATGAGGCTGCTCAAATTAAACTGACTTAGCCGATAAAGAATTTTTTTAAGAATTTGTATTTCTAGTATCAATACTTAGAAATTTGTTTAATATGTGTTTCACCTGTAAAACTATGCAAAGTCTTGATTGGCACTTTTCATTTTCGATGACGAGGTTTTGATATACAACTAACCTATTTTGCCAGCAACATAAAGGAACTAGATTCACTGTTGAATCTCTTATAATTGCTGTTGAATACTTAAACGGCATATTTTTGTTTAAAAATCATTGCTCTCATTGCAGAAGATTTCAAGTAAGATAAGTTTCAGCTATGAAAAAACAGCAGCTAATTAGCTTAGGACATGGTGTCAACTTGCATTTTCTTATACACCTTTTTAAACAAATTAAACAAAAGTATTGCCCAAAATAAACTTGTCGGGTTTAGAAACCCCAAAATTGTTTAAAAAAAATTGCAAGCTAGTTATACGTATTACCTTTTAAAAAATGTTTGTATTTACTTGAACATACATTTAGCTAAATTCAGCCTAAAACTATACTTTACTATTACTTATGAAGCTCAGAGCAAATATAATCTTCTTCTTCTTCAAAAATTTATGACTCTTTTGTTTTATTTAGTTGAGAAAACATGGATGAGCAGAAAAAAAATATTTATTTTTATGTTTATTTAAAGTCATTTCAGTTTAGAAATTTGTTGTTATTAATACCTAAGCAAACACAACTTTTTAAGTTTTTTCCCCTTCTAGTTGTTTTTTTTTTTTTTTGTTTGTTTTGTTTCTTTAACAATGACACTTATTTAATGGGACTTTGTGTAATATATCTCCGGGATGGGAGTTAAATAAATACCTCTTTAAAATATGGCTGATGTTGTTGTTTCTTTGTCGACAAAAACAACAATGTACAAAACTCAAACAAAAAAGTTTTTTTTTTATAATAAAGTTATTTGTTGGCTCAAAGCACCAAAGCATAAATACACAAGTAAAGCAAAACAATGAAAGTCGCAAAAGGAATAAAAACATATATAAATGTATGTGTGAACTTGTGCATATGTAGGAAGACAAATAAATAGATACAGTTAACATCACCATCATCAGCATTTATGCTAAAAACCTAGATTTAAAAAAATATCTTTACACAAGGGAGAGAAAGAGTTAAGTTGGTTTTTGAGCTTATATTTTTTTTTTTTTTTGTAATAAAAACCTTTTCTCCAGTTTGCTTGAAAAAATTAATTCAAAAGTAATTTTACAAAGAAACAGGGAACAAACAGGAAATTTTTAAATAACTTTAAGCACAGAGTTAGCAATAATTAGTTTATCACATCACTACCAAACAAGCTGTCACTTTGCCGTTTTAAGCATTAACTAAGCCAAAGTACTAAATGAAAAAAAGTACTATGTGCCAAAAAACTAAACTTGCACAATTTGCTATAAAATCATATTCTAAAATATTCAGTTTTATTTTTAAAAATTTACAAAAATGCAACAAAAAAAGGACGCTTTGTCCATTTAGTTACCTTTACATAGTACAACACATTCATACTTATACCACCAAAGAATCACTAAAATGTAAAAAATCACTTTTTGCTCACTTTGTTAACTTTCGACTTCAGTCTAGGCAAAGTGACATTCTTAATCTCGTAGTGTACGGACGTGTGTACGCGAGTGTAATATTGTTAATAGGTGATATTAGTAATAGGTAGCAAACGAAATTATTAATATACATACATATATACACAAAAAAGTGAGAAAAGAAAAACAATAACAACAAACTAAATAAAAAAAAAAAGCGAACTGTTAATGAGTAACAGTAATCGTAGTGACAGTGGGCCTGATAGCCGATGGGGATGGACCGCTATGTGACAGTTCTTAAAAGGGGAAGAAGCCCTAAATCGGCAGAAGCATCTCAACCTGCAAAAATTTTAAAAGACGATGAAAGGCCAACCTCATCGTAAAATCGTTTTGCAATTTTACAAGAGGATAATGAGGCCCCCGTTAGTGAAAGAAAGTCCTTTAAGCCACCTCCCATTTATTTGAGGGAAAAAAACTCAAATGATCTCGTAAAGTTTTTAGTCGGTTTGATTGGGGAAAATAACTTTTATGTTTCAAACGTTAAACGCGGTAACATATTTGAGACAAAAATTCAAGTGAACCATGAAAACGCCTACCGCGCTACGGTTTCGGAGCTCGAAAAACTTAACAAAAACTTCTATACCTACCAACTCAAGACCGCAAAAGGCCTTCAGGTAGTCATTAAAGGCATTGATTCTAATGTTGACCCAGAAGAGGTCAAGACCAGTTTATTAAGCAAAGGGTTTATGGTCAGGAGGGTATCCAATATGAGAAACAGGGAAAAACACCCCCAACCATTATTCAGAGTGGAGCTTCAGCCTGGTGATATCAAATTGAAAAAAAGTGAAACTCACCCCATCTATGATTTAAAATATATTATGCACCGACGAGTTACTGTGGAAGTGCCACATAAGCGATCTGGGCCCGTACAGTGCTTAAACTGCCAGGAGTATGGCCACACTAAAGCTTATTGTAAGCTGCCTACTGTTTGTGTTGTGTGTGGGGATCTGCACGATACGACCAAGTGCGACAAGCCAAAAGATGATCCTAGGATGAAGAAATGCAGCAACTGCGGGGGAAACCACACTGCCAACTATAGAGGTTGCCCTGTTTTTAATTCGGTTATGCGCTCAACTAAGCCGAAAATAGTTCCTGCCCCTCCCCAGCCTTTAGATATACCAACTACAAATATGCCTCCGTTAGCACAACCAACTACAAATCAAGTTTCTTACGCCGCTGCATTAAAGTCTAACCAGCCTAATGCACGTAAGTCCACCGAGCCTACAACACAACAACAAGTGCCAACAAGTGAACCAACTGGTCCCAATTTTAGCCGCCTGGAAGCCGTAATTGACAATATGGTCAAACAATTTACGCAGGTAATGGCGCAAATGGCTAGCATGATGCAGGAGATGCAGAAAATGCAGTCTGCTCTCCTGCAGGCCATACTTAAAAGACCATGAACTGCCTCAGGGTTTGTTTCTGGAACGCAAACGGCATCCGCCAACACAAAAATGAGCTCGAATACTTTTTAACACACCAAAAAATCGATGTCATGTTGATTTCCGAAACTCATATGACATCTAGAAGCACTTTCAAAATAAGTGGCTATACTTTTTATGATTCAAAAGATCCCAGAGATAGGTCATGTGGTGGTTCAGCTATATTAATTAAATCAAGAATCAAACACCAATGTATGGGTGGTCTCTCCGAAAGTTATATACAAGCAACAAACGTCTGCATCGATGAATTTTACCATAATCTCGTTATTTCGTCAGTTTATTGTCCACCCAGATTTTCCATAACGAAGGATCAGTACAACAGTTTTTACAAATCTTTAGGTCCTCACTTTATAGCTGCTGGGGACTACAACGCTAAACACACATACTGGGGCTCCCGCCTAATAAGTCCCAGAGGTCGTGTGTTGTATGGTTCTGTATCGGAAATGAGACTTCACGTTATTTCAACTGGGCAACCAACATATTGGCCAACTGACCACAATAAAATACCAGACGTAATAGATTTTGGCGTAGCAAAAGGCATATCCCCTGAGCTTATTGAGGCTCAACCCTCCTTGGATTTATCTTCTGATCACTCACCCACAATTTTTACTATTTGCAGTCCTCACCAAATTGCAACTAGTGATATTTTTCTGTCAAAAAGAATAAACTGGTTAAAATACAGAAAATTTATCAGCACGCACTGTTCGGAACACCAATCTTTAAAAACTTCCGAGGAAATCGATGAGTGCCTTAGTAGCCTCAATGAAAATATTAAAAAAGCCGTTGAAAATGCTTCTTCTACCTACCGTCAGGCCAGATACAACAAAATTTACTCAACCGATGTTGAAAAGCTCCTATCTGAAAAAAGGAGAGCCCGAAGAGAATGGCAAAAGTATAGATCGCCCCTACTTAAAAATAAGCTGAAGGAATGTACAAACCGATTAAAAAACATGCTGGAAGTACATAGAATGTCATCAATTAAGGAATACCTTGAAGGTCTAGACGCGACTCCTCAAACAAACTATTCTCTATGGCGAACAGCCAGACGTCTTAAAAGACCCGTAATCGCAAAACCACCACTGCGTAACCTGAGAGGATCCTGGGCTAGAAATGACGAAGAAAAATGCGATTTGTTCGCAAGCCATTTAAGGAACGTCTTCACTCCCAATTCATGCACTGACGTGAGAGAATTACCGCCTGTTGTAGCTAGACGTCCTATAGAAATACGTTTTCAATTTTCAGATGTTATAGAGGCAATCGCTAACCTAAATGACAAAAAAGCTCCTGGCGTTGATAAAATAAGCAACAAAATGCTTCTAGAGCTACCCTTCACAGGTAAAAGAATTATTCTTTTTGTTTTTAATGCCATAATTCGGCTTGAACACTTTCCGCCAATATGGAAAGTTGCCTTAGTAAAGATGATTCCCAAGCCTGGTAAAGATCCTTCGAAGGTGGAGTCTTATAGGCCTATAAGTTTGTTACCAACTTTGGCGAAACTATTCGAAAAGCTGCTTAAAAACAAGCTGAGTCCGATCCTTAATGATAACAACTGCATTCCAGATCACCAATTTGGTTTTAGAAGTCAACATAGCACAATCGAACAAACTCACAGACTGGTGCAGGTTATAAGAAAAGCCTTTGAGGAAAAGAAGTACTGCTCCGCGCTTTTTATCGATGTCTCTCAAGCATTCGATAAAGTATGGCACAAAGGCCTGTTAATCAAACTAAAACTCTATCTACCAGCTAATATTTCAAGCCTGCTAGAAAAATACTTAACCGGCAGACAATTTATGATCAGAGAGGGAAACCAAATAAGTTGTTCCCAACCAATAGAGGCTGGTGTACCTCAAGGGAGTATACTAGGTCCAATTTTGTACTTGCTTTACACAGCAGATATGCCAACCAACTGTTTTACGCACACGTCCACATTTGCTGATGATACTGCTTTTCTCAGTATTGATAAAGACCCTAAAGAGGCTTCGAGTCAACTGCAACAACACGTTAGCCAAGTTGAGAAATGGGCAAGGTTATGGGGAATAAAAATAAATGAACAAAAATGTACTCACATAACTTTTACCTTACGCAAAGAAACGTGCCCTCCAATCACTATTAACAACCATTTGGTGCCTCAACGATCCGAGACAAAATATCTTGGTATTCACCTGGATCGCCGCCTCACATGGAAGCCTCATATAGATGCAAAGCTGACGCAAATGAAACTTAAAGCTGCACAAATCCACTGGCTTATGGGTAGAAACTCTGTGCTTCATCTGGATTGTAAACTTCTACTATACAACTCAATTTTAAAATCAATTTGGTGCTACGGTATACAATTATGGGGCACTGCTTCCGCCTCTAACATAGAAAAAATACAACGCCGTCAAAATAAAATCCTAAGAATGATAACTGGTGCTCCGTGGTATGTCAAAAACAGCAACATCCATAAGGATCTAAAAGTTCCACTAGTTAAATGCGAAATCCTGAAATATGTGGACAAGTATTTAAATAAGCTGGAAACACATCCAAACCCGCTCGCTCGAAGTATCTTGCAACATAGTGGACACTCCCGTCTAAAAAGGAGGGATACTATTGCGCTTAGATGAAGATAACTATTTATATTATGAGAACGTAAATTTTAGTTTGGCACTGGCTGGACTAATATTATTTCCTTAGTCTTAAGATTTGAAAACTTATTGTTAGTTCGCTAAAGCGAAGATTCAATAATTAAAAATTATACAAAATTAAAAAAAAAAAAGTCTAGGCAAATATGCTTTGGTATAAATATCAAGACTCTAAATATAAAAATAAAAAAAAACTCCAAAATATGTACATATTTTTAGTAGACATTCGGCTTTAATAACCCCTTTCTTTAATATTTCTGTACACGCAATTTAAAAAAATTTTTCAAAAGGTTAAAGAAACGTGTTTTTTTCTTGTCGTTACATTTAACGTAAGCCTGATATTTATTTCTGCTTAATGTAAAGAAATTCCAAAAAATCATATCGAGGTCAGAATTTTAAAGTTTTTAACACTACTCACGTCTTAGGAACCCACTCTCCCATCTAATTGTAAGCTTCAAGAGCAACCAAACCCATTATCAATTCTTTTAAACTGAATTTACCTTTTGAAATAAAACTATAAATTTGCACTTTTTAAAGCTTTGCCAAACTTCTATTGAATACAATTTTTTGCTGCACCTTGCAACCACGTGTATTCCAGTAGGATCAAAAAATCTTATTTTTAAAAAATTATAAAGATTTTCATATAATAGCAACACGAAACAAAAGCCACAATTTGCCTTTGGAAGTTTATTAAAATACGTTAAAAATACCCAACAAATTGTGTTTTATTTGATAGCAACAAAATGCATAACAAACAAAAAGAATAATTTTTTTAATTTTAAATGCCATAATTCGGTTTGAACATTGGAAAGTTGCCTTAGTAAAGATGATTATTAAGCCTGGTAAAGATCTTTCGAATGTGGATTCTTATAGGCCTATAAGTTTGTTACTCACAATGTCAAAATTTTTCAAAAATTTCTTAAAAACAATCCTGAATGAAAATAACTGTATTCTAGATCACCAATTTGGCTTAAGATGTCAACATAGTACAATCGAACAAACTTACACTGGTGCAGGTTATATGAAAAACCTTTAAGGGAAAGAAGTATTGCTCGCCCATGTCTCTCAAGCTTTCGATAAAGTACGGCACGAAGGCCTGTTAAACAAACTATAGCTAAGGCTGCCAGCTTGTATTTCCAGCCTATTAGAAAAATACATGACCGGTTGGTCGACAATTTATGATCAAAGAGGGAAACCAAATAAGTTGTTCCCAACCAATAGAGGCTGGTGTACCTCAAGGGAGTATACTAGGTCCAATTTTGTACTTGCTTTACACAGCAGATATGCCAACCAACTGTTTTACGCACACGTCCACATTTGCTGATGATACTGCTTTTCTCAGTATTGATAAAGACCCTAAAGAGGCTTCGAGTCAACTGCAACAACACGTTAGCCAAGTTGAGAAATGGGCAAAATTATGGGGAATAAAAATTAGTGAGCAAAAATTTACTCACGTAACGTTTTTTACACAACACAAAAGTGCTCTCCAATCCTTATTAACAACCATATGGTGCCTCAATGATATGAGATGAAATACCTTGGCATTCACCTGGACCGTCGCCTTATATGGAAGCCACATATGGAAGCGAAGTTGACGCAAATAAAACTTAAATCTACATAAATAAATTGGTTAATTGGATGAAACTCTGTGCCTCGTCTTGATTGTAAATTTCTACTCTACAACTCAATTTTGAAACCAATTTGGTGCTACGGTATACAATTATGGGGCACTGCTTTCGCCTCCAAGAATGAAAAAATTCAACGGCGTCAAAATAATATCCTAAGAATGATAACTGGTGCTCTTTGGTATATCAAAAACAGCCAACATCTAAAAGGATCTAGAAGTTCTACTTGTAAAATACGAAGTCCTGAACTATGTGGACAAGTATTTAAATAAGCTGGAAACACATCCAAATCCGCTCGCTCGAAACCTCTTGCAACATAGTGAACACACTCGTCCGAAATTAATTAACTTTATTATGAGAACTTTAATTTTGGTCTGGTACTGACTGGACTGATATCAATTACTTTGTTTTAAGATTTTAATTCTTGTTGTTAGTTCGCATTAGCAAAGATTTAATAATAAAAATATGAAAAAAAGAAAAAAGATATACTGTAAGTCAAATCCGTAGTATATTGGAACATTTACACCTTTTTAGTCTTCGACTTTCGATTCTTCTCAAGAAGTAGTCGTTTGTGAGATGTGTAACAGGTTTTACAATTAATCTCTGCGTATAAGGTGTGTTTGAAGTTTTGTTTGAAACGCCCTGAGTAAAACTAATTTTATACACTTATATTAACTCAGACATTAACCAAATGAGAATTTCTGTTCTAGCACTACCCTTTCTTCCTTGCTACCCAACACTTTTATGATCGTGGTCCATTTACATAATACGCTTTTTTAGTAGAGACTAACTACATGATATTTGTAAAAAGCACTCTAGTGTTAATTATCACAATAAAAAAATGTAGTAAGATTAAAAACAAATTAATAAAAGACAGTTTTTAGAAAATATAATAATATAATGAAGCACGATCATGTAAATATCGTCACGTTACAACGTACTTAATTTTAAAATATCTCTGTTACCTAACTTTGTGTAAACCCCTTGCTCTTGCAATAACAAAACTAAAATAATTTTTTATAAAACTCCTTTAGCACTTTCATATATTTAACGTCTCTTGAGTTATTTTATTTCTATTAAAATAATTTCAAACAATTAGGGCATTCACAAGGTAGTCATAAAGTCATATGTCTTAAAAAAATAAAGCGAAAAAATACTACTGTTGTGAACAGCCGCTCATAATAAAGTGTGCTATTTTAAACATGAATCAGCTGCTGGAGAAAACAGAAAAATAAGTAATTTCAAAAATATTTTAAAATTAATGACTGCGACTTGTTAATTATATTAACTGCTTCACTAAAGAGTTTCAGCCGCCCGGCTCAGGTTTCTACTGCTTATCACAAAACAATAAACACAGTTTAAAAAGTCTTATTATTATAAAACATTTTTCTTTTAAGCACAACAACAATTTTTTTCAACTATTGTAAAATATTAAAACCTTAAGACAATATAACTTGATAGCATACTGTTTGAACACCCCAAGTATTTAGAAAGCAACTCATATTAAAAATTACTTTTTTCCTATATCGAGGATTAATTTTCAAAAAGTGATATCAGAAATTTTTGACCAAAATGGTTTTAAATAGAAACTTAACTTTCACAAGATATATTTCTTTAAAAATAAATAAAGTTGAATGTAGAAGTTCAGGGCATCCTAATGGAGTGGATCTATTTTGCGCTTGGTAGCAGAAGAATCAACTTTGAGTAGGGAAATGAACATCTGAAAAAAGGTGTGGTTAGGGACGCACCACAGGGAGGGGTATTGTAGCCACTACTGTGGATTTTGGTAATCAACGGGATATTGAGGCGGTTTGCCTTAAAAGAATCAAAGTAGTGGCTTATGCAGACAACATCGTGCCTTAGTTACGGGAAAATTATTGTCCACCACTAGCTTGTCTGCTGATTTGTCTGCTTGGGCCAGGAACAAGAGTCTGGAAGTAAGCCTAGGGGAGACGGAGCTTCACCAGTAAGTACAAGGTGGTGGACTTCGAGCTGCCAGAGCTTGACGGGGTTCAGCTGAAACTAGCGGCTAGGGCCTGGTATCTGGGTATCGTCCTGGACGGCAAGTTTTCTTTGAGGGCAAATGCAGAGGAGAGAGTTAGGAAGACTCTCAATGCCTATTATGCCTGTAGGAACACCATAGGTAGGAACTGGTGGTTGCAACCGGTTATAGTAAACTTGATTTACACATCCGTTGTAAGATCAATACCTATATACGGTTGCCTTGTATGGTGAAGGGTCCTGGAGAGGGGCGACATAAGGAAGCTCTTGACGAAGGTCCAGAGATGTGTTGTACTAGGCATTACAAGGGCCAGGAAAAGTACACCACAGGCAACACTGGATATCATTCTTCATCTTCTTCCCATCAAGGATTTTGTTGTTAGAATGGCGGCAAGGAGCTTGCTTAGACTTAGAGAGTAAGGTATGCGGGGAGTAGGTTCGGATGGACATGCCGGCATTTTGGGAAGGGTCGAGGTGGTTAAGATTTCTGGCAGTTTGACTTTGGGAACCTGCTCCAAGTAGTGTTTCCGGATAGAGAAGCATTGAAGCGATCAGAGAAGCTGTATGAGGGCTGTGCAGTCTTTACTGATGAATCGAAGATAGAGGACGACTGCAGAATTTTTCAGGCTGAAATTCTAGTGGCGATGTAGACCGCGAAATTGATAGGGGGGATTGCGAATGGAAGAGGCGACGCACAGTGCTGTGTCCCATAGACAAAAATACAATAAAAAAAAATGTTTTATATTGTAGATAAAAATATATAGGTCGACAGATAACAATAATTTTTAAATAAATTTTAAAGAATTTTTTCGATTTAGCTCTTTTTGGTGGCGCTAGGGGGCGCCAAAGTCAAAGAATTTGAAGTAAAAATGGCTAAACAAATACCCGCGTCTTACATGCTTCAGGGGCATTCCACCGTCACGTGTTGGACAAATTCAACTATTTTTTAGCACTTATTTTACATACAACTTCTAATTGGTAATTCAGAATTCATTTTTTTTTCTTTTATTAATTAAACTGCGTGGTAGTCTTCAATCTTACATCGAACTTGTTTTTAATAATTCAGAAAATATTAAAGAAAAAATTAAACAAACTTCGTCACGTGTGGGACAGCCTGAGTCAACCAACATTTAAAATTGTAGTGTTTAAATCCAAATTTCAGCGAATCAGTTGCACATAGAGAAAAGATGTCTAAGAAAGAAATTACAACTAACAACCACGCTTTCTTATGATGGCAATAAATTTTTAATAAAAAAAATATTTATAGGTAAAAATTAACTTTTTTATTTCGTCACGTAAGGGACAAATGGCGTCACGTAAGGGACACAGTTGAAATTATTTTTATAAAATACACAAAAATCAAAAGTTAATTGCAGTTTTGTCTACAGATAAGCTATAACTTTGCAGTCCACAATATTTTGATTGGCCTTGATGAAATAAAAGTTTGAAATTCCTCTAATGTCATGGTGATTCAGATTAAATTTTTTCTCAGATTTTTGAGGATAGCACATAAATTACCTGGGTTTTTGAAACTAATTAAGAAGCCAAATAAGCAAAAAATTTAGCTGACTAAATCACAAAATGTTTGCTTTGGCTTATCATTTTCTCTCATACCAATCTCCTTATATTTTCGCCGATTCCATCTATTATACCCTTTCCATTAGTTGTAGCAAAATATTTGCAAAAATGGCTTTGCGTACTTTGCGCTCAGCATTGATATTAATTTTACCATATAGCGGTTTTTAATTCTGATTTCGAGCCATTGCTCCAAACTATTTCCACTAAAGGTAAATCTTCATTTTTTTGTATTTACTAAATCGAAAAGCTTATTTAAAAAATAAAAAAAAATCATATTTGTCTTTAAAATTCGCATCCGAGCACATAAGGTGGAGTAAGTGCGGGTAACGTTGTATAGACTGGTATTGTGGTATTGTAAGTTTTTTCTTAAGCTAATAATATGAAAATAACAAAAACAGGCTAAATATATTGCTGCTCTCAGAAAATTTATAAAGCAATACTTTAATTAATATTTGCAAGTAATTTTGGGAGTCAGTTGCAAGAAATCGTTTTGGTGTGTGATCGACTTTTTTTGCTGGTGGAAAAACACAAATTTTTTCCTTAAACGGCGTGTCCGCTATGTTGCAAGATGTTTCGAGCTAGCGGATTGGGATGATTTTCCAGCTTATTAAAGTACTTTTCCACATAGTTAAGGATTTCGCATTTTACTTGTGGAACTTCTAGTTCCTTGGATGTTGCTGCTCTTAACATACCAAGGAGCACCAGTTATTACTCTTAGAATTTGGTTTTGACGGCGTTGAATCTTTTCTATGTTAAAAGCGGAAGCAGTGCCCCATAGTTGTATCCCGGAGCACCAAATTGGTTTCAAAATTGAGTTTCAGAGCAGAAGTTTACAATCAAGACGTAACACAGAGTTTCTACCAATTAGCCAATGGATTTGGGCCGTTTTAAGTTTTAATTGTGACAACTTTTCATCTATGTGGAGCTTCCATGTGAGGCGGCGATCTAAGTGAATGCCAAGATATTTTGTTTCAATACGTTGATGCACCGTATGGTTGTTAATAAAAATTGGGGGACACGTTTTCTTGCGTAAAGTAACGTAGGTGCATTTTTGTTCGTTTATTTTAATACCCCATAATTTTGCCCATTTTTCTACTTGGGATACGTGATGCTGCAGTTGTTTCGAGGCCTCTTGAGAGTCTTTATGAATACTGAGAAAGGCGGTATCATCAGCAAAAGTCGATATATGAGTAAAATCGTCACGAAATTAAAAGTGTGGCAATCTAAAAAACATATAGGTATACGACATTACCCGCACTTACTCTATGCTTGAAAATTTACTTTGTAAAAAGTTGAAGCTTAAACAATAGGACACTCGTTCGCGACCATAGTGCGCTTTGAACTTCATTCTGGTATTCACAAGCGAAAGGCATTGCAAAATCAATTTGAAGGATACGTACACCTTCATTAAATTGGTCTTTTTGAAATTCATCTACTTGGATTTTTTTTAAATTAACATGTTTCATCACAATACGAACTGAATTCAGTTTGTCTTTCAGTTCAACTTAACTTGTTTAATGGGTTGTCAAACGTGATTTATTATCTGAATTTTTCCCCTTCTTTCCATATGCAGACTTATGCTTAAGTCTATGGACAGTAATAGTTTTTTATTATCAGAAAAAAGTCACATTAATTTTTCCAGCACTTAAAATCTAAATAAAGATCACATAAATTTTTCAGCAACCAGTCGTTACAGTAGTTTTGTTTGTCTTCATGTGTTATAAATTTGCACTTATCTGAAGGAGTGTTTTTTATGGGAAGCACATCTTAAGGTCTAAGACTACAAAGTTTTTAAAATTTTATTTCTATATTAGGATTAAATTCCGTAAAAATGCAGAAAGCTTCCCGTAGATACATAGTTAAATAATTCTTCCAACGCCTTTCTTTAATTCCATTTCCCCAAACCACAACCGAAGCATTTGCGCCTGGACAGGTTTATACTATATCTGGACGGTAATAAAAGGCTTTCACATCCTCGTATTACGAGTTGACATTTGACATGTCCAAGCTTGAACTTTCGGCTGGAGCAATATTCAATTTAGGCGCTTGTTTGGTTGTTAACGCTCTTTTTTTGCTTGGCGATTGAGGAAGGGCTTTTAAAGCCTTTTGAATAGCTTTCGATAAAGTTTGTTTGGACTTTTAAGAAGGTTTTGGTACTTACAGAAGGTCTGTCAATATTTTGACATCGATTTCTTTATTAGGCCCTTTGCAGGATTTTTTTATATTTTTCCTTAACTTGCAAAGTTTTTAAATCGATTTCTGAAATACTTTCTCTTTTTCGCTTATAAAGCTCACGTATTCTTCTCTATCAGCTAGGGCTAAAGGTTGGATCATCTTTCTTACGCTTTCCGCGAAGTTTCCGGATATGTTCAGTACTGGTGGAAGGTTGTATTTTAGTAATATTTGGATAAGCCACAAATGTAGTGCAGTAAAATACAAATATAGTTTGTAGATGGCAGAAAGATTGAAAGATTTCAGATATCTTAATTCTTGGCGTCACGTGTGGGACACTTTTTTATCACGAAAGAAAAACTATTTGCAAAGTGTTTAAGTGCAAATTTTTTTGTCAGCTTTTAGACCACCAAAAGTTAGCTGTAAACAACAAAAATCAATTTGTTTAGTTGACTTGCCTTACAGTTATTAATAAAAAAAGGAAAACGGCGTCACGTGTGGGACATAGAAATTTACCTTTGCATTGTAATTATTTTCTCGGGAACAAAGCACTTTACAACAATAAATATTATACAGTTTAATACCGCTCACCATGCCCTTGAACGCAGAAAAGAATATTAGTTCTTATGTGAAAAACAATATTAGCAGCGACCTCTCAAAAAATGGTGTACAATGAAAAAGAAAAGCCAGATTCTTTATACTCTCAAACAAATAACGGTGTTTATGAAAATAGTGATCTACTCGTCACGATGAATGTCAATTTTTTGAGATGAGAACTTAATCTCTCTATGTAGATGCAAAAATATAAAAAAAGTCAATGTTTGTAATATTGTTCAGATTTCCGTTTTTTCATGGAATGCTCCTTCAGGAAAACAGTTGTAAAAAAATTATTTTTTTGACTATGAGATTGAAATTTTTTTCTGTAGTAAATAACTATATTTGCAACTAACTGTCAAAAAAATTTTTTGTGATTTCTTTTTTTATAAGTATTTCTTATTGCTTTGAAAAATGCTTATTATTCACTTAAGCTCTAAAAATTTTTTAACTTTGATGGAAAATTAAAAAAAAAAGAAAAATATGGTCTATGGGTTTTTTTCTGTTTTCAAAAATTTATACTGTTTTCTAATAACAACAAGAAAAAAAATTTTAAAAATTTAACCGGAACTTTAAAAAATTTTTTTTTTAAAATGGATATTTTCGTGATTTTTTCTAAAATTTCGACAGTTTTCTAAGGTTTAAAAGAAAACAAACTACAAATACTAAAAAATATAGATTTAAATTAATACTGTTTAATAAAAAAACCGCAAAATTGTAAAATTTTTGCGTTTCTATGTATTTTACGCTATAAAATGACACTAAAACCCCAAATTACCTAGGTTTTTGATTGTTTTAAAAAAATTATTGTAAAAATTTAATTTTTTGAACTAGGAAATTCAAATTGTTTCTTGTAATAGCTAACTATATTCGAAACCAACTGTGCAAAAATTTTCATTATATTATTTTGCTATACATAGTTTTTGTTGCTTTAAAAAATGCTTATTATTCACTTAAGCTCCAAAAATTTTTTAATTTTGATGGAAAATTAAAAAAAAAAGAAAAATATGGTCTATGGGTTTTTTTCTGTTTTCAAAAATTCATACTGTCTTCTAACAACTACAAGAAAAAAAATTTTAAAAATTTAACCGGAACTTTAAAAAATTTTTTTTTTTAAATGGCTATTTTCGTGATTTTTTCTCAAATTTCGACAGTTTTCTGGAGCTTAAACTATAAAAAAAACTTACAATATAATAACATATAAAACCAAATTGAGACCATAAGATTATAATAATTAACGAGATAAATTAAAAAAATAAGTATAAAATTGTGTTTGCCTCTTTTTGACGCTCAAGATGCTGCTAAATTAACAGATTGACGTTGGTGTTTCATTGTTTACTTCCCACCACTGCTGCTAACTTTTTTTTCCCAAAAATATAGATAAGTTAGTATAAAAAATCGCTAGAAGTTAGCTAAATTTTAAAAATGTAAGCTATGAACTGCCAAAAAATTTGTTTTTTCCAGGTCTGTTGTGACTACTTATAACAAAAACTAGATCAAAATATGACAAAAATTTAATGTTTTTCATAAATCTTATAAAACTTTGCATCACAACAAACTAATACAGCAATTGAAAATCGCTAGATTTGACTCCCAGAGTTAGTAATAAAATGTTCCCTTGAGGAACTACATTTTGCAGTGGAAAATTTAAAACGGGAATCCCATTCTGTTTTGCAAAGCCTAATGTCGAATTCAAAATGCTTACCAGCAACATAAGCTTTGGCGCTATATATGAATTTAGATTTGACCTAAAGAAAATATAGTGTGCTACGTAATACAATAAATGAAATACACCCAAATTGTTTTCCGTCTCTATATGCATTACAAACTAAGAAAAAAAATTTATTCCGTCTATTGTGGTATCTGAAAATGAATTTCAGGGTGCTTGTCTGAAGAAGCATTGGAAGCCAACCACAAAATCGTGAGAAAAGCAAGACTGTCCCATACGAGGAAAACGTCACGAAAATACACTCATAAAGATTTAATACTATTTAATACTATCGTTTTTGACTTCCAAAAGGAATCCAAAGACCAAAAAAATCCATTATTTGCAGAAATTGATATATACATATATACTTAAGAGAAAATGCTAATGAGCCAGTTGAAGACGACGATACAAATGTTTCATTGAGCGGCAATATTTTTTGGGAAGATTCTTATACTGTAGAAGATTTATTGTAAAATAAAATATACATATATAATTTATTAAAAAAAAATTATTATTAAAAAACGCACTTATACGTATTTTAAATTAAATTTAATTTAGAAAGATTGTCATTTTGTACTTTTACGTTGTCGTCAAAATCATAATGTAGAAGATTTTTAGCCAATTTAATTTTTATTTTCTATTTTTATAAATCAATTTTAATGTAATTTGGCACTAACATTTGTTTGACACATAATAATAACCATACCACCCAATTTAATGAGAATCGGCTAACTTTTGTAACAGTCTTAGCATTTTTGCAAAAAAGGATATATGGCAGGACCTAGAGTCCTTGCTTCAATCCCAATAAAAATTATCGCACAAGTTACTAGCACGGGATGTAAATAATCTACAGACTATTGTAACTTTCTGTGCAGTTATGTAGTCAAAATTGAAAATTTCGTCCTTTCTATATATGGGCAGTAGGCGTGTCATTTGCCCGATTTTTTCAAAATATTTAATTTTTCTTAACTTAAGTACATATTTTATACTAGTGTACCAAAGGTCTGCACAAGTCAATTTCTTTGTTAAAGTAAGCCTATACACGTTAGCATTTTTGCAAAAAAGGATATATGACAGGACCTAGAGTCCTTGCGTCAATCCCAATAAAAATTATCACACAAGTTACTAGCACGGGATGTAAATAATCTACGGACTATTGTAACTTTCTGTGCAGTTATGTAGTCAAAATTGAAAATTTCGTCCTTTCTATATATGGGCAGTAGGCGTGTCCTTTGCCCGATTTTTTCAAGAAATTGAATTTTTCTTAATTTAAGTATTTTATACTACTGTACCAAATTTCAAAGCTCTAGGACCACTCCTTCTATTTTTGTCCCATCACTATATGGGATTAAAGCACTGTGCGACGTGACAATCTACCTTGATAGTTATGACGTCCTGAAGTCTCCTGAGAAACATTATGTCAGGTCTAAACTCGTGGGCGACTGCAGACGTGCTCTTAAGGCGATCTTGGGGACACGCAGGGTTAGACTCTTTTGGGTTATGGGTCATTTTGACGTTTCCGGTAATGAGATTGCAGGTGGGCTGGCAACGAATTCGTTGTAAGCCGGTGAGGCCACCACTGAGTTTCTATTATGGGTGGATAGGGGCTTAGATAATGGAAAAGGTGGGCTAAACCTGGAGAGACAGGGCTGATTGAAGGATCTTTAGACTTAAATGGCCCATGCTGGACAGAATGGGCACTGACCTGCTGCTGAAGGAGAGAAAAGGGTTCTGAGGCGCACTATTGCGGCTATCATAGGGCACTGCGATGTATGTTATAGGACAAACAAATGAGATAGGAGATCCTCAGATTTCTGTAGGGTATGCGGGGACGAGGAGGAGATAGAGACGATAGAACATCTTGTCTGCTTTTGCCCTGGGGTGCAGATTTGCTGACAGAGGTGATTTGGAGGAAAATTATGCAAAATTTTTTCAGTGGACGGAATTATCAATTCCAATACAGATGGTATACATATGGAAAAAACCGTTTAAAAGTTTCAAGTGTTTTTCCGTAGCTTAAAAGATAAATTATATAAATACTTATTTAATTTATTTCGATTGACCAATGCGATAAGAAATGCGCCTTAATTAATAAATAAGCGACATTTCAAGCTGTTTTTGTTAGCAAAAAAAAAGCCATTTAATATTAATCAGCATAGAAAAACTAGTTTAGTTGATAATAATAAAGAACTTTTAACTTTTAAACTTAAATATTATTGGATTTTAATTAAGTAATTTAAAACATTTCTATTAATAAACTGTTGGCAATATACATAATAAATAATAATATTGATATGATTTAAATATTTTTATTAATAATTTTTTAATAAATATTAGAAACCACGACAATTCATAGCAAATTCGAAGTGCCTTATTATTTCATTCACCACAAGCTTACACATAATAAGCTAACTTATGGTTAACTGAAACTTATGCCGAGCGAGTGAGTATTGACTTATTCTGTTGAACTATTAGATGACTTGTAAAAGTCAGCTTATAGCTAACTCATTGTGCCCTCTTACTTTATGCACCATAAGCTAACTCATAATAAGCTAACTTGTGATTAGCTGCATCTTATGCAGAGTGAGTGAGTACTGACTCGCTCTAATGAAACTATGAGTAAGCTTTTTAGTCACCTGTGGCTTATATCTGGTTAACCTAGAGTTAGTTTAAAGTTAACTCAAAGGCCAACAGGGTAGTTTACTGAATTTCCACTTATGTATCTGAATACAAGCACACATATGTATGTACATAAATAAGTCCTTTTACAACACCATAATAAAATTAAAACTTTTATATTTATTATTTGAAAGCAATAAAAGTTGTCTCCTGTAAGCCAAACCCTTTTCAGTTTTTTTTTCAATTTTAATTTTTGAGGTCTAGTTCTACTTTTTTTATACGGGAAGGAAACAAAAAAATAAAGTAAAAAGTTTTTTGTTGATAACTTTATAACATAATATATAAAAAAATTTTAATCTAAGAAAACTGTAATACTTATTACGAAGGTGAAATTTTTTTTAAAACTGTTAAGCAAAAAGTTAACAAGGATGGCAAAAATCTGTCATAAATATAATTAAGTTGGGACTTTATGTTTTCACAAGGAAAAGGTATGTTTTTTTTAGAAAAACATTTATTATTTGAAAAATAATAGGTTTAAGGTTAGTACTAATATCAACTTTTTTACTTGCTACCATGGCATTAACAAAACAAGTAAGAATATTAGAGCCGGTCAAGTCCGTCCATATTGTACCGTACAGCACATTTGTGTGTTATAGGAAAAAATTTACTGACATCTTTTGTATTGAGTTTTATATTCGGTGGCTTAAAGACTATTATGTGTGCAACATTTTGAGAACATAATTTTTGTATCAGGATTATGTGCCAAATTTTATCAAAAATTCTTTAAAATTGCGACCCATACCTTAATCACAAAAACACATGGACATCCAGCCGGTCGGATGGACGGACATGCTGAAAACGTCTTTGGAAGTGATTCTGATTTGATCGATATACTTGAAGATGGGTCTTAAGCTTTTATTTTTTATCTACACAAACGTCTTATATCCCTACCACGTATGTATATAGTATGGGTATAATTAATTTTAATTTTTAAGTTTTGTTAATTTTATAACAAAAAAGAAAAAGTCATTGGCTATAAGCAAATTATTTTATTCTCTTAATTAAACAATTAACAAAACATAGAAACTATTTTACTGTGCTATCAAAAAACATAACTACAAGTTCGTTTAACTGAAAAAAGAAACTAATTACTTTACAACTTGACAGTGGTCACTTTAAAAATAGATACATTTGAAAAAAGTAAGATTATTTTCTTAATTTTAAGTTTTTTTTTTAAGGCCAGAAAACTTTTTCTTAGTTAAATAATAAATTATTTTTAAGTCCACTAAACTTAAAATTATTTTATTCTAATGCTAGTTTTACATGGACAGCTCTCCTGAGTCCAACTCTACTGATTTTCAACGTAAAAAAACATACGTTTCTTATTCATCTAAAACCTTATCTTGAATTATTTTTTAATTGAAATTTTTTTAAAAAGCCTACAATATTATTCCATTGAATAGATTAGTTGTTCCCTTAATTTGGGGTTTTAGTTCTTAAAACGCGAAAAACCTTTTTTTTTTTTGTAAATTTGTCCATAGGAAGCTGTTACTCCATTCTTGTTTATAAAAAAGAATCCATTAAACATTAAATGTCATTATCACAATGCTTAAATATTTTTAAAAAAATTAAATTTGCAAAAATTCAAATTTAACTGTGCCTTCACATTGTTATTTTTGTTTACCCAGTCACCTGATTTAGGCAAGTTGCATTCGAAATGCAAATGTTGTTATTATTTCTGGTGGGCTTAGAGTCCATAGCTATCATAAATTTTTAAATTGAAAACTCAAATTTTTTTAACAACTGTATTATGAGCGTAGCTATAGGTTAGGTATACCTTCTGGACTTCTTTTTTGTTTACTTGCAAAATAAAAATTTTAATTAATAATACTAATTGTAACAACAAAATTAAAATAGTAAATAATAATAAGAATAATAATAATAATAATAATAATAATAATAATAATAATAATAATAATAATAATAATAATAATAATAATAATAATAATAATAATAATAATAATAATAATAATAATAACAATTATTATAATAACCAGAGAAGATAAAAAGATTTTATTCAGGGTTCAACACTTACAAGCTTTCTTTTAAAACGGTTCAAAAAACGAAAAATTTCTTACATTTGCTAAATTATTTCTTTTTTATTTAAAATTGAGTTAACAATGTACAAATATGTTTTCTTAAGTAAATATAATTTGCATATAAGGACAAGTGATTTTTAACTGTCTTCTGTTAGAAAATCAGTGTTAGAAATAAAACTTTATTAAACTGGGGTTAATTTTTATTTTGTAAGTATATAATAGTATTCTACTTCATTAAAATTTAAGGTTTAATTTTTTTTTCTTTTATCGTTCTTAATATGCAAAAATCAGTACTTTATTAACATAGAAAAATCTCTATAAAGTAGACATAAAAGCATATTAAAATATTTCTTAATTTTGCAAGGTTTTAATTTTAATACCTAAATATCGTTTGACTATTTTGAATTAAATTTTTGTTTATTAATTCAATTTAATTATTAAGTTTATAATATTAAATTCCCAAAATCACTTTAATTTTACTCTTATTTTAAGAGATCTGGGCACAATAAAAGTTCCTACAGGGCGTATGTGTAATATTTTTTTGAAAAAAAAAACATTACATTACTTGTACGACCCACCTTCAAAAATTTGCAAACATTATTTTTTTTATCGAAAATTTGTTCAAAAGACAGGGCAACCAAAAATATGCAAAATCATATTTATTTCTCCCTGTACGTGACATCAAGCTGTAATGTTATATTTAACTTTTAAAACTTTTGCATCGATTTTTTTTAATAAAATAAAGTAAAACAACGTCTTATTCCCCTACGTGGAAGTGGACTGGTCCAAGCATATTGACGTGAACGGTTCCTTAGGGTAGGGACTGGTTTTAGTCTTGCACTTTATATGAAGAGAACCTGTCACTTTTACATTGCATTGTCATTTAACCGATCACGACCAATAACTTTTGTATAATTCATGTTTTGTACCTGTAACAGGACGAGTACGCCGACCAATTGGCACCCATTTCCCGCAGGTCACAACTCAAAATTTATCAAAATTATTTTTTTAAAACCAAGCGTAGTTTTTGTGTAAAAAAAAATTCGTGCCCATGGTATACTCGCGCAGTTGAGCGATCATTTCAATATCGTAATAAGATGTATAGTATTTGGAAACGGAACCCAACTCCTCTTACTAGAATGGACTACACTAGAGCTAGAAATCGATCTAATCTATTAGTTCGACAGGCGAAAAAAGCTTATTTTGAACGAAAACTAAGTGTATCCTTGCCCACTAAGGAACTATGGAAAAATGTGAGGAAGCTGGGTGTCCATTCACATAGTTCTAATATGACCACCTTAGATCCGGAGGAATTAAATGATTTTTTTTGTGGAAATAATAGAGGCGGGAGCAGCGACTACGGTCGAATACCTGCCACTGGTGTTGGCTGCGTCTTTGCTTTTCATGTTGTGTCCGAAACTGAAGTGATCAATGCGATTATGAATGTCCGATCAAATGCCATTGGGGAGGATGGTTTATCCTTAAAATTTTTGAAGATTGCCTTACCTTTTATAGTTGGATCACTCACTCACATATTTAATCATATTATAACTACATCAAGTTTTCCAGTACTATGGAAAATTTCTCGCGTTATTCCGATTGCAAAGACAGCTACTGCCACCTGTCCTGATGAATATCGCCCAATTAGTATCTTGCCTGTACTGGCTAAAGTTTTTGAGTCCCTAATGTCTAAACAAATTATAAAGTACGTCGAAGGTAATTCCCTAATACATCCGCTACAGTCTGGTTTTCGTGTGGCTCATAGCTGTGCTACTGCTGTACTGAAAGTAACTGATGATATTAGACCTGAATATGATGTTGGTAATCTGACCCTTATGTGCTTTTTAGATTTTTCCAAGGCCTTTGATATGGTGGATCATTCCATATTGCTTTTTAAGCTTAAACACTATTTTGGTTTTTGCAGCACTGCGGTATCGCTTTTGGAAAACTACCTGTCGGAACGTTACCAAAAAGTCGTTGTTGGCAATAGAGTGTCAAACACGAGGAGAATCATTTCTGGTGTTCCTCAGGGATCAGTTCTTGGTCCCCTGTTGTTTAGCATGTTTGTTAATGATATTTTCAGTGTTGTGAGTTATGTTAAAATACATGCTTATGCTGATGACATTCAGTTGTATACATCTAATCGTATTGGTCTACTTGAGGATATGTGTTATACTCTGAACGAGGACTTGAGTGCGATTTATGAGTGGGCTAGTCGCAATTGTCTGATACTAAATCCAATGAAATCTTTCGTTTTGCCAATAAGTCGGCATAAACTCGAATCCATAGATTTTCCGGCTATATGCCTTAATGGAACTGTGCTTGGATATGTAAACAAAGTGAGATATTTGGGTTTCTACATAAATTCGACCTTAACGTGCACGGACCATGTAAATGATATTGTTAGGAAAATATTTCTCACCCTTCGTAATCTGAGAATGTCTTCTGAGTATGTGCCGCAGGCAGTAAGGAAGCGACTTGTTGTTCAACTAATACTTCCATTAATTATGTACTCTGCTGAAGTATATGGCAATGTTGATTCGCAATCTCTTCATAAACTTCAGGTAGCTTTTAATAGTGCGACACGCTATGTTTATGGCATACGACGGTACGATAGCGTATCATCTTGGAGTCGAATGATCCTAGGTTGTGACCTATCAGACTTTCTACGTATGAGAAATTTGATTTTTTTACACCGTTTAATATATGGAAAAACTCCGTCCTACTTGTATGAGAAACTTACTTTTGGATTATCCACCCGCTGTGTTACACTTTTGATACCAAGTTTTTCTCATCTTAATACATCCAGATTTTTTTTCATTAACGCCATTAAATTATGGAATGCTTTACCATTAAACCTAAAACGTATGCAGGGAAAAGCCAGTTTTGCTTGTGCTATCTTTGACTATTTTTCAAGAAACTCTTAAAAAACTGTATCTTTATTTTACTTTGTTTTAAAAAGAAGATTATGCTTAAGTTTTAATTTATATTCTCCATTTTTTTTTACTTATATTCTTGTATGTTTTGTTTGGTACAAATTCATTTAAAAAATGTTATTGAACTACAAAAGAAGCAATTCTTAATGTTCTTATGATGAAACAATGATAATAATAAATTGAAATTGAAATTGAATTGAAATTGAAATTTTATATTAAATATTTAACTAACAAGAAAATGTTGTTAATTCCTTAAAAAATTTTTATAAGACAGTTTTTTTTAACTTTGAAATCAGCTTAGAACTAAAACGCCAACGATGGTTTTAACAGCAGAAAAACGTCTTCGTGAATAAATTCAATTTTGATTCAAGCGATATGTTTTAGTAGTATTTTATTAATGTTTTCTAGTATCAAAATGTTTAAGCACAATGCATTTTGTAAAAAAGAAATCATGTGCTTTAACATACTAATAAAATAATATAAGAAATTAAGCACTTAAACCATTCCATTTAATTGATGTTCGTATATGTATTGTGTATCATTTTAATTTTTTGAATTTTACTTTTCTCTCTCTTTATAACCATATCTGCAACGTTTTAAAAGCATGTAATGAAAAGTATAAACAAAACAATAAAAAATAACCATTAAAAGAAAATAATTAAAAAACTAAAAGCTAACATTTCAAAGAAATAGTTGCACTTATTGAAAAATATGTTTTCAAATCTAACTGCAGCAATCAAATAAATGTTACATTTTATAAAATTGCTACTAAGTAAACTACAGATTTAATGGAGAAAGGATTAAAAAGAACACATTAAAAAAAGTAGGTAAAAGTGGTGGAACTTAGTACCAGTAATGAAAATAGTTTCATCCTTTTGCTCTACAATATTTTGTTGCAGAATAAAACTTCACAATTTTAATTATTTTTATATTTCACACAAGGATTGAAAAGCTGTATGTTTTAAGGTACATTTTGAAAAACAATTTTTATTGTATTATAAACACATGTGTTCAGCAGCTGTAGAAAGAAATTGTAGAAATTGTATCCGCATTAAAGTGAAGTTACTGGCTCTCATATTGTTTTATAGAGTAAATTAATTGCTGCAAACAAGTTTTTCAATAATCATAAAAACTGTGTAGTTTTAAGTAAAAGAAACAATGGACTTAAATTGCTGAAACTAATAAAACTGAACATCTCTTGTTGTGGCAAAAAATTTTAAATGTAAATTATTTTTAATATCTCTTTAATTGTTAAGCATCAGTCACATCTCAAATATTCTCAAAAAAAATGTTTATGTCATCAATATAAAGGTGGTTTTACACCAGATGAATTTGTCATATGACTTGTCACTTTTGCAATCCATAATAATTGTCAAACTTGCCTCTTTGCAAATTGTTTAAAATTTTTAGTCTCACAACGTACATATATTATTACGTCTGGCATAGACTCCAAACCAAACTGCTAATTCCAAATGCCTTTTCAAATGAAAATAGAGCGCACTCTAGTTGAAATTTTTTTTATATGGCTTTTATATATGGGCATTTCCATGTCATCGTACGTGACATTTGTACGCCTACAAAGTGGTGTAGATTTTGCAAAAAGAGTGGTAACTGAAAAATTGTTTCGTCAATATGTTACATTTAGAGGGTACTAAAATTTAAAAAAAAAATCATGACTTTGAAAACCTTGCCGGCCAAAATATCGGGCGAAAAAGGCGCATATCGTACGTGACAAAAAACGGAAGTGATGTCGAGGTGCATGCACATATATACGAAAATCTGCGAATTGTAAAAGTTTTTTTCCTTTCTTTAAGTTCTTACACCAAGCCAAATATTTTTCCTTGATAATCCATAATTTTTAAATACAAAAAGATTTTTAGATGATTTTGTTACGAACAAATGTTAATATCGTTCGTGACATACCGTATGTGACAGATTTTTCTCTTATAGTATTTGTCTGAAAAAAAAAATTGGTTTTTTTAATATATGTATACATAACAAATTTAAAAAGAATAAAAAAATGTTTTTTCGGTGATAATAGCAATAAAAACAATAAAAGGTTATTTTCATTTCTTACTATACACTATGTACTTGGGCGCTGGCACTTAATTATCAAATTTTAATTTTTTCTCTTACTGAATTTATATACTGACTGTCATGATAAGTAAACGAATGAAGTTTTCTTATTTTTGGGATGGGCTGGACATTTTGCCATTTTTCATGGAGATGAGCAAAAACCCTTCAATCTCTTCGGTAGCAACATAAAGCAAATTAACTCCTTCCACATATTTATGAGCACATTCATAAAATGAGAAAGCATCTGGCAAGATTAATTTATTTGCTTTTACAATTTGCCAGACCTTTCTTTTAACAGTACCACCTACTCCATCAACTGCACCTTTACCATGTGATGTGGCAAAGAAGTTCCATTCTAAATGCTGGCAGCTAAATTTGTTTACAAAAGAGGGAATACTTTTTAAAATGAATATTTTTTTAAATTGAGCGCTACTCCAATCAGAAAATATATATATAGACGATATATCTTCATATTGTTCGCTTATTTCAAGCATAGTTTTTGAAACAAAATAGTAAAAATCAAACTTATTGTGTGTTAATTCGTCGTTAATTATTTTTTTTGTCTTTTTTGGCTGCATCTGCGAACTTTTTTCGATAGATATGCTGTCTTTCAGCCTCCTTTTTCCGGTATTTCTTTATTTGTTCTTCGTTTTTCTTCAAGTCCTCCCTCCATTTCTTTGTAGTCTGATAGCTATTTTTACCCATCTTTATAAAATATATATAATTATAAAGGAATTTGAAAGTATTAAATTAAATTGTGTTACTTACAATATCGTATGCTACAAACTTTGAAAGACTATAAAAATTTTATTGCATCAAATTTAAAAAAAAAATCGATCAATATTTGTTTGCGAGATTTATCTTGCTTTGAACTTTTATTTTTAAATACTTGCGACCGGTCGAATTCAAATGATGACGACAAATAACGTTTTTGCATTACGTACGTGACATTAGAATATCATTCAAAGCAATCTATAAAAAATACCGCTATTCGAACTCTAAATTTTTAATTTCATAATTGAACTTGGCCACTGATGTTGTAACATTATTTTTAAAGTATAATTGAAATATTACAATTACCTAAATTTAGCCACTAGTTAAGACAAAATAGTTAATTTCAATTTCTGGAAATTGATCAAAGAGATTACCAGTTTAATCTGCTATTTTTGCTCTTTTAAAATTATAATTACCTATAAATACTTTTACATAATAAAATTTAAGTGTTTTATTGCTCTTTGGTATATTTAAAAAAAAGTTGCGATGACTTTTATTTTTCCAGCCGTGGTTGACATATTCATGGAAATGCCCATATGTATTTCATATAAACCAGCCCGTGCTGGTTGAAAAAAAACTTAAGTGGATTCCCTCTTTGAACATAAATCCTTGAGGGCTATATTATTATCTAAATAGCTAATGATGTTAACTAACAAGTTCTGCTTTTGTTGGTGAGCCTGTGAAATGCCTGAACTGCTTAGAATGTGGTCACATCAAATTTTATTGTAAGTTGCCTTCTGTTTGTGTTGTGTATGGAGATAAGCATTTTGCGATGAAGTGCGACAAACCAAAAGATAATTCTAGGATAAAAAATACACCAACCGCTGTTGAAACCGCACTGCCAACTAGAGAGGCTGTTATGCTTTTGAAACTAGTCTCCGCCTCTCCCCATCCGTTATATATACTAACAACAAATATACCCCTATTAGCACAGCCAACTACAATTCAAGTTTCTAACTGCCAACGTATTAAAGTATAGACAGCCCAATGCACGTAAGCCTAACCAGCCAACAATACTACAAGAAATACCAACAAACATACCACCCGAGCTTAATCCTAGCTGCCTAGAAGGCGTATTTAAGAACATTGTCACGCAATTGACGCAGTTCATGGCACAAATGGCTGAATTAGTGTAAGAAATGCAAAAACTGCAGCCTGCTCTGCTGCAGGCCATGAACTGCCCCAGGGTTTGTTTCTGGAACGTAAACGCCATCCGGAAGCACAAAAAAGAACTCGAATATTTTAAAATGCACCAACAAATAGATGTTATTTTGATTTTCGAGACTTAAATGGCATCTGGAAGCACTTTTAAAATAAGTCGCTATATGTTTAACAGTTCCAAGGAGTAAACAATGATAGTAAGGTGGCCTCTCCGAATGTTACGTCCAAGCAACAAACGTCTGCCTTGAAGAACTTTTCCATAACCAAGTTATACCGTTGGCTTACTGTCCCCACTTCATAACTACTGAAGACTATAACACATAACACAAGTACTGGGACTTCCGCCTAATTAGTCCTTGAGACAGCGTTTTGCATGATCCCTATCCCAACCTATTGGCTAAATGACTACAAAAAAACTCGAAGCGTAATCGATTTCAGCATAGCGAAACCTATATCTCCGGAACTTTTTAAAGCTCAAGCCTCATTGGATTTCTCTTCTAATCACTTACCCGAAATAATCATTTTTTACAATCCTCCCCAACCAGCAACTAATGATTTTTCCTTATCTGAAAGAAAAAATTTATTGAAATATAAAAAATACATCAGCACCCACTTTTTGAAAAACCTACCGCTAAAAGCCTTTGTTAATTGCTTGAGTAGCCTTAATGAAAACAATAAAAACGGCGTCGAACATACTTCTTCTATCTACCGACAGGCCAATTACAACAAACATTTATTTTGTCCATGTGAAAGAGCTTTTATCTAATAAAAAAGAGAGCCTGAAGAGAATGGCAAAAGTATAGATCGCTTCAACTTAAAAATAAGCTGAAAGAATGTATAAACCAACAAAAAATTTGCTGATGGCGCAGAGAATGGCATCACTTAAGGATGACTTGGATGGTGTAGATCCAATTCTTCAGACAAGTTATTCTCTATGGCGATCAGCCAGACATCTTAATAGAGCCGTTAGTGATCTTTTTACGAATCTTTTGGGGACATTTTATAATTTTGGCTGTAAGAGGTAACTCTAGAAGCATTTTGCTGCTTATTTTATAAAACTAGGGAGCTTTTTTATCATTTAAGTTAGCAATATTCCATTAAACATTTGGAAATCAGAAAAGTATTTCTAAAGGATGTATATTTTGCGTGAGCATGTTCTTTAAACGACTTATAAATAAATCACATTTTTCTTTATTATTTCTCGCCCAGGATCCTCTTAGATAACGCAGTGTTGGTTTTGCGATAACGGGTCTTGTTAAACTATTAGATGATCGCCATAGAAAATACTTCGTCTTAGAAGTCGGCATAAGACCTAAGTGTTCCTTAAAATATGAAATTCTGTATACCTCTGGCAAGTTTTTCAATTGGTTTGTATATTATTTCAGCTTAGTTTTAAGATGGAGGTGATCTAGGCTTTTGCCATTCTCTTCAAACTCTCGTTTTTCAGATAAAGCACGTTCACATTGGCAGAAAAAAATCTGTTGTGCTTAGTCCAACGGTAGGTAGTAGAGGTAAGTTCAACAGCTTTTTAATACCCAGCATACCATTATCGGAACGCTCTTATATATGAGCTCATATATGAGCGATTTTATGAGCTTCTGTGAGTGTTTCCTGCGTGCATATTTCTAAACTCATAAACGATAGATTTTATGTGCTTTTTATGAGTAATTTCTGCACTCTGACAGATAACGGTAAATTCCAGCTAAGCAGAAGAAAGAAGTTGCTCAAATTGATTCATTAGTAAATATTTTTGGAAGCGTAAAGACAAAATTGTGAGTTATCTTATAATAAATACAAAAATATTACATAATTGAAATAATGAAAAGAGCAAACTAAAAAAAAAGATAATTAATAATAAGTGAACTTCGTTCAAACAAATTAAGAAAAGAAAATCCAGCATGTAGTATTAAAAATAATAGTGTTGTTGAAGAAAATAGTGAGAGTGAACGTATTTTAGAAAGAGAGAGTGTAAACGAAAACTGGAATAAGAGCTCAAAATGCGTTTTAAAAAAAGAGTCATAAAATACTCTTTTATGCATAAAATTTAGAGCTCTTTCATGAGTGACCAGTTTAGTGGAAAAAGCCACTCAAAAATGAGTGTTTTATGACTGTTTATGATTATTTTATGAACTCTTTATGAGCGTCAGCGTTCCGACAAAAGAGTCTTTATGAGCTCATTTAGAGCGCATATGGTATGCTGGGTATATTCAGTAGGACCACTAATACGATCATCGATGTTTTCTGGATTTCTAAAGCGTTATTTTTTTGAGAAGTTGGTGTTGATATTTTTTGGCAACGTCGGAATGGCGTCAAACTGATTGTCTTTTTCTGCCTGGGGGGTTTTAAAAATAAATCCCAGTCGACCTGCTTTTATAAAATTTAGTATTTTTAATTAAGTTCTCGCAAATTCAAATTTTTAATTTCAAAATAATATCTATAAAAAAGAAAATTTTTACCAGTACTTGAATCGGAGTAAATAAAAAGAAAATTTATCTTTTTCTTTATTTATTTTATTATTATTTATTTTAAGTTTTTTTGAATGTTTATTTTTTTTAATATAAAACCAATTATGCATTGATTACTAAACTTGAAAAGAAATATTTTTTGTAGTTGCTTAAATAAATTTTAACACTTTTCTTTGTATGCAAATATTAAGTACACTCAAACAACAACAAAATTAATTTAACAACAATAAAAATTAATTTGAGAAAAGTCTCCATGGAAATTTTGAATTGACTTAAAAGTTGTTTAACAATTATGGAAACAATTTAAAAATATTTTTTTGTAACAAAAACCTTTTCACTTCATTTTTCATTATTAAATTTATATTATTGTGGTATTCAGCACAACAACAATAACAAAGACAACAAGTAAGAGCGCTATATTCGGCTGTGCCGAATCTTATATACCCTTCACATTGGTCTTTTAATATACCCAGCCGAGTTATTTTGTACTGCAAATAACATAATATAAAACCTTGTGCGGGTTTAAAAGTCCATAGAAAACTTTACAAAATGTTAACGTTCGTATGAACAATAGAGGTCGACAGTAATAAAAGTTTTTGACATTATTTATATTAAAAGGTTAATAAAAGTTGTTAGTTTTTATGGGATGTTCTAGTCCCCCTGCTCCTCTCCAACTTTTTTTCCAAAATGTATGAATTATTTGATTATTACTTTTTGTAGAATATTTGATTTCGATATCCTTACAGTTTCCGAGATATAGCGTATCGAAAAGTTCATACAAATCGTTAATTTGTATGGGAGCTACCCCTTCTTCACCCCCACCCAAAAATTTTTTTCTTCAGAGCGTTGCCCCTGATGTCCAATTACCTTTTGTAGATCATTTGATTTCGATATCTATTACAGTTTCCGAGATATAGCGTTTCGAAAATTTTACAAAAATTGTGAATTTGTAATGGAGCTACCCCATGTTCACCCCCCACCAAAAAAAATTTTACTTCAAAGTGTAGGTTTTGTTGTCAAATTACTTTTTGTAGAACATTTCATTTCGATATCTGTTACAGTTTCCGAGATATAGCGTTTCGAAAATTTTATAAAAATTGTAAATTTGTATGGGGGCTACCCCATCTTCTGCCTACACCCAAAAAAATATTTTTTTTAAATGTAGGTCTTATTGTACAACAACTTTTTGTAGAACATTTTAAGTCGATAGCTGTTATAGTTTCCGAGATATAGCGCATAAATATTTCACCAAATTTGTGCATTTGTAGGAAAACTACCACTTTCCCTGATCCTATCCAAAAATATTTTTTCTATTATTTAGGTCCCTTCTTTGGGAGTATCCGTGCCAAGTTTTGTGGCAATAATGACTATACTTACTGAGATATATAGGGATATATGCACGAATTTTGTCCTAAAAAAATGGGTTGTTTTGGGTTTTCGCTTATATTTGACCAAATGAACCGATTTTGCTGGTTTTAAATAGCGTTTGTCTCCAGGATATTTCTAATTGTTTGACAGCAATAACTGGTCTGTATCATTTTATTTGACTCCGGAAACTTGATTTCAACAGACGGACAAACGGACAGACGGTCATCGCTAAATCGGCTTCCCTATCTATAAGGATCCAAAATATATATACTTTATGGGGTCGCAAATGGATAATAAAGAAATTACAAACGGAATGACAAACTGATATATACCCTTATCACTATGTGAAGGGTATTACAAGGAAGAGAGCTATATTTGGCTGTGCCGAACCTTGTATACCCTTCAAAATGACTTTTTAAAAAAACAGTTTAATTTTAATACAATAGTTTTTTTTCAGTTTTCAGTTAAAGATTTTTTTGTCAGATATTTTTAAGTAAAATTTAACTTTGTTGTTATTTATCTGATTGTTTGTGTTTTGCTGTAAATGACAGAAAATCTAGTTAATTTTAGACGAACACGTAATTAATTTTTTGATGTCCAAATTTAAATAAAATATTTTGTTAATTTTAATGAATATCTTGTTGGACGGTTTTTAAATGAATATCCAGTTATTTTAATTAGATTTCCAGTTGAATTTACATAAATAATTTTTTGAATGTACAAAAGATAGTTTATTCTAGGTTTTTGCTTATATTTCTGTCCGTAGTAAGCTAATCTTGCTGATATTAAATATGCTTCTGCCTAGAAATAATTGACTTTAAAAGAAAGACAGACATTCATTGCTATATCGACTGCCCTGTGTATAAAGATCTTGAATATATGTTTATACTTTATGGGGTCGGAAATGGATATTATAGAAATTACAAATGGAATGACAAACTGATATATACCCTTATCATTTTGTGAAGGGTATAAAAATCATAGCAATTATGGCAATAATTTGTGTAAAATTGTGTTTAAAGTTTAATAAATTGAAATTGAATTGTTAAAGAGTTGTTTTTTTATAAAAACAACTGCAAAGGTAAAACTAACAAAACATAAGCACCGTTTTATACAAAAGTAATGTAATTGTATTTGAATAGATTTCCCACACACCTTAACAATGATTTGTCCTTTTATTTGAAAACAGAAAAGTGTCATTTATGTTATTATGCACATAAATACATATATACATGCTTACGTATAAAAATACACGCTCATGTATGTATCTCAGAGATATTAAGTCCACAATCATAACGTTTTTTTTTAATTTTAAACGAGTAAACATTTTTCGATTTTTGTTTTTTTGTTTTTGTAGTGAATAAAACTATACAAAAAATCATTGGAAAAATACACAAAAATCAGCAAACAAATTGAATTAAAATTGGCGCCAGTTTAATAAGTAACCACCCACCACTCATTTGCGCCCACTGCAAATATCAACATGGGAATAGGCGAGCATTTTGACATTATTCATGCTTAAAAAGAAACGACACGAAAGTTTTCAAAATGCAAATAAATGTATTTATATCTGTGTTAAGCTTTCACTTGCATAAATAAGTATGTCTGTACATTCTATTTTATTGCTGTTATTATATTGTTTAAACCTTGGATTTTATTGCGATCAGATAACACTGTGTGTAATTTTTTAAGTCATGGAAAAATAACCATATTCGGACATCACTACGTGAAAGAAGACCAAAAAAGAAAAGACCCGTGTCTCCCAGTTTTGCCCAAAGTCATGCACTTTTTTTGTTATGGGCCCCCAAAGATTTGGGGCCTTTTTGCCATTTTTGCAAAAAGTGATAACTTTCTCAGGCTCATATCTTGCAAACCGTTAGGAATTTTAATTTACTCTTTGAGGCAAAGTTGTAGCCCTTTTTAAAAGGAACAAAAGTAATGAACATAAAAAATTAAAAAAAAAATAATTTTAAACCAAAATCGCAAAAAACTTTAAAAAATTCAAATTTTTTTTTACCTTTTTCCCCCTGTTCAGGTCCATAGGTAGCAAACCGTTCAAAATTCAAGGAAACAGTCAACTACAAAAATTTACCTAACATCCCAATAAACAACTCTTTAGAACATATAAACTTCCTAGGAATGATTCTTAACACCGTTTAGGTAGCCGCAAAAGTTAAAAATTTTACGAAAATTTTTGAATTTTATTTGTTTTTTATTTTCTTCAACATTGAGATACTGTGCTGTCTACTACAAAAAAAATAATAAAAAAAAAATATTCGTTGATGGCCCTGGACTTGCAAATCGTGCTCTCTTAAGTTGAGGATCCAAATCGTCGTCCGAATCTGACGCTGATTCAGAACTTATGGTGTCCACAGGCATGTTGCTTCCAGACTGCCTTCCATCATTAGCTTTTTCTTTTTCACATACCTTATTAACATCATAGAGGGTAATCTTGTGACTCCACCAACATACCTGAAATGAATTAGAAAAGAAATCAAAAATAATGCAAGACCATGCATCAATAAAATTGATATTACCTCTGCAAGCAATGCGTCGAATTTTTTGCCCTTGTACCGTTTTTTCATGGGCATTATGGTTTGGTGAAACCGTTCTCCTTGCTTACCGGATTTGGTAGGGAGTTCTTTAATAAAGTCGTCAGAATGAAAATGAAGAAAATGCAGCTTTAATGTCGTCAATATGCCGATTTTCTCAAAATAATGCAGCATTTCTTTCACCCATTCTCTTGCTTGCGGTTCCGCGTCTCGATCCCCTCCCAAGACTCTGGTGCATACACGCTGAAGGTTAACCCGTGCCATTGAATGATTTTCATCAAGCAATGAATCAAATTTGCTCTTGAATAGCTTTCTAATGTCAGGGCCATTAAGTACGCCTATTTAATGAAGACAAATATAAGGGCAGAAAAGAAAACATTAACATAGTGTAAGTAGCTATAGTACAACGAGGTGAACAAAAAATCGTTCTAAATTTACTGCAATACCTTTTTTAATTTTGTCATCGCTACGCTTTGAAAAAACGCTTTTCAAATAGTCGAATGCGCTTGAACAATTAACAACGGCCACTTCAATGAATTTTTTAACAATTCCTAATTTGATATGGAGTGGAGGCAACAAGATGTCTTGAGTACTGTCAATTCGAGGTGCATTCTTAAGTCTATGTTGTTTCATTTGTTCCTGCACACTTCCTCTTTGGCTCCATGAATTACATTGGAATTGATTTACAGGTGAGCGCAAATCCCAATTACAAAGAAAACAAAAGAATTTCGGAAAGCCGCCCTTATCGATGATTCCATGCAAAATATTGATGACCTTCAAATCACAGCAAATCTTCCATTTATTTTCGTAGCATTTGATTTTTATAAGTTATTAGTTTTGGTCCATCTCTTCCCTGTTGGGGCTCATAGCCGGTATCAAATCGATCTCGATTAGTAACACCACTTGCTGTAGTCATTTCTGTAAATTCTGTCCTACGATCTGGAGTTTGCGGCCTTGAGAATACAAAATTTTCATGTGCAAGCACTGGTAGTGTGGCTGTTACAGTTGCTTTATAAATTTTGTTCTTCTCATCATGTCTTTTTAGGCAAGATGTGTAATTTACGCATGCATAAGAACTGGTTCCCCCATGATCACCTGGGCGATTTATCCAGTTTACTGGCTTACAATATTTCATATTATGTTTGCCTCCATTCAACCATGCTATGAGATTATTATAACATTGGCGACACACTGCGTTAGCTGTGTAATTTTCAGTGATCAAATCTGTTTCGTCGAAAAATCACTCATATGCTCTTTTAAATTCACCTGTTAAAAGATTCTTTTTCTTTTGAAATCTTGTAGAATTATTTTTTCTGATTTGATGACCGCAAATGTAGCAAAAGAAATAAATATTTTTACACTGCATATTGAAATTGTCAGTTGCCAATGTTGTGTGCGAATTATGCTGTAGGACTTTCTCTATAACTTTCACCGCTGAGATCTTGTCGACGTCGCGCTGTGTAATGCCTCGATGTGGGAGTCGCTTTTATATTGTGATCTGCGTTCCTTGATGCGTGTGCGGTCGGTGCGGATCGCGTGAGCTGTTTAATGAAATCTTAGGTAAATTTTTGTAGTTGATTTCTTGATAAGTTTGGGTGCAATAATTTCTTCTTTTTAAATTTATCCAATTGCTATTTCATTTTGGATTGTCCTCGCTTATTAAAAAAATTGGTAGTAGGTACATATGTAGGTAATTTATAGTTATTAAAAAGTAATAACAAAGAAAAAAAAAGTATGTACATAGTTTAATTAAAGGCCGTTAACGATCAATATTGCGATTTGTGTATGATGTATTTTGTTGTTTAGGGTTTCCTGCAATTTTAAAGTTTGCCTACCTGTTTAGGTTGCAAGACTTTTCGCGGCTATCTCACTTGCATATACACATATTTATATGCACAAGAGTTCTCTATTACACTAAAGACAGATACAATATATGTAATTAAGGCAATTTGATTAAACGTAAGGAAGAGATAACTTCATAACTACATGTATGTACATACACACATTTTGGGGGAAATTTTTAACTTTTGCGGCTACCTAAGTGCTACCTAAACGGTGTTAAGAATCATTCCTAGGAAGTTTATATGTTCTTAAGAGTTATTTATTGGGATTTTAGGTAAATTTTTGTAGTTGACTGTTTCCTTGAATTTTGAACGGTTTGCTACCTATGGACCTGAACAGGGGAAAAAAGGTAAAACAAATTTGAATTTTTTAAAGTTTTTTGCGATTTTGGTTTAAAATTATTTGTTTTTTAATTTTTTATGTTCATTACTTTTGTTCCTTTTAAAAAGGGCTACAACTTTGCCTCAAAGAGTAAATTAAAATTCCGAACGGTTTGCAAGATATGAGCCTCAGAAAGTTATCACTTTTTGCAAAAATGGCAAAAAGGCCCCAAATCTTTGGGGGCCCATAACAAAAAAAGTGCATGACTTTGGGCAAAACTGGGAGACACGGGTCTTTTCTTTTTTGGTCTTCTTTCACGTTGTGATGTCCGAATATGGTTATTTTTTTTCGTGTTGCACTGTGTAATTTAACTAAAATAACATGTCCGTTTGATGAAAACTTTTTTAAACAAATAACAAAGACTAAGTCAAAAAAAATTTTACACGACTAAATAATAAAACAAACAGTTTTTCAAATACGCTAACATTTTTCTTAGGTAGAAAATTAAAGCAGAATCGGGGAGATCATTTTCCAAATTAATTGATTTTTTCCAAACGATAAATGGACCATTTAATTTTGTCGACTGTCTGTCAACCAACAAAAGCAATAAAAGCGTGCAACTTTGCATTACGTTGTTACAAGTGTTATTTATTGTGATTGATCTACTGCAGCACCGACTATTTTATTTAATTGTCAAATAGGCATCAGGCCGCACCAATTTCGAGGTATCGCTAGTACAATATTATAAGGTTGTGTTTTGAATATTTTTGCCACTTTAAGTAAATAAGATTTTTAAACTATTTGTGACAATTTACCACCATTAACCCAGTTCTGTATAATCTTAACACAAAAGTGGTCACAAACCGACAGGAGATTTTGGACATAACATTCCTTTCAGGCCATGAGTATCTTAAATTCTCTATCGTTGGAAGTCAGGACAGAGCAACTCCGTACATGAACAGGAGGAGAACAAACTGGTAGATGCAGAATGCTTATTTGAGTGGCATTCTATGGTCAATAACGTCTATTGCGTTACAGATGGTGACAAAGAGGATGCTGTATCGACGTTTTAAATCTCCTTTAGGAAGGTCATGCCCTCACGCTTTCTAAAGGTAAGAAAACCCCACTTGGTGGCTATTCGCCATAGACAAAACCCGCAGGGAACACAGGAAACTATTTAGTAAGGCAAAGGGGACAGGAAGCTAAACTTTTTATAAGGTCACATGGAGCAAGTTTATACACAAAGTAAGGAGTGCCAAACGTGGTACTTGGAGAAATTTCTATTGTAGCATTGAAAACTCATCTGTGATGAGCTGTGCTGCCGATACACTTGCTAGAAATGGTTTAAATTGGATGATGGGGCAAAAGACCAGTTCTGTGGCATCCCCTTTTCTCCTTTTAGGTTCCGCGGGGATAAATTTTCCGGAATAATCGCAGGGGATAGATGGTCAATCGAGCCAAGATGTGAAACCACTCGGCCAAGATAGCCGTGTATGAATCCTAAACGTTCCAAATCTCTTTTCGATCTGAACAAACGAAAGATAAACGACGCCATGACCCCAATTACCAGCTACTATCGATATGGTACCCATTCAAGCAGATTGGGATTGCCTTTCAACGACTTCTATAGAGATGTGAGAATTCAGGGGAGGCTAAGAGTACACAGTAACTCTTGTGCTGCACTAATTGACATTCGGATAAGACACTTTTTTAGCGACAGACTGAAGAGCCTGTCGGATGAAGCAACACTGACTTAACCAGTCTATCATCTTTTATCAGGGATAACGGTTGGTTCAAGGGCAGGGATCACTACGTGGCGACAATTTCGAGATATATAATTTAATCTCTATTTATATTTTATTTTGCTAATCCTCGCAAATCTTATTTAACTTAATGTATTTTTTCTCTTCCTGTTTTTCTCCTCCCCAGGTATCACAAAGGGACCGAAGAAACGGGCCTAAGTAGGCTGCACCTATCCAAACTTTACTGCCGGCAGAGGGCTTATGTCAATATTTAATAAAGATTTAAAAGTTCAGTTAATGCAAATTATTGTAAAACAGTTTGTTGATTTTTTAAAACATGTAATTTAGCAATTTGACAGAAATAGTCAAACTGTATTGTTTATAGGGACTTGGAGCATTTGTTTTGATAAATTTAACTAAGCACTTTTGCTTGTGACTGCAAACAACAACAAACCTTAGATTACTGAAATATTTTTAATTGTTATCAACGTACTTTTATTTATTTGGCATAACTGCATTAAAATCTATGTTTCTAAAAACATTGGACTTATACAAATAAAAAAAATTATAGAAATTTATTTCGTTACTTTTTTAAAAAATTTGTAAAATTCTCGAAATCTTTCAAAACCCAAATTAAGACTTTAAATTAAACTTATATTCATATTTATGCAAAATATATATTAATTTTTTTTTTTTTTTTAGAAAGAAGACAATAAAAGCTTTTGTTTGCTTGTAAATTTTTAAAAAATCACTTTCCATTTTAAAATTATGGCGAAAATTCAAAAACAAACTATAATTTTCCGAAAAATAAAAATGTCTATAAAATCGTAAAAAAAAATTTTTTCCGTTTATCTTTTTTTCAGAATATGCCTTTTTATGCATATTTAACGATTGGAGAAAAAAATTTCAAAAAAATTTGAATTACGGCTCCCATGAATTAATCGCCACTTTCGGTATCATCGAACCCACTGTGCACTGCATGCAAGTGAAATAAAAAAGTTATTTCTATTACCTTTGCCATCACCAGGGCTGGTAAAATTGAATGTTGGGTTTTCACAATTAAGACATATTTTTGAAAATTACAATTTTTTTAGTGTTAATACAAACTTATTCTTCAACTTAACCAAATTTACGATAAATAGTTATTTTAAAAAAATCATATCTCTAGACACCTAAAAAAGGACAACGTAAATCTTTCCCGATATCTGAATCCACTAAGAAAGAATTTCAGGAATTTAAAACCTTAAAACTGGTTAAATTTAAAAAAAAAACGGTTATTTGCTTTGTCCTAAATTATAAAAAAAATTAATTAAAAAAGTATTCAAAAATGCAATCAGACCCTTTTTTGACCATTTTGTTTGAAATTTAAACCCTTAGAGGCAAACAACAATATTTTGATGCTTTAAGAAATTTTTTGAATCTTCTAAGCCAATAAAAAAAAACTAAACATATTCTTAGTATGTTCGACTGGTTCTTACTACTTTCGGAAAATTTTTACTGTAAAGGACTGAAAAAGTAGCAACATGCCTTCCGAAGGAAAGGTATCGGAAAAAAGAAGAGAAAAATGTATATTCCGCAGAAAAAAAGAGGGAAATGGAAAGGCATGAGTTTAAGAGGCAAAATGACGTCTGAAAATTTACCAAAAAAATCAAACATCAATCTAAAGGCTTTGGTATAGTATGGGCACATTCTCCTGCAAAAATGAAGAGGGTAATTTGGTAACTGATACAGATGTAGTGCTGAGGATATGGAAAACCATTTTTAGTTTCAGTTAGTATCTAATAGTAGCAACGAAGAAGATACCACAAAACAAATCCCAAAAGACGGTATTGGGTGCATACCACCTCCTTCCCATTGGTTACAAAATTCTATCCAGCTTATTGTGTAAAAGATTAAAATTAAATGTCGCCTAAATAATTCGGACATATCAATGCGGCTATAGACCTGGCAAATCCACCATCGACCGGAAGTGCACACTACCAAACCCTGGAAAAACCCAAAAAAAAGACCAACACATACCATCTATTTGTTGACTATAATTCCGCTTTCGACAGCCCCATACGTTCAAAGGTGTTTCAAGCTATTTCTGTGTTTGGCACCCCTGAAAATTAAGTACGATTCTGTAGGATGTCACTAACTGATACACAATCCTTAGTTAAGATAGAAAGGAATATTTATGAGCCTTTCAGTACCAAACGGGGTTTCAGACAAGGAGACAGCGTTTCGTGAAATCTTTTTAACATCCTCTTAGAAAATGTAATACGATTAGAAAATGTGAATAGAACTGTCAATCGCTTATGCTGACGATATCGACATCAAGGGGCAAACATTGCAAGCAGTAACTTCCACCTTTGAAAAAGTCGAGAAAGAATCATCCAAAGTGGATGTGGCTGAAAATTTTGATAAAACCAAGTTGATGGTATCAACGCAAAAAGCCGTTCAATGGGCTTTGATCAGACAGTGGAAGTTAAGGAGTATATTTTCGTTACAGTCAACGATTTTTTCTACCTCGGCCGCGCTAGCAACAAAACAAACAACAGTTTTAAAAATGTATTATTATTTTCCTTTGGCTACTTTCTCTTTAATATTTATTTATCAACAATTAAAAATATTTTTTTTTCTACAACAATATTTGAAATTTTTTTTTAATTGTTAAGGACAAAAGTTTACCTGCGTTAATGTACGAATGCATGTGACTGTAGAAAAACTAATATTTATTTTTACTAACGATGACGGCAATGATGAAGTTGTAGAGTATGATGAAGTTCGCTAAATAAATAACTTCAAATAAAAAAAATTTCAAAAACTCCTAATAAACTTACTTTTGTTGACTCTTTGCTCAAACGCCAACATACATACATACGTAAGTAACATACATACGATATTTTTTTTTTTTTTTATTAATAAACCTTTTAATTTGTTACACAAATAAAGCGTTTTTGCACTCAGTTTTATAAATTTTTTCCTGGTCTGTAGCCCAATGGTCTTTAACGGAATATTGTCTTTATATTTGTAAATGCGTTGTCGTTAACTTAATTTGGAAAGAGCTTTTACCCTCTTCAGACTCTCCAACATTTCTATCGCCGTCACCAAAGCCATCATTACAAAATGCTTTTTAATATGTTTTTGTTGTTTTTGCTTTTAAAAAAGGACTTTTACCTCTGGCAGCAGCAACAGCAGCTACTTAATGAAAATGTAAATATTTAATCAATATAATAACAAAAACGGACTATTATCCTTTTAACCCTTGAATGTTGTTGTTTTAGGTTGGTTGTTTTTAAAACAACCAGTCAGTCTACTACCAACCATTCGTTTTTGTGCGAACTAAAAGTTGTGATAAAAATAGAGAAAAGCAAAATAATTTACCTGCAAAGAAGCATAATGGAAGCAGTATTTGCAAACAAGTGCTGTTGGCGACAAAGATTCTTACCTAAAATGGGTGGCAGTATTATTGATAATACTTTCACTAACAATTTAAGCAGTGGGTCCCTAAGGGGAAATTAAGGCAATTATTAAATAAACATCAACAAAATCATAGTAAATAAAATTTTGTTTACTATGTTTTAAATAAAAATAGTAAACAGGGGCTCAGTAATACAAAGATTTAGGATTTTTAGCAAATTTTTGGATTGACTGTAAAAGGCTCGTGGATTAGAAATTAATCCAAAATATGGACTTCCGTTTACTATTGATTTTTTCATAGATCTGGTAATGTTTTTAGATTTTTCACTTCTTAATGCTGCAAATATTTGTAGCATTTTTTGTATACTCTGTCTGAAGTTAAGCGTATTCCACTTAAACAATTTTGTGTTGATTAAATCAATTCAAACGGTAGTTGAGTGAGGTAAGGTCTGCAAAAACTTAGGGAAATGAGAAGGAAATTCGAAAAACATTATTGGTTAACAAAAAAAAATTCGAATATAGGCCCCTAAGCCCTAAAGAGCCCCATATAGGGCTGATTACGCCACTTTTAGGCGGATTAATGAAGCAGGAATAGCCGGTATATAAGGCATGCTAGAGAAAGCCAAGTCACATATTTACATAGATTTTGTTGTGGGAGAACTCACTAATACTTTAGGTAACGGGTATGGGTCTGTGACTAGGAACAACGAAAATGATAGATCAGGGAACTTAGGTTCAAATAGTCTACGTTTTAAAGTTGTCTTATAACGCGAAAGCTAGTGTGGAAGCTGGGGTTTGGGACTGCCGCAGAGGGATTTTCAATAAGTGAATAAAATATCTTAAAGGAGCTAAAAGAGTTTCGTGGTTAAGGACTAAGAATAAATAGAGTCGGCAAATGATCTATCAATGTTCCGGAAAATAATATCTATGGGCCCAACGGTAAAGGGATGTAATTAAGGAACGGATTGCTACTCTAACTGGTAGAGCCAAAAAATGCTTATGTAAACACACACTTTCCGGTCTATTGGGATATGTAGGCAAATGTAGGGACCTCATAGAGTAAAGCCAAAAAAAAAGTCTAGTAAATGAAGTCACTCTAGACTGAGGGATTAATGACCTATCAGGTTATTGGTTTTTCTACTTAGATGGTATAAACACTGATAAATCAACCTATTTAAAAGGTGCTTTAACATATTATATAAGTTTCGAAACTTAACGTCACATAGTTTTTTTCGTGTTATTAAACAGATCCTTTTTTATTCATGGCATTCAGTATGGCCTGCAATAGGGTGGGCAGCAGTTTGCTTCCATCTTACTTGTCATACTCATAATAAATAAGTTAATGAATTGTCTCATCTTCCCAGTTTGCCTTCCAGACGAAGTAGGTTTTGGTTGTCGAATTATAAAAGAAGTATTAAAGGAATCCTTTTTTATAATAAACACTCAGGAGATGTCACCTATAGATGCATTGGGTTGGTATCAGGAAAAAAAGTTATGGAAAGGCGGATAGAGGGAGTAGTATTTGTAGACATTTGATTTAAGTTTCTCGGTATTAAATGTAACATAAAATACATCTTGGAAGCTTATTCCACATACAAACTGTGCAAATAAGAGTGTGCTCTTCTTAAAAGTCGCCTGTCTAGCTCAAAGCCCCGCAATTTGGGAACAGGTTTCCTGATTTCTTCAGAGCACATTACATTATAGTATCAAAGAATAGTTTAGCACTCACCCAAACGGCTTAGAAATACCTAAGTCCAACACTTTACTTTCACTAAAATGATGAATGAAGATACACTATTTTTCTGTTAAAAGGGTCAGTAGGTCCTCTGTAAAACATCTTCTGCGAAAGTCGTACTAGCGGTCGATTAAAAAGCCGTTGGACTCTAGATAATTAACAAGATAATAATTAACCATTTGGAGAAAGGTGTATTAATATATATTAAGCGGTAGTTTTCGGGGTTTTACGCCTTTCGCTCTTGGGGATTGGCATAACATTAGCTACTTTCAAGCTTTTGGAGCAGCAAGAACTTTTGCACGCAGATGCTGTTTAAAAAGGGCCTATTCGCGTCTAAATACTTTAGCACACGAAGATCTTGCAATTTTGCCTGGCGAATCAGTCCCGACTTTCCGGTTAGCATGCCAAATACTTAATGCTTTCTTTCTGGACCTAACTAAAGTTCTATAAGTCTAATAAGGTCTGATTGTGAAAAACAGCGATTGCAGGGCATGCAAGAATGACTTTAAACTTGTGCAGCTTTTCCTGGGCACTATCCAGACTTTGCGATCGCCATTCCCAGATGTGTTATAACTGAAGTTATGCCATTTAATACTTGATGCCTAGCAGTCGTAAATATTTTAGAACACTGTCTTCCAAAAAAGTTCAGTGGCTTAGGTCTTGATATCCTTAAAGCTTTCTAATTTTAAAATTTTGTTTAAGTTTTTCTTTTTTGATAAACTTTTTTGATGCGGCAAAATAAACATGTGTTAACAGCTACTAATGGAAAACTTTTGGAAAAAGTGGTTTCTTTGTTTGATATATTAAAAGTTAAATTTTATCCTTATTTAAATGAGAGTTATTTAACCGTAAAGAAACTGTTAATCCAAATTCAATTAAATTAATGACTTTTTATTCCGTTCCATCGTATTATTTTCTGTTGGCAATTAAGGTTAGGCCACCCAAAGAGGGAATTAGAAAAATTTATTTAGGAAGAACTGGTTGTAGTTGCTTAACTGCTTGTTTTATCTTCCCTTTCTTATTGATTTCAGTGGTTTTTGTTTAATATCACACAGAAAGAAAACTCGCTTTCTAAGATCAAGAATTTTATTCTTGAATTTATCCAAAATCTTTTTAAGTACGTTCCTTACTTACATTTTCTTAAATCAAGCCTATTCGGATTACTTCAGTAAATCAAGCAGAAAAAAGCTTATTGTTTTAATATATTATTTTACATTTGAAAACAAAGTGTCTCGGTGGCCTAGAGGTAACGCGCTTGTGCTGCAGTGTAGAAATCCCTGGTTCGAATCGCAGCTTCGGTAAATACAAAAAATTAAATTTTTAAATTATAAATTAATTATAAAATAAAAATAAAATATAAAATTCTTCTTCTTTAATAAAGCTCCATAAGTCAAAAAATGACATTTCATTTTCGAATTAATCCAGTTTACGGCCTAAATCAAACTTTTTTCACGCTTACATCAAGTACGGTTCCGATTTTAAATCAATCCTTTTTTGTCTTAATTGTGGCTAAAAGTAAGAAATTCGTACTTGAAAAATTTTACTTGGAGTAAGAAATTTCGTACTTGATTTAAGAAAAACCGTCACCGTACTTTTGACACCGCTATGGCTTGATTTAAGTAAAGTTTTCTTAGATAATTTTTTGTGTGCAGGGATATATTTATGTTACATACGTCACTGTTAAGCAAGTAGATGATTTACAAGAAACTTGATCTTAAACAAAATAACCTTTGTTATACCGACTTTCTGATGACAAAATTTTAAAATTAATTTTTAAAAAATAATTTCTAATTTCAACATTAAACGTTATGGGTACCAAGATTGCCGTCCACTGGGGATAAAGAGAATCGTATATTGAAAATGATAATAATGATTATGGCTTAAGTAGTTTTAATATCAATTTCATAGAAGAATATTTTTTATACATTTTATTTATGTGTATTTGGGTACATCCTTCGGTATAATCATATTTATTTTAGTCCTTCTTCACCTTTGAATAAATATTTTTTGCTGTATTTTACCTACCGATTTACTTAGCTTAATTAATTAAAACACTTAAGTGGAGGTAAATTAAAAATGTTTTAGGGTCACAAGTGTTAAGTTTCAATAAGAAAAAAAGCAAAAATATTTAAAAAAAATACAGCTTTGAGGAAGTAGTATATTGTAATCAACTAAAGTGAAGTTGGTTTACTTTGTAAAACAAATATAAGTTATTTTTTATATTTTTTTGCTTAACTTTTCTACCCAGAAACATATTTTAAATCAATCAAAATTTAATATTCATTTGACAGTAAATACGTGCCTAAAATTTCACTGATTTGAACAGCCTTTCAAAAGTTAATATTAAATTTTATTTTTGATTTATTGAAAACATTTAGCATATTATAAATTGACATGAACTTGTTAGTAAATTTTCTGCATAGTCAACTATGAATAATAATTTTCTATTGAAAGTAAACAAAAGCAGTAAAATAATTTAAAGTCGATCATTAGGATCCCCTTTTTATTCTCTTCACATAGTAATAGGGGGATTTATCAGATTTTTATTTAATTGATATCTGCAGGGTATCCGCCGGCAACGTATAGTATTTTTTGCCGTCATTTTGATAAACATTAGTTTTAACAGTTTTATTTGGCAGTTATGAAGTAGAGACGTTGCAAATTTATCATGAAAAAATATTCGGTGAGCCATCGTGTTTTAATTGTTAAAAAGTTGTATTAAAAGTTGTATTAAACATCAATTTCATGAAAAAGTCACGACGAGGCACATTTTCATTTGACTAGATATGTGAATAAATAGAATAGTCGGTTCTAGGCAATGGAAAATCCTAAAACTATTCATCAGTCACCTGTGCATCATTTTAATGGACAGTCTGGTGTGCAATTTGGTCAGGAGAAATCATTTAACCTTACTTAAACGGCATAATGGTAGCTTTCAATGGAGAGCGACATCATGATATGATTGAGAACATTTTAATGCCACAACAGCATGCTTGGGGCTTGGTTAACATGTGGCATCAACAAGACGGGGCCACATCGCATACAGCCAGGATTACAATGTAATTACTTCGAGACCTATTTCCGCAACAAGTTATCTCAAGAAATGGCGATATTGATTGGCCTTCACGGTCGCCTGATTTGACTGCTTTGGACTTCTTTTTGTGGGGATGTCTGAAAAGCAAAGTTTATGCAAATAAACCAGAAACGCTGGAGCAACCCAAACAAAATATTCCTGATGAAATTCATTACTTACTTTAATAATGGTAATATAAGCAAAATAAAAATAACAACAAAGGTTGGTAACCACTACAATAACCGGTTTTTTGCATCGTTCAGCTTAAGTATTTTTTAAATTTAGTTTTTTCAAATGTTAAATTGTCTGGTTTTTTGACTGCACAAAGTTAAAACTGTTTAAAAATTGATTTTCAAAAAAAAACTTTCCAATTTTGTCAAAAAGTTGTGTTTTTATTTTACCTTTAAGGATTCATAAGAGCAATATTTGAATTCCTTTATTTACAGCTTAAACCAATTACATGTAAAGCGAATAAAATTCACGCACAATTTCTTGTAGCTTTTTTGGGAAAATCAAATCACTCATCGCTTACTTAGACCGCTGCCTATCCATTTTTCGGACAGAGTAAACTTAAGCCTTTTCACTTTAAAAATCTAGGCCGATTCATGTTTTTGTACAAAACACCAACAAATGATAGTATAAAGCTTAGCTTAGGCTTAAATAATTTTTATTCAATCTTTGAAAAATAAAAAAATATATTTTTTTTATTTATTAGTAAATGAAATTTCTTTACAAGAAGAAATTTTTATTTTGAGTCCTTTTTTAGATGATTATCACCGAAATGAATAGCGAAAAGAGCCAAAAGTAGATAATAGTTTTCTCTTGTAATTTACATTAATCAAATATGAAATGAACTTATACATAAAACACAGCTTCCGCCTGGCACAACCACACATATATGTATGTTTAAAAGTTTAAATACTTGAGAATCCCTTTGCCTAAGAAACTTAATATTCTCATATACATTCCTGCCATCATGGTCATTTTTGACAACAACAACATTACAGTTATTGTTATCATTAATAAAGAATTTCCTTTTTTAGGTTTTCTTTGCAGTTTAAAAACTTTTATATATTTTAAATTTTTCATTGAATATGTTACCGAATGACTGTAAAAAATAAAGATGAATCTTAGAATACTAAAGATGGTTTGCAAAATTTACGTATTTTAAAAAATCAAAAAGTATTTTTATACTTTATATATATTATATTGGTAACATATTCGAAACTCCATTAACTCTAAAATTTACAATGAATTTCAACAAAAGAAAGTAAAAGTAAAAAATCACGTAGTGCGCTATATTTGGCTGTGCCGAATCTTAGATACCCTTCCCATTAGACTTTCGAAACCCCAAACCTTTTTTCATTTATATCCGTTTTTTTATTTACGAAATATTTTTATTTTTTAAATAGGGGTCGGTGTCATATTTTAACCCTTAGGAATGCTGCAGGGTGTTTTGCCCTAATTTTCTTCAAATTTTGTATGGACTTTAACTCCATTTATTTTAAATTTTGTATGGCAGCCCCCTTGTGTGATGGAGATAGGGGGTAAGTATGTTCTAGGAATGTGCTTGAGAGGAAAAATTAATGGCGGTCTGTGATACATTTTATTTCTCTAGGGGCGATTCCGAGGAAGTAGTAAGAGTTTTACTTAATATTTTTTTTAAATTTTGTGTGTCATTTTGTATCATGGTGATATGAGGTACATTTGGGAGGCAAAACTAATGGGGGTCTGTGATACATTTTATTCCTCTAGGGGCGACTCCGAAGAAGTTGTAAAAGTTTTACCCTATTTTGTATTTTATTACATACATATTTATATGCTTTTCTTTGTTTTTTTTTTTTTTTTTTGGATAAAAAATAGGAGGAAAACACTAATACCGTATCCCTTTCTCTGTTACGTGTAAGTTAAATAGGTGATGTTTACAACCAAATACACTACTACCGTTCAAAGAGTACTGATGATTCGAAATGCATTCTACTCAGCTAGTAGCGATAGAAAAATCAGCTTTTTTCAAATTGAAAGTTTCTTTCAACATTGACGGAAAACAATAATTTCTTCTAATAAAAAGAAATTATATGAACTAAAGCCAAACTAAAAATCAAAAATTTGTATTAAAAACAATTAGTTCAACAATAAATAAAAAAATTAGCATATAACTCACACATGGTGCAAAATGATCTTTCATAATTTCTGTAAATTTGTCGTTGACAAAAAAAGAAATTAAAAAGTGATTACCCCTATTGTATGATATAATATAATAATAAAAAGCGTTTCATTCCATCTGAGAGATGGATTAATCTTGTTCTTGTCCGAACTTACCCAAAGAAAATGTTCGGTCAAATTTGTACAGAAAATGAAAAATAATTACTCTTCTCTTATACGCTCTCTTTCTTTTGCAAAAATTGTTACCTGGAACGATTTTGGGTAAGTTTGGGTAACTTTGTGTAAGTCCGAACTACTTCGTTAAGCATCTGATCCACAAATAATGTTTGTTCTTAATATACGGGGTTTTTTAAAACGTTGACCCTAATAGGGCAAGAGCGGGTAAAATAGAAAAAGAACCGGTTAGTTTTTATCTTCTAATCTATAGCCGAAAGAAGCAACATTTCATAGAACTGTTATTTGCTAAAAAAAAATATACGGACTTGTGTTTACTGATTGTTTAAAATTTTTAAAATCTTGTGGGTAAATCAGATAAAAACTAAGTTTTGATGGTACCTAGGTCCACTTAGAAATTTATAAGCGAATAGAGATAGAAACAAAAGTCAAATGTATTTATCCATTTATCTATCTGTTTTGGGATTTAAAAAAAAAAAAAAAAAAAAAAAAAAAAAAAAAATTTCTTGATTAAAAACAAATATTTTTACAAGTTTATCTTCCAATTTATTTTGTTAACTCTTTTCTTTATATTTAAAGCCATTTAACCTCTTAAAAATTATACCTTCATAAAAATACGTTTTAAAACAACTTTTTTAAAAACTTCATACCTAATTAAAGCATCGTCAGATTGACACAAGTAAATAATTAATTCTATTGTGGATATGTTTAAGCCGAAATAAAATCAAATTAATTTTAGCTTAACCTTAAATGGCAAATTTAATTAATTTTCTCCTAAAATTAAATTGTCTCAAAATATTTCTTTTACGTTTCTTCATTCATGCCTGTACAACCAAAATTTATTCTGGTTTGACATCATGCATTCCCTTTAACAATAACAGCAACAATAACAATGAATTTATAACAAGCTTAACGAAAATAAAGTTATAAAACTTTGTACTGAATATTTATTAACAATTTTAACATAACGAACTCAAATTTCTAACAGATTTTGTTGTGCAGACAACAAATTTGTAGAAGTTTCACGTATAAATACTAATGTAATTAAGCCACTTACGAGACAGTATAAGTTCGTGCATATGTACAGGGTGTCCACCAGCAAAATATTTTGAATATATGAAAGAGAATGGATCTTATATTGGTAAATGTTTTATTTAATGCCGGTTATTATGTATGAAATACAATATCAGATAAATATCCGCCTCTGTTAGCCTCACAAATGCGAGCCCTTTCGAGTACATTTTTCATTATATTCTCACACATTTCACGCGGTACTTCATTAATTTATTACGAATATCTTGTTTGAGTTGCTCCAGCTTTTCTGGTTTGCTTGCATAAGCCTTGATTTTCAGATATCCCCACAAAAAGTAGTCCGAAGCAGTCAAATCAGGCGACCGTGGAGGTCAATCAACATCACCATTTCTTAAATTAACTTGTTGGGGAAAGAGGTTTCGCAGTAATTCCATTGTAATCTTGGGTGTATGCAACGTGGCACCGTCTTAATGATACCACATATTTACCAAGCCGAAAACATGCAGTTGTGGCATTAAAAAGTTTTCAATCATGCCACGGCATCGCTTCCCATTGACAGTTACTGTTACGCCGTTTTCAGTTTCAAAAAAGTAAGGTCCAATAATAATGGATGCAAAGGTGACTAATGAATAGTTTGAGGCTTTTCCATTGCCCAAAACCGCATATTCTGTTTATTCACATATCCATTAAAATGAAAATATGTCTTGTTAGTCATTATGATTTTTTTTAACAATTAAAACACGTTGGCTTACCGAAATTATTTCCATAATAAACTTGCCACGTCTCTACTTCACGACTGCCAAATATGAACTGTTAAGACGAATGCTTTCCGAAATGGCGGCAAAAAATATATATTACTTGCCGGCGGACACCCTGTATTTAAAGAGAGTTTCATTTTAAATTTTATTTATTTTAGGTGCATGAAAATTTTAAAAAGTAAACAAAATCTTTTAACAATTATCCAATGTATGCGAAAAAAGGAAAATATTTTTGTTGGCAATCACGTGAATTAAACCAATCACGATTATGGTTTTCCAAATTATTTTAAATGTTGGCAAAAAACCAATGGTGCAGCCTCTTTAAAAATCTTAAATTTTAGAAAACAATTAAAAAAAACTTGAATTTAAAATGTTTACTGTTTTGTAAAAGTATCTGTTCTCAATACCTACACTCATTCCTTTAACAACAACAACAACATATGGGCAATTCCATTTTATCCGTTGCAGGCATTTTACTTAAACTTTTCAAATGTTTCAAGTAAATAAGGCTAAAATTTCCCAAGGGAATATGACTTTAAAATCTTCAGTATGGGTAAACGCTGAAGGAACTGCATTTCTGCCCATATAGAAGACTGTAACTGATGTAGGCTTGCCAGATTTGATTTGCCCAAAAGCTTGATATTGACCAAAAAAAAAACTTTATTTTGAAAAAAAACTTGACAAATAAAATCACTCATGCTATTGTTTCTTTATTTTATTTTTTTTATTATTTTTTTTTCATAAAAATTATTAGAATAAAAACAAAAATATCATAAAAAGTAAAAAATAACGGAAACAATTTAAAAAACAACAAAAATACAACAATAAAAATTCAGTAGCTGTTTCGTAAAAAGATGCAATTCAGTCCTTATAAATTAAAAAAAAAAAAAACTTAGGAGTTACTTAAAAATATAAATATAGATACTATTTATATTGCCACATATTCTCTACCATCGGGTGTCACTAGAAAAATTTTATAAATTTTTTCAATCCTCATTTAAATTTATTCTTATTAATTGCTCTACTTATATAAGGTTTTATTCCTGTTTTTGTATATAGATTATTAAGAATACTAAATTCTTTTTCAAAAAAGGTAAAATGTTGTAAACTTCTCGAAGAACACAGTAATCGGCTACAGTTTATCATTCTCAATATTATTTGAAATGCCTACTACTGCGGAAGATCTAGCAGCTTATTTCAAGTCAGAAGAGACTTTTTATATTTAAACAGGAAATTTAAAACTTGAAAAAAAAAAAACTTGGCACATCCCTTTTTCACTTGACACTTGACACGCATTAAAAAACTTGACAATAAGGCCAAATCAGGCCTATCTGGCAACCCTAAACTGATGTGACTTGAAAATTTTTAGTCTAAAAGTTTTTTGTGTCATATTTTGCTAAACATTCGATCATAATGGTTTTTACTTTTGTCACGTTTTTAAAAGCTTAATTTTGATAATTTGAATATTTTCCTTTAGGTGTAAACAGATTGAACTTGTCAAAAATAATATGAATTTTAGGTTAAACGCATTAAATCCACGATTAGAACCAACCAAATAAATAATATTTTTACTAAATAAGCCTAGAATAACACAAGTGTTCGGGTTTATATAAATAAAAAAACAAAATAGCGATAATTATAAATAGTGACGATATCTTAGTATATTCATATAGCACCATGACAATGTAAAGTATAGATATCCAAAACCCGTATGTAAATATGTATAAACATAATCCTAAAAAAACGTATTTAAAAATTTTTCTTTCAAATATTTTGAAAAGAACTTTTATATACACTGAAAAAAATCAATGCAACAATAAACCAAAAAACTTTTGTAGTTTTTCTTTGACAGAATAGTTAAAATTTTTCTACATATCACAAGAAAAAATTTACAAAAGTAATGATAACCTTTTTTTAATTTTTTTTTTTCAAAAAAATTCGTAGTTATTACGAAAAAATTTAGCAATTAAATTTAACGAAACTTGCGAAAATTTGTCTATAGTTTTTATTGGTAAATTGCACGAAAGTTCCGTTTAAATTACGAAGCCAATTTTAAGATTAGAAATTTGTAATTTTTAAAGGAACGATTATCTTTTACGTTATATTTACGAAATTTGCATTTAACTTGTAGATTAGATACTTTTCATACTTTTTTATTTTTACGAAATCATTTTGTAAAATATTTAATTTATTTCGTAAAACTTACAAAAGAGTTTTATATATTTTTTTTTACTCTAAGCAAAAATTTTATGATGAGAAAAGAAGGAAGTTTCTGTACAGTATACTAACGAACACGTTCATATATTGCACAGATTTTTTTTCCAGTGTATGTATAAAAGCTCCTATAAATTTTTATAAAAATATTTTTTTCATGAAAATTTTATTAGGTCTAGAATACATATTTATTAGGGAATATGAATATTTAACAATTGAAATGGTAAATTCAGATTTATCAGGATTAGTACAATTTGTAAAATAATTTATATTACATTCATGAGAAAAAAGTTGTCTTGCTTAATAATAATAATATTTCTTATATTCGTGTAAAAAATTCTTTTGAATTGTTTTTTGTTTTACTTTTAAGGTAACTGATATTTTGTTTTGATATAAAATTAAACCTCAATTTATTTCTAAACTTATTTTTTAAGGGTTTCAATAAATTTACGTCCTTTTTAAAAAAAAAATATGTCATATTTATTAGGCGCTTATTAAACAAAATCATATTAAATAATTGTCAAAAACGTCTTAGTAAACAAAAAATATTTGTATTAATAAGGCCGTTATAATTTCAAAAAATTCCTAAAAAATAAATTTTATTTTATATGATTGACACTTTGCTTTATAAGCTTCAGATTAATTTAAAGTTTTCTTGGTTTTAGGGCTAGTTTTCTTAATCAATTTTTATTATATTTTGTTTCAAAATAATAATTCAAAAATTGCATAAATTCAACCCTAAGTGTAGACGCCCTACAATACATCAAAGTCGACGGTAAAAAGATTACAATCAGTTTTGTGGGTATGTCTGTTGAAATCTAGTTTCCGGAGACAAGTCAAATATAAGAAATTAAGTCAAAAATATGCCTAAGCAAAACGTTATATAAAATCCAGCAAGATCGGTTTACTATGAACCGAGATATAATCAAAATAAAAAATCCGTGAATATACTTGTATATCTCAGATTGGCCACTAGTGCTACATAACCTGGCACAAATACTTCAAGATGGCAAACTAAATATTTTTGATAGAAGCAACATGAGCGGTATTTCTGAGCCAAACGAATTCTTTTAATGAAATTTTAAATACGTCATATCTCAGAAACTAAAACAGATATCAACTTTATATATATCACAAAATAATTGAACAAAAATGTCTTCATTGGGGTAGAAAGTTAGTTGGATAGAAGTAAGGATAGCGGCAGCCCCCATACAACAGTTACATAAAAATTTTTATTAACAAACATTTACAAATATTATTCAAGATTTCATACCAATTTTCTTAGTTTATTGTGGGTTAAGTTTGTCTTTACATTTTTTTTATGCTTTTTTCCTTTTGTAATCTCAAAAGCAAGTTAAGATTCAAATTATTTTTGTTTAATAAAAGGTATTTTTAAGTCAGGTTCTTATGCTTGAAGGCACTTGTCCATCAAACTTGATCAGGAAATAACACACAAAAAGTTGTTTTGCAGTACTTAAGCTGGCTAAGCTCGACATGATGATTAGCCTTTTTGCATTTTAGGTTACAATAAAGATCATGACACCTATGCGTATGTGGAATATATCCTGTTATCACAATGATCAAGATACATCAAGATACAAGACATAAAGCACGCATCAAGCTAAAGGATAATTTTTCGATGCAATTCTAAAGTTTTGTAAATAAACTTCTATTATTCCTAGTACGGAATAAGCAGGAAAAGTGTTTTGCTTTATCAGAGAACTTAATAATTGAATCAATCAAGTTTTATTCTTTAAGTTGAAGGTTTCTACTTTAACCAACTAGCACTAAAATTTGTTTTTTTTTTGTTTATTTTTTAGCCTCCGCACTATCTTTAATATAATTTTTTATAGCTAAAACAAACGACTTTAGAAATATATAGTGCCTTATATTTTCCTTTTATATTAGATAATTTTTGCAAACACCTTTTAAAAACTTTTAAAAATTAAATCCATAAATACAGCTTACGTCTATGCTGTCACAAAAAAATATTATGCTCTTAACCCATACTGTGTTTTTGGTTTGACCATATAGTTTTTTTAATTTTTTTTCAAAACTTTATTACTTTTTGTCACTATAAAAAGTAATTTATTTCTAATTTAAATATGCCGGAAGCCAATAAAACAGGGATCCTTAATACATGCACAGACAGGAGAAAAGTTACCAGCAATTGTTTGTATAAGCGTGTCCCTGTTTATATTGCAGCTAACCGTAGTCATATTTTTTAAATTTTATTCAATTATGCCGGCCGGACGATTATTGTTATTATTTTTCAAACAAGCAACCCCTGCAAAACAATTTGTGTATGTATGTATGTATGTATATATGTATGTATGTATGTATGTATGTATGTATGTATGTATGTATGATTCAATTTATGTATGTACAATTATGTATGTCAGTAAAAGTTTTCTTTTTCCCGGAATTTTTTGCTTCCCAATAAAGGAAAAAATATAAATTATTTTTCTGGGAATCCCGCTTTACATATAACCTACATTTATATTCACCTACCTACTTAAAACACTGTTTTTATTATCAATAAAAAAATGTTTTTACAAACTTTTTTATTTACTATACATACTTTTACAAAACTTACGTATTTAGAAACCAAAAAAAAAATTAAAAGGAAATGAGATCAAAGATAAACATATCAATCAACTCAGAAAAAACTTAACCATTAAAAAAACTCGCGTATTATCGGCAAAAGTTCAATTTTCCAGTAAAACTTTATTATTTAAAACTAACGCAAATAAAGTAAAACATAAAAAATACATTTATTGCTTAATTTGAAAAAATTAGAATTTAGTGGGAACTGAACTTGAGCCTACCCTCTAAACAAATGGAAGTAAGTTTTTCAATAAAAGTTTCTAATAAGTCACTACTTTTGATCTACTGGTTGATTGTTAACATTTTACAAAAACAATTTACATTAATTTCAATATGTTAACTTTCAAAATCCAATTTTTTTACATATTTAGTATGTGATGTTTTAATTATATAAGAAATAATTTTTTTGTTGTGGGTATAAAACCCCTTATCTCAACCATTTTAAAACTTTTGTTGATCCCCCTTATTATTGTACAATTTAATTTTCAAAAACCAACTGCTTATCTGTCCTAAGCTATTGAACGAGGGCTTAGAAAATGTTTTAATAAACAAAAAAGATAAGAGTGTAATATTTAAAGCTCATTTTTTTTAAAGTTTAATTGTTGTATTTTTATCTAATTATTTTAAGTGTGTGCGATGCTGCCACTCTATTGGACTTATCCCCATATTATGAGTATTTTCTATATAGTAACCAGCACTCAGGGGATGTCAGGAAAATAGGTTATGGGAAGGAGGATGGAGTGATTAGTGCTTATGGATATTTGATTGAAATTTATCGATATTTGTCACAGATAATTTTAGAAAGTTTATTTCACATACGAACCGTACGATTATAGAACGAATTTTTTTTTGAAATGTGGAGTGCGATTCACTGGCCAGTCGACCACAAATGGGTCTGCTCTTTTTTAAAGACGAGTATCAGCCAAAAAAATTCCGGTTTTCAAAAACAAGTTCCCTGGTTTCTTCAGAGCCCATTCTGTTGTTGCGTCAGTTGAATATTGAGACACAACCTACATTGCGACGATTATTAAGTGAATCGAGGCAGTTGAATACTATAACGTCACCCCTGAGTAACTTTGCTCCAAAATAGATTTTGAAGCATCTGTCCATAATTAAGGGTTATATTCCACTTTTGATCGAATAAAGGTGGTATTAATGTTGAGAAGATCACATGGGGTAGAATAATTTCTTACACCGTTTCAAAAAAACAAGACACTTGGGTGATTCCTTTGGCACAAGATAAATGTGTCCCATCCAAAGGACATCGTATTTTTATGCCTAAAACATGAAGATTTTCTGTCTTCCCAATATTTATACCATCCATTAATATAGACGATGCGGTGTGGTCTAATGTGCGTTTGTGTGTCAAAGAGCATCATTGGGTCTACAGTCATTAAAGTCGATCATATTCGCACGACCTCAATCGGAGATCAGTACTAGATCACGGTAAAGAGTGGCATATGCTTCTGTTGTCTGCAAATGAATAGATACGACTCAAAGAATAAGGTGATTGAAAAGGATGACAAATAGAGTAAAATACAGGACGAAGCCTTGCGGTCCCTAATTTCAAAATTATTTAGTTGATTTTGTTTTAATGATTATTAATTTTATTCCTGAGTTATTGCTCTAAGCAAAGATTAATTTAAGCGATAATTAAAACAATATATTTGCAAATGTATTAAAACAATTATGTATAATTAATTGTTACAATTTAATAACGTATTTCATTTTCTTTGTATGTTATTATATTGTATGGTCACTGACCCCACAAATTTAGCTTTTCCAGCTGTGATAGTGACATTTACACATATAATTTATATTTAGAAATCATTATTTAATACTAAATTAATTTAATTATAGTGGCTGGCTTTTCATACAGATTAAAAGAAACAATGATAATACATAGTAATTTCAAGACGATAAGAAACCATTCATAAATATGAACAAGAAAAAGTAAATGACATAAGTCGACTTTTATTTGTTTGAGAGTTGAATTTTTGTAAGTTCTATTAATAATATTACACACAAAAAATAAGATAAGTAAAGTTTACTTAAATCAAGCCGTGGTAGTGTCAAAAGTATGGTGAGTACGGTTTTTCTTAAACCAAGAACGAAACTTCTTAATTCAAGAACGATTTTTCTATTACAAATTTCTTACTTTTCGTCAAAAAGGGATTGAATTAAAGTTGAAATCGTACTTGATGTAAGTTTAAAAAGATTGATTAAATTAAGCATAAACGAGATTAATCCAAAAATTTAACATATTTTTTTTAATTTTGCCGCTTTGTTAAAGAAGAAGAGTTTTATTTCAAACACTTTGTACCAGGAACTCTCCGCACTACAGCACCAGCATGATTTCTCTAGGCAGAGTGACCGTTCGTCGATTAAAGTTGCAATTTGCAATTTTTTTTTCAGCCTGCGACTTTTTGTGTGACTTTGTTTAAACGATTTTTTTTTATTTTTAGCGACTTTCGACTCTTTTCTGTTATAACAGATATAAAAATATGTTTTTTACGTATGCATACATGACAAATTTCATAGAATGCCAAAATTGAAATTATTATTTCTATGGTGTAAGTGAATATGTATAAAGAAAGGTATCGCAACAAAGTATGGCATTTATGTAGAATGAGAAATTCTTAAAACAGTGGATCAGTGAGGTAAAAAGCGTCCATCTTTTTAAGTAAGAAAATACCCTAATTCTTAATTTCAACCATTACTACTTTGATTCTCAATGCTTAAAAATATCAAAGGTTTAACTTCGACCTTAAATTTGTCAAAAACTGGTACGCTGACTGTAATAAAATTAAAGAATTCAACAAGTTTTCTCTCTAGCAAAATAAAAATTTAGAAATATTTCAATCACTTCAAAAATTTAGAATTTGGAATTTTTTTAGAAAATAAACCAAACCTCTCAGTGGTTCACTCTTTTGTTTAATACCAAGAATGTAAATTTTGCGCTTTAACTTAGAAATAAAAGTGCTGCTTTCTCGCAATTGGGTAAAGTTTGGTAAACGAATAACGGAAAATGGATGTCCTAAGGCAACAAAAATACACAAAAAGTGGAAAGCTTGCATGTTTTTTTACGAAATAAAATAACTGGCATCAGCATCTTTCCTAAACAAGAAATTGCTTTTTATGTTTTTCCAAACAGCTTATTGTAAGAGAATTTGTCTAATGAAGACGGAAAAAACGGGCTGTTTTGTGCTAAAAGATGAAAAAAATTTTTGGTAAGAACTCAAATAACAAGAAACTTCAAATTAAAGCTTTTTAATGAATGCGGCTTTATTTTTTTAAAACTACCTTTTAATGCGACTTTTTTGCTTTAAACGACTTTTTGTGCCACTTTTTTGTTAAATTCTCAGCGGTCACTCTGCCTCTAGCCCATAGCTGTCAGATTTGATAATTTATCATCTTTTTGACGATTTTTGGTGGTAAAAATAGGCTTATGGCAAATGGACGATTTTCGCCCTGAATTTGACGATTTTTTAAAGATTAGGATTTGCGCCTTTTTTAAAAGAAAATCAGAAGCAGAAATAGTTTGTTTAATTTTTCATTTAAGAAAAAAAGTGCATATTTTAAAATATATTAGCCATTGTTTGTTTATATAAAACTGTCAAAAAAAGATTTGAGTTACAAAATTTTTCATATAGATATTTAATAAGTACAAGAAATATTTTTTGAAGAAATTACTTGTAAGCATTTTGTATCCCGAATTTTTTATGATAAGGCAAAATGTTATAAAACAACATAAATTTTAGGGTTGACGATTTCAAAAGGTTGTTTTGACGATTTTGACAATTTGTTTTTTAAAATTTGACGATATTGAACCAAACTTTTCTGGCAGCTTTGCTCTAGTCCACCGAGACACTTTTTTTGAATGCAAACTAATATATTAAAACGACAAGTTTTTCCTGCTTGAATTGTTGAAGCAATCTGAATAGGCTTGCTTTAAAAAATTTTAAGTACGAATCTTACTTAAAAATTTTAAATACGATTTTGGACAAACTCAAAAATAAAATACTTGATTTTAAAAAGTGTTTTTTTCTTTCTGTGTACTTTTAGTAAGTTTGCAATCAAAACCAGTGCAAGTGTTTAAAAAACCGTACAATCACTAATTATTATGACAATTTGTTTCTGTATTAAAACCGCATTAAAAAATCTTAATTATGTCACTTTACAAAAAATTATTAAAAGTTTTCTTACGTTCCACTACTATTGGTAGATGGTGTATGTCAGGGCGAATTGAATCCGCCTTGGTGTATGTTAGTTAATTTAAAAATTCAAAACAAATTGATTATAAGATGGTGGTGATCTTACGACAACTAAATTGGTGCGAAAAAAAACCTTTTCGGTTTTGTTGTACTATTTGCTATTTGTTTGCTTGTTGTGCTATTTGATGTGTCAAAAAAGATTTGTAAACATAAACAACATTAAAAATCCAGATCCACTTTATGCAAGAAAAAAACAGATCAACTTTGCTGCTAACTCTACCGGGCCAATAAATTCACCTTGAGTTCTCCTTTTTGTGTGTAACACTAAGCAGGTATATCCCCGAAATTTTTTGAAGCTCTTCAATCTACTCACCTACAAAAGAGTAATTTGATTAAAATACAACAGAATTTTTCGACCGATTTGCAATATCAAAAACAGCAATAACACCCACAATGATCCACAAATTCCACCAGTTAAATGTAAAATTCTAAGTTGTTTGAAGAGGCGTATACCGTTGCACTACGATGAAACCCTAAGAACTGTTTTATAATTTAATTTAAGAACTTATAAGCTTTAAGATTTGAATACTTATTGTTAGTTCGCCAAAGTCGAAGATTTAATTATAAAATATGAATAAAAGAAATCTTATGTAAATAATAGGTCATAAATATGAGAAATATACCAATTACCCTTAAAAAGTAACATTTGTATGGCCATTTTTTTTATTTATGTCGATAACTCAGCATTAACAAATGAAACGAAAGTTTTAGTTTTAAGAGGTCACACAAAAAGTCACAGGTCAAAGAAAAAGTTGAAAATCGTAACTTTAGTCGAACAACGGTAACCCTGGTGGTAACGTATAGGCTAAAATGCAAACGCATTTAAATACAAAAACGGAAACCAATGTCGTTAAACGATTTTCCAAAAAAAGTGGACTTATGATTTTAAAATTTTAATTTTGTAACAACAAGTTTTATGTTTAGATGGCGATGCAGTGGACTTAAGTTAACTATTGTTCGAGTGGACCTTAAATAATTTAGTTTAACTGGTTTTAGAGTAATTTTACATAATTCACTGCATTTTTTTATCCCTTTGTTTCACATTCAACTTGAACAGCACTCTTAAGTATTTTAATTCTTAAAAACAGGGTTTGTCTTGCTGAATTTTAAAAGGAACTTGGGGGCATATCGAAAAAAAATTCATGATTTTTTATGAACATCTCGCCTAAGAAACCTTGATTAAATATATTGTAATGAAGGGTGCCTAATATTCGGCGCAGCCAAATAATTGCTTTTGTTTGTTCCATCTAACTTATGTGAGATTAAAACTATTTTAGTTTTACAAATATTTTTAAATGTCACTTTACTAGTGGCTGCCATTGAGTGAAGTTAAAAATACACGAAATGAAATCAGAAAAAATTGGTATAGTTGGAAGGTGAAGTAAACAAATAATTAAAAATAAAAAACATATTGAAAATAAATTAAATTTTCTATTTAGCGGTCTTATAGGACGTGCCTGGTCTATGTTATTCGCGTCGGTGGGATATCAGGTTATGTTGTATGATATTTTGCCACAACAACTGACATCTGCTTTGGAATATATTGAAAAAGAATTAAAACGTTTGGAAGAACACAAACTACTAAGGGGTACCTTAAATTCAAGCGAGCAATTCAAGTGCATTCAAACCACCACTGACATTAAAGAGTTGGTTAAAAATGCCATATTCATACAGGAGTGCATACCCGAACGTATTGAATGGAAGAAGTCATTGTACCAACAATTGGATGACATAGTCGAAGCAAAAACAATTATTTCCAGTTCGACGAGTACTTTTATGCCATCATTGTTCAGTCAAGATTTAAAGCACAAAGAAAATGTAAGAACAAAAACACACACACACACAAAGTCATATGTGCTTGTGCATGTAAGCCCGGTGGTGAATACCATAAATTTTTATCGTGACAAAAGCGCGAGAGTTTGAAACTATTGGTCATAGGTGGCTTAAGGTGATTCTGTCTCGCAGGCGTCCACTTATTATTGAGCTATAAAAGGCACTTTAATCGAAATACACTGATAAGGATTCCCAGAAAATTACTTGCAACATTTATTTTACACCCAAAAAAGCCAAATTCATAATATCCCAAATACCAAACTTTACGTAATTATGTATGAATACCCACCCCACTTATAAAAAAATTAGCATTTTGTCGTGTTTGTTTTTATTTGGTGCACGACACACCAAAGTGATTAAAAAAATAAAAATGACATACATGGAAGATTTCTTTTAAAAAAAACATCGATTAAATCCTTGAGTGGACATATATTTTAAAAACACGAATGTAAAACTATTAAAATTTACCCCAAGAAACACAAAACATGTTTGCGTCGCATTTAATTATTCTGAACACTAACATATTTTCGTTTCTTTGAAATACGGAAAAAGTGTATATGTGTTGGGAAAACAAAGTTTTTGTTTTTTAATTGTTGCACGTCGTATATCTTTGTTTTACTTTCTTTGTGTTGTATCGCGTTTTTGAAAGTAAATCTCGCAAAAAGTGAATACTTGAGCAAAACAGCCGTCAGGCTTAAAGTATGGATATTTAAAAGTTTGAAGATTTTATCTTCCAATATAATTGAGGTGCCGAAATATTAATAAAAAATTTAAAACAAAAACAAAAGGACCTATTAAAAATACTTCATCAGTTCCTATCTCAATTTTTTGAAAATCTGCCGTGCAGCAAATAAAAACTTACACGATGATTTTTTACAACATTAACTTGGCTGTTAAGTACGGGGACACTACAATAACAATGTTGTACATAATTGTCATAGGGATACAATAAAATTTTGATTTAACGATAATCTGGTGCGAAATGTGACTTGATACTGATTTTGTGGTAAAAACTCACTGATTAAAAATTCATAATGACAGTTTCATTTATAATTCGCCACCGGGTATGCATATGCCTGCACATGCCCCGCAAAATCTCTTGCTCAATATTTAAAATTTAATGCATGTGTTTTTCCTTTTTATTTTAAACTTTTTTTCTTTTTTCCTTTCTAATAGATTTTAGTATCACATCCTATAAATCCACCCTACTACATACCCTTGGTGGAAATTGTACCCGCACCCTGGACTTCTAAGGCTGCATTGGAATTTACAAGAAAATTAATGTTGGAAATTAAACAAAAACCTGTTACTTTGTCACGAGAAATTTTGGGCTTTGCCGTCAATCGTATACAATATGCCATTCTAAATGAAGTATGGCATTTGATAGAAAATGATATACTTACAGCGGCTGATGTGGATACGGTTATGTCACAGGGTTTAGGTTTACGTTACGCTTTCTTGGGTCCTTTAGAAACAGCTCATCTAAATGCCGATGGTATAAGTGACTATGTGCAACGTTTTGGCCGGGAAATCCAAAAAGTCAGCGAAACCTATGAACCAACACCTGAAATGAAAGATGGGCCAACACTGCAAAAATTAGCGAAACAATGTGAAGAAATGATGCCAAGGCACAAGTTGGCGGAGAGAAGAGCACAACGGGATGCTTTTCTAACTAAGTTAAATGAACTAAAGAAACAATTTCAAAATTAAAGATGAAAGGTGAAAATGCGATAAATAATCAGGGAAAACTGAAAGCAGATCTATTTTCAAAAAAATATTTTAAAAATTAGAAAAACATGATTTTTTAAATTCAACGAAACTCTATTTTAAAATTAGGTCATCGCAATGTTAATATTCTTTTAACTAATTAACTAACATAAATAATAAAATTTTATATATAAAAATTTTACATTAGTCCAGCCACTGCCAGACTAAAATCTAAGTTCTCAAATAAAAGCAATCGTCAATTTATTTCTCTTGTTGTAAAATATTTGAAGCGATCAGATTTGGATGTGTTTTTAGCTTATTGAAGTAAGATCTCGCCATTTAACAAGTGTAACTTGAAGGTTTTTGTGGATGTTTCTATACCCACACCACAAACTTTACACTTACTTAAGTGGGTATTACCGAACGTTTGTTCTTTTTACCCAACATAAAATCGTTTTGCAAGTGAATCGATATTCTACCCTTTTTTCTCCAGTTTTTAACACCAGGTTGAAATGTCTCCTACACTTGTTTCTTCCCTCGGATTTTTGATCTTTCCCTTCTACGTAATCCTCATTGTAACAAATTCCTCACCGAAGAATCTTCACTCATTCTCACAACTAGGCCTAGCGAGCAAAAAAATGTAGGTTTAATACGGCTTAGTGACTACGTCAAATAGCTCGTACAGCTCGTTTTTTATTCTACACCGGAATTTTTCGTTAAAGCAGATTAGTTTATAGATTTTTTAAAGAATTTGCCTCTCGATACTTCAAGTACTGCTTTGTCAGCTTTCGTAAGAGCCCACACACACACACATAAAATAAACTGCCAACTTAGTCCAGAGTAGTATCTATTGGCCATTATTGTATATTTTCTTGTCCCAAAACTGTTTTTTGTTTTGTTTCTGGCATTTCCGAGAAATATAAAATCGTCGACTATTTCAAAGTTGTAGTTTTTAAGCTTCACTGTCTGCCCAAGTATATTAGACGTCTTGTGCGTTGATATAAACAACTAGATTTGATCTTTAATTACTGCCAGAACCACTTTGGTAGATTCTTTCTCGACTTTTTCAATGGTGGCTGTTACTACGTGCAATGTTCGCCCTATGATATCGATACTGTTTGAGGCGTTGCGTTTGAGAAAATAAGAGAGTAAATGTCAACAGCAACGCTTTTTTACAAAGTCTTAAAAAACACCATTATTTGAATAGAAATTTCGCAGCTTAAGGCGTTTGAGTACACAAAAATAAAAAATTAACCTGAACGCTGGCGTAAATAAGACTTTAAACTTTGGAAACTTAATGTCCCTGCGGCTTAGTAGTAGAGTCTCAACCTGGCCACCAAAAGGTGCCAGGTTCGATACTAGATTGGGTCGAAAATATATTTTTGTTTTTCGTTTTCTGTTATGAGTGATGGGGTATATTCAAGTTTGCGATTGGTTTTTTTGAATAAAAAACGAGCAAAATTTCCCGAGAAATGACTGAGATATAATCCAACAAACACGACTACCCCTGTTTACTTCTCTAAAATGTTTACATAAAAACCTTTACAACTGCTACAATGTACGACCGACTCCCATTATTTTTTTTTACAAACATTTTTATAGGGCATACTTATACCCTTTCTCGGACTCGTTATTGGATTGCCATACAAAATTTTATTTTATTTTATTTTTTTTTAAATTGCTCTCACAGCTTCCAGGGTGCTCCTAGAAAGATCAAATGTAAGACCGACCCCAATTAGTTTTTCTTCTCAAAAAATTTTGTGGAACATACTTTCACCCTATCCCCAGCCACTAACAAGGTGTTCTTACAAAATTTTGAAAAATTAGGATAAAACCCATAAAACATCTTCGCCTTAATTGCCACTAGATAAATTAAATGTATCACAGATACCCATTTGTTTCCCCTCCCGAACATATTCCTAGGAAATACTGTTCCTCTATCTCCATCGCCTAAGGGGGATCCCATACAAAGTTTGGGAAATTGTAATAAATGTCCCACCTCCCCCTCCTCCCCCTACAGCTTCCAAGATTCCCTTTACTAAGTCAAATATAGGGCTGACTCCAACTCATTTTTCATTGCAAACATTTTCTTAGAACAAACTTACCGCCTATCTCCACCCTCTAAGGGGGTTACCATACAAAATTTGAAGGGTATATAAGATTCGGCACAGCCAAATAAAGCGCTTTTACTTGTTTAATCTTTTTTATTTCTTCGGATCAGTTTTAGGATTTTCGGTATTTAGATATTCCGTTTTCCTTTCGCTGTTACATGTAAGTTAAATAGGTGATGTTTACAGCCAAAAGACAATACCACCGTTCAAAGAGTAATGATGATGATATTGCGTAGCTGCTTTCGAAAATGCATTCTACTCGGCTAGTATCGATAGAAAAGCACTTGCTTTTTTCAGATAAAATTTCTTTCAACATTAACGGAAAAATATAAAACAAGTATAAAAAGAAGTTATTAAAAAGTTGTAAAAATTTATAAATAAGTCTTTTTTTAAATAAAGTTAATATTCGAGAACACCTTGAATTTTCAATTAAAACAAATGTCTAAGACAATTAAAATATTAATTGTATTTACAAAATCGTTTACTGTTGGAAAATAATTTAAACTTTTAAATAATATTACAAATATTTTAATTGAAAATAATTTTTAGTTTTTTTCTGTGTACATAAAAAAGATCGTATTTACATTAATAACTTCTAAATTTTAATCTAAACGATTTTAAAAATTATAATAAATAAACAAGTCAAGAAGTACATTTCTTTATACATATGTTCATGTGCATCACATATTTTAGTTTAGGCAACAACTTTCCTAATCGATATTTTTTTAAAAAAGCAAAAAAAAAACTCCCCCACATAAAAGCTGTATATACAGACACATTTTTCAAACTTGGGAAAACAGTTTTGGCCATTTGCCCGTAATCACTTTCAGTTCACTTTTTTGAAGGGAAAATTGGAAAAAAATATTCTTTTTGTCCTTTTTCCCCCTCTTATCAGTAAGATGACTTTGATTGTAAATTGCAATTTGGATAAGTAAGTAGGTGTACATATGTATAAACTGCCTCCGTACATATGTATGTATATCTTTATGCCACTGTCGCTAAAATAGAATAAACATACATACATTTGAATGTATATTAATGCATATGTAGGTGCATATGTATATGCATGTCTAAGTTAATGACATTTACAAATGCTATCATACCAAAAACTTTTTACATAAACTTTAGGTTTTTTTCATTTTCCCATAAAGTTTAACATTTTTTGTTTTTTGCTTTTCCTTTTTTTGGTTCTTGTCCAACTTGACAACTTTGAAACAAAATTCTTATTACCTTTTGCCTGCTTTCGTTTAGGCAACCGCAAAAATGTTAGTTGTCTCGATGATGGTCTAAATGAAACGATTAAAACTCCGAAGTTAAAAAAAGAATTCTTATCTTTTAAGGTGGTATTGACAGATGTTCATTACGGCCAAGCAAATATTGGTGCAATAAAAAAAGCATCGAATAGAAATTTAAAAAAATGCAATAGTAAATGAATTCAATAATAACAAAATGTCTTTGGTGCGATTAAAACTTAAGCGCGTTTACCACGATAATATTTTCTCTAAAAATTCAAGTCAAAAATTCAAGTAACACGTAAAAGTCGTACAGTGAAAAAGCTTTTGTTATTCAAGCAATAGTCTGTACGACTTACTTTTCGAAGTATGTATGTTGGTTTAAGAAAATTTTCTAAAAATTCCTTATCACATCATACATACATATGTATGTTGTTTCTATTTGCTATTTCTTGTGTGTGTATTATGTAAATTAAAACAATTTTATTTCTTCGCAATAAGCTAAACAGCGTTTTTCACATGTCTTGATGTGTGATGATTGAAATGCTTATGTATGCAAACAATTTACGTATGACTCTATTGACAGCATAATGAATTTTATATCACTTTTTGTGTAAAAAAGCGTACGATATTTACGTACCGTCGCAAACGCCCTTTAGGTAACGAAATAAAATTAGATAATAGAACCCTTATATCAGAAAAGGTCAATGGCGTTAATAAGCCGGTCTAGAGTTGGCTAATAAAACTTCAGAAACATTTAAGACCCCAGAATTTCAAATCATAAATAAAGAAGGAAAAAGAAGAGGTCAAAATGCATATCGTTGCTTTAAAGCAGTGTCCCTCAAAAGCTCGCACGCGTGCGAATTTTCTCTGAGCATTGAAAAGAGTAAGAATAAAATATAGGTTTTATTGTCTCTTCTTTTATTTCAATTTTTTACATTTTTCCCATCTTTGTATGAGAGCCTCTTTAGGCGATAAAGTGGGAGGTAAGTATATTCTAGGAATATATTTGGGAGGAGAAACTAATCATAGTCGGTCGTATACTTTACTTCTCTAAGGCCAACCCCGCGGAAATTATGGGAAATTATGTATGGCAACCCCGTTAAGTGATGGAGATGGATAGTAAGTGTATTCTAGGAATATGTTTGGGAGGGAAAACTAACTGGGGTCTGCGATACATTTTATTTCTTTGGGGACGACTCCGGAGAAGCTGTGGGGGTTTTTAACTTATTTAATTTAAATTTTGTATGGCAACCATGGAGATTGGGAGTAAGTATGTTTCACAAAAATATTTGGGAGGAAAACTTAATCGGTGATGGGGGGAAACCTGTGGGAGCGATTAAAAAACAAATTTTTAATTAATCTATATCAGTCCTGTTAAGGGGCGGATATAAGGTGTAAGTGTTTTCCACCAAAATGTTCGTCAGGAAAAATTAATTGGAGTCGGTTTTACACTGCACCCGTGTAGGGGAACCTCAAATTTTAGAGTAATAAACAGAGGTAGTCGTAGTTGGTGGCTTATGTCTCGGTCAGTTACCGGGCAATTTTGCCGGATTTCAATAGCGACTTGCTCGCAACTTCTTCTGATAGTTTGATACCACTAACGGGTCTATGCAACATCGGGGGGCTTCGAAAGTTTACGGACAGACGGACAGGCGGACATCGCTAAATCGACTTCCCTATCTCTATGGACGAAGAAAATATATACTTTATGAGGATGCAGAACATTTATATGAAGGGAATAATAAAAACGCTCAAAAGCAAACCACCAATACATTTATAACATAGAACGCATACGTGTGGGGATCACTGCTTTAAAGCAACATTATAGATTTTGTAAAGGTCAAAGGTTTCAGCAGTTGTGTAGAAAACTAAACAAATGTCAATTGAAAAGTAAGTGTCTAGAAGCTATGGATTAAACTATGTATTTTTATACCCTTCACATAAGTGATAAGGGTATATATCAGTTTTTCATTCCATTTGTAATTTCTACAATTTTCACTTACGACCTTATAAAGTATATACATATATTCTGGATCCTTTTAGATAGGAAAGTCGATATACCCAAGTACATCTGTCCGACTTTTGAAATCAAGTTTCCGGAGTCAATTTAAGTACTACGGACCAGATATTGCTGTCGAACTGCATACATGTATGTATGTATATGTGTTTTAATGTACATACATACAAACATACATATAAAAAGCATTTATATTATAATATTTGCAGTACGAAATAAATCGGCTGGATCAGATGGCTGGGCATAAAAAAAAGGCCAATGTGAAGGTTATATAAGATTCGGCACAGCCGAGTATAGCGCTCTTACTTGTTTATTTTCAATTTCGAATTAATGATTTTTTAATACAATCAAGCATTTAAAAATTTTACCAAATATACACACGTCATAAGTTAAAAAAAGGCAACCGGTTTCGTTTTAGATAAGTATAACAAGTCTCTTTTGTAAATTTGTCTCTGATAATATTTTGATATAATTTCTTAATCTAATTTCGTTCATGCTATTTTTAATCTTTGCAAAATTGGCACAACTTTTGCTATAAAATAACAAGTTTATTTCCAAATAGAAATTATAGTCTTCTAGTCAATTTTAAAGAGTATCAATGTATCGCAGTATTTTCCTTTTACTAGGGGCTATAGGCACTTTAGCCAGTACCGAGGTTATAAAAACACGTATTTCCCAACTGGAAGGGCGTATTGTTGGAGGTGAAACTACCACTATTGAATCTTTCCCCCACATGGTATCTCTGCAGCTTCTCGGCCTTCACCTTTGTGGTGGCAGCATTATAAAAAATAATGTTATCATTACTGCCGCTCATTGCATATACAATTACTCGGATATCAATCCATATAGTGTGGAATATGGTTCCACGGTTGCGGGTATTAACAAGCATGTTGCCTCAGTGAAACGTATTATCACAAACGAAAACTTCGTCTCATCAAACAATAACAATGACATTGCGTTGGTGTTTTTAGAAAAAAATATAAGCTTTTGCTCCTTTGCTCAGCCCATTTCATTGGCTTCAGAGATCCCTGCCCCCGGCACATCTGCCGTGGTTACCGGCTATGGTAGAACAAAAGAAAATGGTAACCCTTCCCCCACCTTGCAACAGGTTTCCGTTCAAATAATCGACAAGTCCTACTGCAGGAAGAAATACAGACGTGTTAATAAAGTGAGTGATAAAATGTTCTGCGCTGGTACTTACGATGGAGGTAAAGATGCTTGTCAAGGGGATTCTGGGGGGCCTTTGATGGTCAACGGACATTTGGTTGGTATGGTTTCATGGGGAGTTGGTTGTGGCCGTCCTGGATACCCTGGCGTTTATAGTAATATTCCCGCATTAAGGGAGTGGATTGAACATAACATCGCTTAAAGATTTTTCATATTTTTTTAGATAAATAAAAAGTTATATTTATATAAATGACACTATTTTTTACATGGGAACGGCAAATAATTAACAATTTTTATGAAATTTTCGATACGCTATATCTCGTGTTCTACAAAAAGTAATTCGATGATAAGACCTACATTTTGGAAAAAAGGTTGAAGGAGGAGGAGATCCCATAAAAATTTACAGTTTTTATTAACCTTTTAACACGAATAATGTCGAAAACTTTTATAACTCTTGACCTCAAATCTTCTTCATCTATTTCTATTATACATACGAACGTTAAAATTTTGTAAAGTTTTCAATGGACTTTAAAACTGGCACAAGGTATTTTTATTGTATTATTTGCAGTACAAAATAACTCGGCTGGGTATATTAAAAGAGCAAAGTGAAGGATATATAAGATTCGGCAGAGGCAAATATAGCGATCTTACTTGATGTGTTTAAAAGTGTAAATGTAAAAAAATTTTAATTTTTATACAAAATTTAATTTTTTTGACATTCACATTTCCAAATATCCGCTTAGCTCTTGATATTACCTGAATGAGTGAGACCTGTAAAAGAACGTGCCTTGCTAAGGCGCAGACGTGAATGAATACGAAGACAAAGTTTCCATTTTTTTTTAAATTGTAACATTTTTCAATTTTTCTAATGACAACTTTTTGTATAACAAAAAAATGTATTTTGCAAAAATGTATTTTGCCATCATAAGTATTTGAAATACAAAATACAAAATACTTCAGTGTTGGGTATTTCAAATACAAAATACGTATTTGTATTTCAAATACGTATTTCAAATACAAGTATTTGAAATACTGCCCAACCCTGACTGCGGGTATCTCTAACGGTATACATATATATTCAACCGGACGGCATTTCTGGGCAAAAACTTTCCAAATAGGAAAAAGTACTGCCTAGGTCAATTTTTTAACCTCTTTAGCAATACAGAAAGAAGCATAATTTAAACTGCGTTGGGTAGGTGCCAAAATATATAGGAGTACGCTGTTGTGACTTTTAACAAAAAGGAGGTTAAAAAAGTAAGAGCGCTATATTCAGCTTCTCCGAGCCCCGAACTTTTTTTAATTTTTATTTTTTATAAAATATTTCAATTTTTAAATAGAGGCCAATGTCATATTTTCCCCTTTTAGGGTGACTACAAAGAAGTTGTAGGGGTTTTTATTCTAATTTTTCAAATTTGGTGTGGCAACCCTCTCAAATATTTCCGATAGTTTGATACCACTTACTTGTCTATGTGACATCGGAGGATTCAAAAAGTTGACTTCAACCATAACACGGGCAGATGGACATCGCTTAATTAACTTCCTTATCTATAGGGTCCAAGAAAATATATACATATTAATGGATATTAAAGAAATTACAAATGGGATGACAAACTTATATATATGTTGGGGGCAAATCACGGCATTCGATTCGAACCGAAATTCTACTCGATCGATCGAGTTGTCAATGATTTTAATATAGGCATTCTAATAAGAATGTTTAAATTTCAATTTGAATCGAATGCGGTAATTTGCCCCCTGACTACTTATGTGAAAGTTATAAAAAGGTCAAAATTTTATTTTTGTGTTTGCTCGGTACTTTTTTGTAACTTTTAAACCAATAAAGGCAAAAACAAATTAAAAATCGCCCTTGACGGGTTTTGCAAATAAATTGCAATCTCGGTTAATGCAACCTTTAGTCCTCCGCAAAAGTTGAGTTGCTGCGAAATGTCTTATTTTTTAGCTAATAAAAAGTTTGTTAAGAAAATGTATTGTTTATTTGATTATAATAAACAAAAATAAAAAAAAAACAATAGATAAATCAGAAATATATTTAGAATAAACAAAAAAGTACATTTTCTATGTAAATTTTTGCTGGCTGATTTGTAATCAAGTTCAAAATTCATATTTTTCACAGTTAAAACGTGAAATGTTCAACTAGGCTTTTGGATGACATGAAACTACAGTTTCTTATAGGTTTTGTAACACCATTATATCACATTTGTTACTACAGTGAAACAAGTTGTAAAGTCCACATACTCTCACTAAAAACAATCTGCCAAAAGTGGTGTTCATGATTCTAAGTTAGATCAACGGAGGACTCCACCCACATTGATCTTAAAAACAAAAATTTATTTTTTTTAATAATGAGTCTGAATGGGACTTTATAATATGATAAAAGTTAAGTAAATTTTTTTATGTTTATAGGGCCCCGGAAGGAAAAAAGGCTTAGCATAGTCGGATATAAGATGAAGGTGATGAAATTGATTCAAATTTAATAAAGAACAGCCACCGTAAATTTCTAGGCAATACAAAATGTGTGTCATTAACAAGGAATGAGCCAAATTGAATTTTACTGTTCGTGGGTAGATGACAATTGAACCCAGCATACCATATGCGCTCTAAATGAGCTCATAAAGACTCTTTTGTCGGAACGCTGACGCTCATAAAGAGTTCATAAAATAATCATAAACAGTCATAAAACGCTCATTTTTGAGTGGCTTTTTCCACTAAAATGGTCACTCATGAAAGAGCTCTAAATTTTATGCATGAAAGAGTATTTTATGATTCTTTTTTTAAAACGCATTTTGAGCTCTTATTCCAGTGCACTGTCACTATTTTCTTCAACAACACTATTATTTTTAATATTACATGCTGGATTTTATTTTCTTAATTTGTTTGAACGAAGTTCACTTATTATTAATTTGCTTTCTTTTTAGCTTGCTCTTTTCATTATTTTAATTATGTATTATTTTTGTATTTATTATAAGACAACACACAATTTTGTCTTTACGCTTCCAAAAGTATTCACTAATGAATCAATTTGTGTAACTTCTTTCTTCTGCTTAGCTGGAATTTACCGTTATCTGTCAGCGTGCAGAAATTACTCATAAAAAGCACATAAAATCTATCGTTTATGAGTTTAGAAATATGCACGCAGGAAACACTCACAGAAGCTCATAAAATCGCTCATATATAAGAGCGCTCCGATAATGGTATGCTGGGAAGCAATAAAGAGATTTTAATGTATTAGTCACCAAGGCATATCGATGCCTTGTTAGTCACTTTAGAGCCAATGTTAATAAGATGGGTATCATACTCCAGTAGTGCGATTCAGTAACTTTTAACGATACGACGATCGTCATATTTATCGACAGAAATTATTGTTTGCTGCTACGGTTAAGTGATTCACTAAGACGTTTTTAACGATAGTGGATAAGTTGATTTTTGTTTGTATTTTATTAGTTGTAAAATAAATTTTAACAAAGCGAAAATCATAAATATAGTAAAAATAATATATAATATACAAAATAACCTTTTGTCGATACAACTAACAACACAAAAATTATTGCCGTTAAATTATCAAGTATAAGGATTGTAAAAATTTCTAAAAAGTTTTGCTGTTTACTTAACAATAACAGCTGACTTTAACGGAAGTGAATATCGTTAAAAACTTTACTGAATCGCAAAATCGTTATATTTATTGTTAACTTATTTTGACGATACGAAAATCGTAAAAATAAGTTACTGAATCGCACTACAGGTGCCTTTCAAGCGTTATTTTTCATCATTTAGTTATAAGAAAATGAAAACCGCGGAAAAACTTTGATCGATATATCGTTTTCATTACGATGTATTTTTACCACCTATGTTTTTCATTGAAACTTCGATCCTTTTCAACATCGATGTCTAAGAACAATGTTGCTTCCCTAAGCCTTATATATACCACCGATGAACAATCTAGGTACTTTAAAAATGAGCCCTACTAAGTTACTGGATGTTTTCATTTCGTCTGGCAGCATATAAAACAATGACAGAAACTACCGAGTACCCGTTAATCTAACAGATAATTTCACCATGGCCATAAACATTTTACATTGAAAATCCGCGTTAAACACCTAGATGTCAAAAACCAGAAACAGGATACACTTTTCAGGCAGGAGCGGTTCTACAAAAACAACTAAAACCGTCATAAGAATGTCAGAGACAAATAACAAAAACTCACAAAATCGTTCTTCTTTTTGAGCTTTTCTTACGATACTACAGTTGTTGTTTGTATAAAAGGAAGAAAATGCATAAACATTAACAAAATTTGACATAAATATAACGAAATACCGTTGCTCAGCTGTTTATCTGAGGCTACCTGATAAGTGTACCCTGACAAAAAACATACCACATGGTGGAATAAGAAGATGGGATCGTCCCTAGAACAGCAAATTCCAGTAAAATTTATCACGTATTTTGTTGTAAATTTTACAGGAAGTTGTTGTAGGGACGATCCCACCATGCACGCAAGCATGCAAAATAAATAATCAACTGACGAAATAACACCATCTTTTATGAAACAAACTCGCAGCTGAGTAAATAAAGAAAAACATTAAAAAAAAAATTAGGAAAAATCAACAAAATAATTATGAAAACAAAATTGTTGGCAATATTTTTGATAATATGTAAGTTTAACTAAAAAAATTCGAATACCTTATATTGCCATAAAGAAATAACAATTGATTTATTTTTACAGCATTGTTTGCAAGAGCAACTTGTGCAGGATCGAGCTCCTTGTTTGTCAGCGTATATAAACTGTTTGATTTTCTACAAAAGGACAACAATGCCAGTAACACAACTAAAACCATTGAAGAAATGACCGTCGATGAATTGGGCGTTTCTAGAGGAGAATGTTTGTATAATTTTGTGCACTACATCAGTTATGCAGACACCAAACAGTGTTACATGGACGATGAATTTATTTTACACTTGCTACCATCTACAGTAGCTTCTGAAAGTCCACGCAAACCACCCATAATGGTTAAATGTGTATCGAATCATCCGTCAATTGGTCAAAATGGCAATAAGTTTCTTGTAATGGAGAGTGTTCAAGAAATCGTAGACTTGCTAAAGCCTATTGGCTTCAATACTAAACGTTATCAGCCAGGCAGTTGTGTTTTGGTGTTTTTCTATACACCCAGTTGCTTTACATGTTCGATTGTTGCCACTGCGGTTAATGATTTGCCGTATGCCTTTAAGACAATACCTGTGGCTGCTATAGATGCCTATAAGTTTCCCAGTTTTAATACAGAATTCGGTATTGTGGCTTTGCCAACATTAATGTTATTCTATCAGGGCAGACCAGTGGTTAAGTATCGGGCCCAGGGTAATCTCAATACATTTGTTACTCGTCATACAGGTCTAAAGCCATCTGAAGTTCCTAAGCATGGTATCCCCTCACCATTGCCTCTAGAAGTTCAACGCCAAACGGACTATGTGCTCGTATTGGCGTGGATGTTTATTCTATCGTGTGCTGGTTATTACTTCTCCAAAACACTTTTGTTTAGGCAAATAGTTGAAATGATTAAACGGAATTGGCGAGAATCGGAAGCTCAGCTAGAACATTAAAATAAGTTACTTATATTTGTTGTTATTTATTTAGTAATTATTACTTTCAACATTCTGGATAAAAAGAAACTTTTTTGATTTAATTGGATAAATTAAAATATGTGCGAACCTTTATCTGTCTTTAAGGAGATCTTCTGGATATCATTGGTATGTAGTAAGTTCTTTGAAGCACAACATATTCAGCCTTATATTGCAAATACGTTAAAAATACGAGAATGACACTATTGATATAACACTGGCGTATTTTTTATATAATACCAAAAATGTTGAGCCTAACACGAAAACGCATACCATAGTTCTGATTATATGTGGCTTGGTAGAATAATTTCAAAGGGATCATTTTCGGTACTCAGTAAAAATTTTATTTCGATCTTCCAATAAAAATTGTTGGTAAAATCTCGTTTGAATTGTTATGTCAAATTCTGAATCCTTATTCATAAAAAGAAAAGTCGATTTTGTCAAGTGCGTCCGTAAAAATCAAGTTGCCAGAGCAAAGTCTGGAAACTAGTTTGCAGCCTTAAAAGACTCCGTTTAAAGTTTTGTGGCATCAGTAGCCATTATTACTGAGATTTATTAGAATGTAACCATGGACTTTGTCTATCTCAAAGATATTTCTAAAAAGACCACTGTATCCATTTGTAGAAATCTGGCGAAATCCATGCATATCACTGCAAAATATTGGATCACATTGTCCATTGTTGTAACTGGTCCACAGCATGGTCCCATGTAATGCAGTGATGGACCATGCCATTGTCAAACAATAACTTTTAGTTAAGCGACAGGTATTCGTGTCTAAACGACCGCATATTGAGCTGCCGTAATTTTGAAATTACTCCGATGTAATGTCAAGATGGGATTAGTGGTCCATCCCTAGGCCCTCATAATTTTAAAAGATCATGTTTTTTACATACAATTGGGTTACTAATGGAGTAGGAGCATGTACGGTCTAGTCGTGTTATTCGCAATTACATTCCTTTATATATCAGTAATTATTTCCACTGTTGTCATCGAGGCTTTGAAAACGTAAAGAAGTTTATGGGAAAAATTGGGTAATTTAATGAGCTGTAACAGTCATCAATGAAAAAACCTGCTTAAAAAATTCTAGTATGATGTCAACGGCCCAACTCCTATTTCAATTGTAATGTGAAATTTTGTATCATGATTACAACCAAACCAAACTACTAATACTGACGAGTTGTATTTTGATGATGGTCGAGTAAACTATCACAAAGTTAGGTTGTAAGCCATAATAGGAGGAATACATTATGAAAGTTTGATAGGAGCAAGTAAAATGGAAGCCCCCATAAAAACGGGCTAAATTTATTATTGAATTTAAATGTTATATAAGTATATCCGCTTTCAAATTGAAATACCAACGTTGAAAGTATAAAAGATTCAGCGCAGCCGTATATAGCGCTCTTACTTGTTTGCCTTAAAAAAGAACATTTTACCAACAGATAATTCATTCATTCATTCATTCATTGCCTCGCTAAACTAGGTACCGTGAAATAACTCTCAAATGAAATAACTCCCAATGGAAAAAATTAAATAACTCCTAAATGAAATAACTCCCAACGAAAATGAAATAACTCCCAATCGAAAAAAATGAAATAACTCCCAACGGTAAAAATGAAATAACTCCCAATGTTTGGGATTTATTTCATTAAAGTCACAAAAAAGTGAAATAACTCCCACGGTTTTAAAACCCCAAAACTTTTAAATAAATGTCACCTTGTATACTAGCGTGATTAAATTTTTTTAAATGCTCTGGTATACACTTGCTTTTAGTAAAATGAAATAACTCCCAATAAAAATGAAATAACTCCCAACAAAAATGAAATAACTCCCAACACTTTGAAAAAATGAAATAACTCCCAACAAAATTTCATTGGGGGTGATTTCATTTGGGAGTTATTTCATTATGAAATAACTCCCAATGAAAAATAATGAAATAACTCCCAATTTGTATGGAAAAAAATTGGGAGTTATTTCATTTTTTCATTGGGAGTTATTTCATTTGGGAGTTATTTCACGGTACCGCTAAACTATGAACAGCAGTACTTGTAAAAGATGCTTTAAGATGCAATGAACAATGTTCTTTTTAACTTTTAAAATTAAAACACGGCAGTTTTTCTTACTTCATCTCAAATTTTATTCAAATTATTGTTTATTCAAGAGTATAACTTTAAAAGAGATTTTTCATTACAACTAAGTATTTACTTTATTTATTTTTTATTATTATGTTATACTTTCTTATGTTTATTAAAGATAAAATAAGAAAACAAAAGCAAATACTTGAAATTTTTCAAAACTGAGAATTAAAAATAAAATAAATTTTTGTTAATTTTAAAGAAAATTTAAAAGGGAATTTTGTTGATGTTAATTTTTTTTAAACCAAAAATAAAGCAAAGGAAATAACTTAAAATTATAAAAAAAAAAATATACAAATAAAAAATTTATATAAGAAAAAGAGAAACTAATGATTTATCCAATAACCAAATTTGGAAATTCTTAAGGGAAAGTCACAAACCATCAAAACCCAATGCTTTCTCTATTACAACAATCATAATGTTAATATACGAAGTTGGCAAAACTTTCCTGATTCATACACATGATTTCAAAAGAGGTTCTGTGGAAATGTTAAAACTTATTTATAAATGGAATTTCAATAAAATATTTGTTTTACAATAATAAAGAATTGTTTCGCCATAATTATTTAATATGACGACATTGGGTTTTATAATTATTTTCTTTTCTGGTTTGTTGTTATAAATTTATACGTTTTCTTCTTTTAATGCCAAGTTAATCATGGTATCTATGTATTAAGGTTGTGTTTTTCTTAATTTCTTGCGTTTTTGCAATCGTCATCTTTTACATCTCTTTGGAATTGTTATCTTTCGCCTTAGATTGTGACGAGGTGTTTTTATTTTGATTTTTGCTGTTTGCAGTAGCAGCACCTGTTGTTTGTTGCTTGTGTGCATGTTGCTTATTACGATGCTGATGGTTGTGGTGATGATGATGCGAACGCCTGGCTGCCGAAGTATTATATGGATGTGGATGAACGCTGTAAAATTTAAAAAAAAATATTTTTTTTAATTCACTGAAACAAATATTTATTTTAAAAACTTAAAGCTTAGAAATCTTAATAAAAAACCACACTAAAAACAAAGCATATTTAAATTAAAATTAGGTTTAGAAAAATATTATAATGATGGAATTAAATAAAAATGAGTAAAAAACATAATTTTTTTGTTAATAAGCAGCTACCATATGTAGTCAGTCGTCGTCATCATTTTTTTTCTTGTATTTTTAAACGCAAAAATAAAGCAATCTTTTGAGGTATATTTTGTAAATAGTAGTTTATAATTCACATATGTACGTACGTATTATGAATGTTCGTAAAATATTTATATTTAAGTTGGCGCACCCACACACACATATGAGATGTTTTAAATATCAAGTCGTCATTATTAACAACTGTTAAGTTTAACAACATAAATTCGTATTTAGTCACAAATTCAAAAATTTAAGTAACTATAAATCAGAAACATTACATGTTAGGACTAAGTATATTGTATGGACAGGATTTAAAATACAAGGCTGTAAAGGATGGCATAACTACAATTTACGATGTTAATTGTAAGTCACATCTTAGCATCAAGTCTTATATCCAAATTTATTTAAAAATCCTTTGTTTCAGTGTTTGACAAATCCAACCATTAAGAAGAAGGAAGTACACAATTGAGCAGCACGTAAGGATTACTGAAGCGTTTTACAAAAATGGTCGTTTAAATCAAAATGCATTTCGTGCACTTCGCAATTTTTTAGTCAACATAATCGACCCAATATGTCAAGGAAAGTGGACAATAGATTGGCTTAACCTCCAATACACTGGACCTATTGACAATAACCCATTTTCTTGAATGTAAGGACGTGAATGAGTTACAACTTGCGCATATGATTCGGACACAACCTACCGAAGGACAAAAACTGCATGGGCTTTGAACTCCTTGTTATCCTATTAATTTTCTGGTCCAAATGGCATTATCATAGACATGCTATTAATGGTAGATCAAACCTTGATTTCACTGCCTTAATTGGATACATTCCGTTAACATGGCGAGAAATAAAGGTTGCCTTCATACCGAAAAGTAGAGTAGATCGACGAAAAGTAGAGTAGATAGACTATGCACTACATACAGTGTACAAAGGCGAAATCAAACTCAACATTAGTGGCGTGTTTGGATAAGGAAAGGTCATTTAATAATGTTAAACTGGAGTTATATTATGAGGCACTTGTGTCAGTTGCTGTTCCATTCTGTCTAAAGGGTTGAACTTATTTAATGCTGTAGATCCGCATAATCAATGAGGATCTGGGTAAGATCTCCGTAAGGTGTGGTTTTCCCCAGGAGCTCACTACATGGGAGAGTAAGAATCCTGCTACTGTGGCTGCCGGTTTTTAATAGGATTCTAAAGACCTTCAAAAAAGGGAAGAAGAGTAGTAGTCTACGCAGACGACGTGAGCTGGTATTATCAACCTTGGGGCATAAGATCAGGGACTGCCGTGGACCGATCTCTAATTTCACAAATCTGCATTTCTCTTCAGACGCGACATACCTTGTGGTGTTACAGTGAACTGGAGAAGGAACAGCAGAAAAGATGAGCACGAAGAAAGTGAATGCTCTCTACGCCTGCAGGTATTAGGGCAGGGAGAAGATGTGAGACCTAAGCAATGCAATTTAGTTTTACACAATAAAAAAAAAAATCCTCATAAAGCATTTTCTCTCGTTGGGCACCAATGATCTTGATATTGACAGAGATAAGCAGTCAAAAACTGCCTATGGATGATTGATCTGATGAGATGCGTTCTTAAAGCGTTGCCACAGAAGAATGTCGGGTAAGGTTCCAAGAAGTGTTTCGGTTTGAATTACGAGGGCTCTCAGGAGACATTTTAAATTTAAAAAAAACAATTGACTATTTTTTGAACTTCTAGTTTTATTAAGAAAGGTTGAACACAGTGTTATTCATATGACAATCACGACTGGTTCGGGGTTCTAATGGGATACTGATCAACCCAATTTTCGGTACATTTTCGATTGTTCTGAAGAAGCTCATTTTTATCTCGGTGGCCATGTCAATAAACTTAATTGTTGCAAATGGGGTTCAGAGAGCCCACACGTGACTATTGAGAAGCCAATGCATCCACAACAAGTCTTTGTTTAATGCGGATTTTGGTCTGGCGGCATTATTTGACCATTTTTTTTTTTTTTTTTTTGAAAATGAGCAAGAAGCCGCTGTTACCCTTAACGGTGATTGTTACCCTGCCAGTTTCAACGATTTTTTTTAAATTCAAGACTGTCGCACAGTCAACGTCATCATCGATATTTTACGCATTGTTTTTGAAAATCGAACATCAACTGAAACTATGATGTCAATTGGCCGCTTCAGAGCTGTGATTTCAGACCTTTGGATTATTTTGTTTGGGAAGCAATTAAAAATATTACGCAATTTATCCAGAGGCAATTGAATCTTTAAACCATGAAATCAAAGTTGCCATTTAAGAGATTCGAGCCAAAACAATCGAAAATGTACCAAAAAACTGCGCTGTTCGAATAGGCTACTGCCGAGCCAGTCGTGATAGTCATAAAAATGATATTGGGTTCTATTCTTAAATGACAAAGTCCAACCTCTTCAATAAACCAGAATTTTTAAAGATAATCAGTACTTTTTTTATAGCTGATTTAGATTCAAAGATTTAAATGACCCACCCTTTACGCGGAAGTAAGCTAGAGTTTGACTGCTTGTCACCATATCTGGACTTTCCACCGGACATAGAGATACTTACCCAAAAAAATCAGGGGGTAGATTAGAAAAATGGTTACTAACCATTTAACTTAAAATCCATTTACTTCAATGGGTCTAAAATGGAGACTCAAACTGAACCTGGTATCTTCAGCGAATCACTTGAAACTGTGAAGTCATTCGATTAGACGATCACTGCAGTAAATTTTAAACGGAGATAGGTGCAATAGTGCGAACAGCAGATTGGCTTGACGCGACAACGGACTGAAAGGAAATTACAAGACCATCTATGTGGACGGCCAAGATGCTCCCAAGGCACTGAATTCCAATCCAATCACATGCCGTAATTTAGCCCCTTCGACTACTCACCGGTCACTGCAATATCAGGAGGCAAATTACGGAATTAGTTTCTAATCGAAATTCTACTTGATTGATCGCATTGTCAGTGCTTTTAATATAGGAATTCTAATTAGAATTTTTAATTTCGATTCGAATCGAATGCCGTAATTTGCCCCCAGGTCATTGCCGGTAAATTGGCAACCAAATACGGTTGAGTAATGCTGCTTTCACAAGGACAAAACTATAGATTATCTACTTTGCTGATGCCTACCTCGTGGACCATTTATTAACGTTATTGGACAGTGACCTTTTTGAGATGCTATAGCATTATGTATTTCAAAAAAGTATGGAAAAAAGGTAAAAAAAAGCTTTCCTGTATGAAAATGTTGGAGTTCAAATTATTTTATGCGCAGTCTTTTAATTTAAACAAACATGTCGTGAATGTATTGAGTGTGTGTGAATTTACGATCGTAGTCGTCGTTGTAGCAGAACTAAGATGAAAATAATCTTTTGGTTTTCTTAAATGTAATAAAATATCCGGTAAACTATGGGCGAACGTATGATCAATTGTATATTTATTTCTTTTGTGTTTGATTTCCTTGCGATAAAAACGTGGATTATTTAAACGCCAATTGCTAAATAGGGAGTATTTTATTTAATTTTTTAATCAAATGATGATGATTATTATTTAATTTATAAAAAGCAGATAAACGTTGAGATTTTGGTTACACTTAAAGCTGTTGGTTAAAGCAATTTGCGTTTAAAGGCAACGAAATTTCGAATGTATTCTAAATCTATAGATTGCGTAATAATGTAAAACGAATTTTAATTTAAAGCTGTTAAATCTTTATTTTTTTTTGAAGATATTTGCGAAGTACTTTAAGTCTATAAGTAAGAGACGCTTTAAATTTCAGCATTAACGCATTTATATGTTGGATAAGGCAAAACATATTTGATAATTTATTTTCTTGTTTGTTAAGGTAAACACACAAACCTTAGTGTAGATGTTGTACTATGACTGTGGGGTGTTGGTGTTGTAACTAATGGCGAAGATGGTGCAGTACGTAGAGGCCTACGTGGTGAGGCTCCAGTTAAATGATGATTGATGCCACGATATGTCGAACGTCTTGCTGTAGATGTCAAATAGGGATTGTTATTGTTGTCACCATTAGTGGCTGTCGATGAATTATCGGTTGTCGTAGCCATTTCCGAGGTCTTATTCGAAGCCGTAGCCAACGCAGTTGATGACGACGGTGACATTTTGGTAGCCGAATTCAAATTAGACGTAGTCAATTGAGAGGAAGAGCTGAATGATGAATTTTAGAAAAAAATATTGTTTTGTTTCATTGAGAAATTTCATTTGTTTTAAAGAAGATGATGATTTCAATATTTTATTGAGTTAATGCGTTTTTTTAAGTAATTTTAGTTGCTTAAATTTTTTTAATAAAATGGTTTTAAATCTTTAAATTTAGAAATAAGTTACAACTAAAAATGTATGTATAAAAATGGGATTTTCGTGAAGGTTTGAAAATGTTAAATGATTCGCTTTAAAAAGTATTTTTATTTAAAAACAAACAGCAAAAACAAATTGAGGAAAACTTTAATCAAAATGACACACACACACAACAAGTGAAAAATAAAATAAAAACAAAATTTTTAATAAATAACTTTTTGCCTACCTCTGAATTGTTTATTGTTATTAGGCTTTACATTTGTTTTAGGTTTGTATTAATTAGTATTGTAAGTTGTTTTTAAATATTTGTTCGTAAGTATTTCGTTAGTATTTCGAGCTTAAGCGCTTTTGGTTTAAGAAGATTTATATTATTTAGAAGAAAAGAGATCGCTTGCAGTTGGGAATGTCTGGTTTTAAATATTAAATTTTGGATTTATACGCTTTCGAATGCTTTGCTTTAAGCGTTATTTTCGGTTTTTTTAATAATGATTATATCTGCAAAAAGACCAAATATATTTATGTGTCTTAGAATTTATTTAATTTTTATTATAAAACAAAATTTTTACTTAAAAAATATATAGAAAAAATAATGAAATTTTAAAGCGAAGTATTGGAGAAAAACATTAAAACACATCTTCGAAATGTGGTTGGCCAGATAACAAAAGCTTAAAAAATATCTTGAAAAGTTATATAAAAAAAGCGAAATTTTTTCGTTATTTTTAGAGCGCCCATTATAAAAGAAAAATTTCTTTTTCAATTCAAAAGTGGCTAAATTATTCTCCTTAAAACCTCTTTAAAACTAAAGCTTTTAGTTCTAAAAAAACCTCATTGTAGGAAACCTATTACAACATACTCCCTCTAACTTAATAGCTTTTCCACGACTAACATTTCATGTTACCCTTCTTGATCCTTATTACCCAAAGTTGTTATATGCAGAATTTTAAAAAACCGTGTTGTCGTTGTTCATCTTAAATAATTTTGATCTGTGGCGATATGTATAAAACGTTGATACCGCTCGACTTTAATTATCTTGTTTTAAAATTTGTTTAAAGATACCAGTAGACATTAAGGACCCTAGTTTGGTCACAAATTACTTTTACTTTTAATTTTGGATTTTTTGTTTTTTCGTACAAAAATCTTGCGCTTCTTTGTATTAAAATGAGAAATACATATAGGTATATTTTTGATTTCTATTTTAATATACATACATATGTGTATTTGCATGCAAATCGTAATTGAAATGTAGAATAAGGGCGACTATTATGTATTCGCCTCGAATCTAAAATTTCAAATATTCCTACAAATTGGGTTAACTCAGGTAGTGTAAATATGTATATCTTTATAGAGAACGACTAAGGCAATGTCACCTTAATGTATTATGTAATTTGATTCGAATCAAAATTTTTCAAGTTGGTACAAATTGCATTTTGAACGATTTCTGATAATTTATTTACGAACCTTTATAAATTAGCTATTGTTTTTAAATACAAATTTACATTTACATTTTAACGTGCCACCATGTTTACATATTCAAATATTTATTAATTTATTTACACCGCATTTAGACTATGTTACTTGTAACACGTTACTGTAACATGTTACAAATTTTTGATGGCGAAGGAAGTAGAGAAGGCAGAGACGTTACAAAAGTATCACAATTTTTGTTTTTCATGTTACTTTTTAACGTTTCTCTTCTGACGTTTTCGTTTTTTCTTCTATTTTTCTTTATTCTCTTTCGTATATGCCATTGTACAATTACCTTTTTACCATGGTCAAAACGTTCAAGAAGAATAAACAACGAAACCAAAACAAAAAAGAGACAAGTTTGTTTGTAGTAACATAATGTAAATGCTTTAAGTTTTTGGAAGTTACTTTAAAACGAAATAAGAAAAGAGTCATGTTACAAGTAACATAGTCTGAATACCGTATTATAATTTTTTGATTGGAATAAAACGAACCTTGGTAATAGGGCGCTTCTTCTTCTATCTCAACAAGAAACCGCAAACAAACTAAGGCTTGAATATTTTTAATTCATGGCTTTCTGGCATTATTAAATATGACTAAGGTGCTTGCTCTTTTAAACGACACGAGGGCCATCTATTTCCCAAAGCATTTTCCCTACAGATTTAGAGCATAACATACAATAGATGATTTGCGGGTTAGATATAACACTGCCAGAAGACAAATGTGATGCACTGTTTTCTACAACAAAAAAATATTTTTCCCTTGAAATTTTATCACAAAGAATTAATATTATACCCAGACTGCTTAAAAAAAAAGTTACTTGAAAAAAAATAATCAATTTTTAGTTAAATTAAAAGTTGGATGTAGAAAACGACAAAGGCACCAGCATTTCTTTAGCCTTATGAAGCAGCTTTATATAGAACTTTAGCAAAAATTTAAATTCAATAATAGAATTATCCAACTACTGTATATTATCTATCTATTGCATTTTTGTTTATTAATTAAATATTAGTTGACAAACAAAGGTTTTAGAAAGGACTTCTTAATATAAACATAAAAATTTGGACATACAAAACTTTTTGTTCCATGAACAACTTACTTCTCTTTCAATTGAAACCTTATTAAAAACTTACCTATTTTGATGCATTTGAGTGGTTGCTGATGGTGGTTGAGTGGGTGTGGGAATAGATGGCAAATGTCTACGATGTTGTGATGTTGCAGACGATGGCCTTGGGGCATGAGGTACCGTTTCAATCACATCATCGTCATCATCAATTTCCTCAATTGTAAGAGATTGTTGTGGTGCTGGTGCAGGACATATAGCTCGCGCTCCTCCACGTCCACCAGTAGCACCATGAGCTTTTGTTGTAAATTCACGATCAAAATCTTCGGCATCATCTTCTTCGAGATTAATAAATTCTTGATGTTCTTCCAATTGACCGGAGCGTAAATCCTGTTCTTTTTCAATAATGTGGGCACGCTCGCCAATGTGATGTCCTATAGCCATTTTCTTTACACCATTAACTGAATCTTGTACAGTGCGACGGGTTTCGCGAATGCCGCCTGGTCCGGTTTTTGTGCTGCTAGTAGCCTGATAGATTTGTGGACGGCCGTCAGGGCCAGACGACATGGAAATGACAGAGCTAGAACAAAATGCTGCGCCATTGTTTCCAATATCTATAAATGTAATAATTATTTAAATATACATAAGTATTTTGTAATTTGTGTTGTTAATATCCTTTGCAAAAGCAATTCTTTTCAAAATTGTTTGCAACTAGAAAAAAAATCTTAATGATGATATAGGCTTTGTTGTATTTCCTTGGTTAGTGGATTCGCCAGCTTGAAGTTAATGCTGAAAACCCGTGGAGTGATATAGAAATTAATTTATTTAGCCCCAAGTAAAATGAAAACTGCTTAATATGACTAGTTTCCAATTATTTTACTTTGGGCCATTTGCTTTTAGTATTTAAAAAAAAGTTTAAAAAATATTAATAAAGATTATTTAAAAATTAAAAATAAACTATTAAAAGCAATAAATTCGAATCCTTTCAATCTTATATAGGTTTCCTTCACCTCTGATATGATATTTAAATCTTACTACTTTTTTGAAGATTAGTTATTTTATCTACTACATATATAAGGGTTGTATGTATGTATGTGTGTATGTTTGTATTTTATAGCTGGCCACACCAGGGGATCGATTTTTTTTTAAATTTTTACAGGGAGTTACTTTAAGTCTGGAAGTAACAAAAGGCTACTTTTTTTTTTAAATTATTGCTGCCACGTCCACAATACGCCCATTTGTGTGGGAAGGTTAGGTTATGAATTGCCTAACAAAATTACCCAAAGCCATACTGATTCAAACGCGTAGAGTAAAATACATGAAATTTATAACACGTGTAAAGCTTTCCATGTTTGTTTAAATACAGACAAATTTTTAAAAATTCGGGCCGTAAAGGGATAAAAAAGGGGATACAAAATGGAAAAATCTGTAACCTACTATCTTTTGGAGTATATAAGATAGAAACAAAATTCAAAAAGTTTTGTGTTTTCCTTAAAAAATAAACAGACACCGATTTGATGTTTTTTTTTAATTTTAGACCGAAAGGGGTAAAACGGGTTAAAATTATATTTTGGTATTTTTTTTTTTTTTTTTTTTTACTTTTAAGCCAATAAAGACAGAAACATTATTTAAATTGCGTTCGAGAGGTTTAAAAAAATTTATTCCCGATTTTCATATGTTAATTAATTAGTAGGGCTGACTTATAATTTGTTGCAGCTTATGTGGGGCAACCAGTAAATTAAAAAAAAAATATAAAAATGCTTTCGTTTACATCTTTTGATAATAGACAATAGGTTCATTCGTTTACTTTCCCAGTCCAGTAACTTAGCAAATACTGAGTAATTTTACCAAATTTCTCTCACTTAAAATTTTTGAAGTAAAAAGTACGCGAACGGAAAATTTTAACATAAAGTTTACCTACTCAAAACAGCTGATAGATTAAAATATATTGCAATTACTTGATTACTCGAAAATATGCATAACATTTTTTAAGCAAAAACAAGCTGACTTTCGTGAGTGGGGTTAACTTGGTTTTGGGGTTAAAGTCTATTATGACCACCACCACAAACAATGGGCTTGCTTCCTATGCCAAAATATTTTTTTCCGAAATGCTACCTTTTCTTTGAGCACACGAATATATGGACACCCAGCCACAGATATGCTTAAATTGGCTAAGAAAGTGATTCTGAGTCTGTCAGTATAATTTAAGTTGAGTCTCAGACTATTTTTTTGTGCGTTACCTGGAGCAAAACATACTACTAGGGAAAGACTAAGCGTTAATTAAAAAAAAACACGAATATTTAATTGTGGGTATTGATTGACCGCACCGAGTATCCAAGTATTCAGCACTTTTTCAAAAAAAAAAGTAAATATTAAAAAGAAAAAGCCGCAACAAAATTTGCATGGAACCAAAAAACAAGAAATCAACATCCGTATAGGTCGGGACCGTGTCATGAAAGTAGCTTTAAACAGAATTGCGTAATACTCTTTCCTTTTTCAAACACAATTAGGGTGAAAAAATCTTGGCTTTTTTTTAACATTTTAAAAAAAATTATATCTTCTTTATCTTCGCTTTCAGATGACGATTCTATAAGGTACAACGCTGCAATTTGCAAAACAGCCATGTCTGGTTACATTTACTCTTTCCCCTAAACTTAAAGTACTAGCTAGTAAAAATTTTTAATTACTCAGTAAGACAACTGTCTCTTTGTGCTCTCAATTTGTCTTCTGATTTACTGGATTTTGTGTAAACGATCGCAATCCAGTAAAAATATTAAAAAATTTTTAAAAACTTTGAGTAAACGAATGAATTTAATGAATAAACAATTTTACTATGATTGGTGTAGCGAAGCACACCGGGGCTTAGCTAGTTTAATTATAAATTTCTTGGGATCTTGATTCCTTCAACACTCAGAAAAGTTTAATATTGCCCACTTTGTTAGTGGCCTGCGGAGAGTCAAATTTTGAATTAACTTGACCAGGCAATTAATTTACTCCTCTGTAAAAAAAAACATTTTCGAGATTTTACGTAACCTACATTTTGGCCCCAACTATGTATTACAACTCAACTCTGTTTCAGTTGTAATGTGAAATTTGTTATTGTGATATAATATATATTGATATAAAAACAAGTAAGAGCGCTATATTCGGCTGTGCCGAGTCTAATATACCCTTCACATTCGTCTTTTAATATACCCAGCCATCTTTTCTAGCCGAGTTTTTTTGTACTGCAAATAATATAATAAAAATTGCTTGTAAAAGTTTCACAGTCCATAGAAAACTTTAAAAAATTTTAACGTTCGTATAAATAATAAAAATAGAATTGAAAGATTAATAAATGTTGTTAATTTTTATGGGATGTCCTAGACTATTTTTTCCAATATTAATGAATATTTAATCATTACTTCTTGTAGAACATTTGATGTCGAAAGCTGTTATAGTTTCCGAGATATAGCGTATCGAAAATTTCATAAAATTTGTAATTTGTATGGGAGCTACGCCTTCTCCTGCCCCCACCCAAAATTTTTTTTCCAAAGTGTAGGTCTTATTGTACGATTACTTTTTGTAGAACATTTGATGTTGATAGCCGTTATAGTTTCTAAGATTTAGCGCATGAAATATTTCACAAAATATGTGGAATTGTAGAGAAAATACCACTTTCCCTGGTCCTATCTGAAAAAAAATTCCGCTTTTTAGGTCCCTATTTTAAGGGCGTCCGTGCCAAATTTTTTTGCATAAATGGCTATATTTACTGAGATATATAGGGATATATGCGCGGATTTTGTTCAAAAAAATGGGTTATTTGGAGGTTTCGCTTATATCTCGGTCAATAGTCAACCGATTTTGCTGAATTTAAATAGCGATTGTCTCCAGGATATTTCTAATAGTTTGACACCCATAACTGGTCCGGATCACTTTGACTCCGGAAACTTGATTTCAACAGACGGACATTGCCATATCAACTTCACTATCTATAAGGATCCAGAATATATCGAGCCTTTGGTGCAATACCGTAGTAACTCAAAATTTGAATTTTTTGAGCTGGGTATGCAGAAATTATCTTTGGGGAAATATCTATCTAAAGAAAAAAAGATTATGATTCCACCTCTAACTGTTCAGGTTCTACAGCTAAAAATGTCTTTATTGCCTCTAGGTATTTCCAACAATATTTATTTGCAATAATAAAATATTTCCTTTTTGACAAAAAATTTACTAACAGAAAGCAATTTACAAAAAAGTATAAAGCAATATTATTTTTTGCTACGTTTTAGTCACAAAAACACAACTGCATAATTTTAATTTCTTTTTTACTTGTTCGAATTATTTCATTTTACAACTTTGTTATAAAAAAAATAGTTATCATTTCTTCTTATGCTAATGGTTTAATTTAAAAAATCTTTAAAGTTTATTTGCTATAACGATATACATATTTCAATTTCATTTTTAAGTTTGTCATAGGTTTTGTGACAATAACGATACATCATTGATAGGTTGATACAAAGTTCTTAAATATAAATAAATATTTTATATTTTTAATCATTTTTGGGCTTTTTTTAATTAAAAACAGTCCTTTTTATTTAAAAACTTGTAAAAAAATAACTTTAGTAAACGAAAATACTATCAAAAAGATGGTTCAAAACTTCAAATGCATTTTTCTCAGTTCACGATTTTTTGAATTACTACGGTATTGCACCAAAGGCTCGATATATACTTTATGTGGTCGCAAATGAATAATAAAGAAATTACAATCGGAATGACAAATTGATATATACCCTTATCACTATGTGAAGGGTATGATGAAATTGCTTCGTCTCAGGTTAAGATTTGATGAATATAAATTTTTAAGATAAAAGATATCAAAAACTGCCTTAAATTGGTCAACAAATTCACAAAGTTGGGACGTTTGTCTAGGCACTGACACTTACGGAGCTCCTGTCTAACAATGTTTTTTTTTTTAAAAGAGAAAGAATTATGCACGAAATCCTCATAGCAGGTTTGAAGCCGATTATAGGGTCGCAAATGAATAAAGATATTAAAATTGTAATGTAAACTTTTATAACCCATATCCACTATGTAAAGAGCATAAAGAAACAACATAAAAGGAATATGAAAAAAATTTATTATATTTGAGCAGCTAATCAGCCGATCCTTTTGGCGGCGGCTTGGCTTAATATAAAAATATCGGTAAAGCCGCTAGCCGCCAGTTGCGCCGTTACGGCTTGCTTTCCTGGTTACAAAACGGTAAATCTTATATAGTTTGGCTTTATATTAAACTTACCTGTACTCAACAAACGATTCATATTTGGCATTGCTGGAAAACCAAATAATCCACCCATTTGATGAGGATTCTGACGTTCCATTAAAGCATTTTGTTGAAAACCGCCATCAAAATTGGTCAGCATGTTAAAAGGATCGGGCATAAAGGAATTCATTAAACGGTTCATAGAACGCATCTGCATATTCATGGCGTTCATGTGATTTCTAAAAAAATACAGACAAAAATTATTATAGTTACATGATAAAAAAAAAAGTAGGATGCATGACAACTAACTGTACGTGGCTACATAATTGATATTGATTTATTACAGCAATTATGTCTCTACTAAATTTAAATTTTGAAGCCACTTTCTTTTTATTTCCGTCTTTTTTGAAATTTTAAACCAAAACAATTTTTTTTCTCAAATCAAAAACAAACAAAGTAATTGTTTTTTTCATACATTTCAAAACTGTTTACAAGAAATTTTCTTGAAATTTCGAAACAAGTTTATTTTACCCCACTTTAGGGAAAAGCAATTTATTGATTTTCTTTACTCATAAAGAACCATGGTCAGTGGGGTAAACAGCGAAGGTTTAAAGTGAAAAAACATTACATATACATATGTATATTTGTAAATATGTATGTAATAATAACACCATTATCATCGTCACATTCATAGGTACATACAAATATTAATATCTACATCATCATTACTTCGCAATTACATCTACTATTTCATATTATCATATCATTGTTTTATATGAGGGTGATAAAAAAATATTTGAATTTTATAAAATTTTAACTTTTTTAGCAACTTACAAGAACTTTTCACGTTTAAAATGTGTCAAAACAAACTTATTTTCCTTTAAAAAATTTTAAATTTTTTCTGATAATTGCATTGTTTAAAAAACTTACCCAAAAATATCATCATCGAAATCTCCCATTAAAGAACCAAACAGCGACATTTTTATTGTTTATTTTATTATTTTAAGTTGGAATCTACTTATAAAAAGATGCTTGGCAATATTTTTATTTTGCGAAGAATACTTTTGCTTCTGGTTTTTTGGAGCTTGGTTAAAGTAATAATGAAAATTCTACAAATTTCTTTTCGGTTTTAGCGAACCACCTATTTTTGTCTGTAGTCAGAAAGAGAAAGACATAAAAAGGTTTAATAAGCAGTGAAAACAATATAGCCTTCTCTTTTGCGAAAGAGGTCGTGTGTAGATAATATTGCCATACTAGAACATTTTCTTAGTGCTGTAGAATTCAGGGTACACAAGTACTCTGGCAGAATATAACTAAAATTAAATTTTGAACGAACAAGGAAATAAAAACACATTCTAAAATCAAGAATTGTATTCTTAAATTTATCCAAAATCGTTCTTGAAATTTTTAAGTATAATCCACACTTATATAATATTAAATCAAGCCTATTCGAATTGATTTAACAAATCAAGCTTCTTATTTGAATATATTATTTTATATTTAGACATAAAGTGCGATGGTAGCGCGATGGTGCTGCAAAGTGGAAAGTCGCTGGTTCGAGTCCCAGCTACGGGTAGTACGTACAAAAAATTAAATTTTTATATTACAAATATTAAGTATCTATAAAACAAAAATAACATATGAAAAAAAAACTCTTCTTTAATTAATAAAGCTAGCTCAGCTCGCTCCATAATAAAGAAAATGACAAGTTGTGGAATAAAAATTTCTAAATCAGTAAATATAGTAATATTCTGAGGCAGAAGTTAAGGAATGTTAAACAAATAAAGGACTATTGGTAATCTCGTCCCTGCAGCAACTGCAAATTAGTTCCAACGTGTCAAACAAAAGATCATAGAAAAAAACGATGAGTAATAATTTTTGTTGTTTTATTTTCACAGGGAGAGCATAATTTTGACATTTTGGCACTAATCAGCTGGGCCGACGAGACTACCTGGTTCTTTGTATCATGATAAAGGGCGTTCTTTAAGAAACGTTTTTTTAAAACTTGTAAAACAGATTCAATTAAGATTATGTAGCCCTTGATGCGGCAGTATACTTCAACATTTTCAAAATGATTTTTTCTTTAAAGCTAGGCTTTTTAACTAAAATTCCCATAACAACGAAAATATTTTTTGACTCTAAAAATAGTTTTAAATTGTGTGTGGGCTTTATTTCTTTTGGTTCGCTAGGCACATTATCAGGGTTTTTATGGGAGATGATCTTTTTTGTTAATCTATTTTCTGCTTTTGTATAATTACATTAAGCGGCTGTGTGACAGTTAGTATATTATTTACAACATGTAATCCGCAAATAAGTTCGAAAGTGCTTAGAGAAGTTCTTAATGATAAGGCTTTTGAAGACGTATCTCTATCTTTCCACTCGGGTATGTTTTCCAATGCCTCTATTATGTGCATTATTTTTTCTGCAGATTTTATAATTGAACCATCACGATCCACCCATCGTGTTTCTTATATTGGAGACAGCTTTGTACCCAGATATTTCAAAAAGACTGCTTAACGCCTTGGATGTTATTTCTTAAAAAATTTACAATTTTTATATTATTGGTACCTCGTTGCCTTTCGATATTGAGTGGTCAAGTCTATGGGAATAGCAAAGCGTTTCTTTTGCATGTTTTGCGGTTTCTTGTACTTTCTAATCGAAAACCATATGAATGACTAACTTCGCATAAGGCAATTCGATATAAATTATTTCTTTTGAGAAAAGAGCCAATTACTCATTTCCATGCCATCGAAACAAATTTAAAGTCTTATATTTACAACAGTTATAGATTCAAAATTTTTTTTGATTAAGTTTGGCATCTTGCCCTTTACTTAGACTGAAAATGGAGATGTTTAGCACCACCATGCAATTGAAAAGCTTTAATTTAAGTTATGGTAGGTATGAATAGGTATCTTTGCATAAGTTATTTTTATGTAAATTGTTTTTGTTAAATGTCAACAGTTTGGAAGAAGGAGTCATGACACCTCTGATAAAAAAAAAGACATTTGAGAATTATACCAATGATTTTTTAACTTAGTATAATTTCTATTAGCTGTCATATTCAAGAAAAATTTTGACTTAGAAAAATACTACAATCTTTCCTAGACAAATTTACACACAAAAAAATCTATAGGTTATATTTCCTTAAAATATGGTATAAATTCAACTAAAAAAAAGGGTAGAATGGCAGTAACTATGTTTCTAAGGTAAATGCCTTAAATTTTAGTTGGTTCCCATGTTCGAAAAATCAACTAAAAAATTAGACAAAGTTACTTACAAACTTTATTGAACCAAAAATTTACCTTTTTTAAATTAGCTAATCTCCAAACCAAACTAAAATGTTTTTATTTTGATTCACAATATTTTATTAAAAACTTTAGAAAAAAAATCTTGCCCATATTACACATTTAACTTTATTTATGCAGGTATGCTCTAGAGGTTAATTTGTTTTGGAAGTTGAAATAAACGCGAAAAAGCCTTTTAAAACTTGAAAAAAGCTTTCATGGTTAAATGCAATTTCTTACTTTTTGGTACCGTCTAAACAAAATAAACCTCTGGAACATACCTGAGAGGAAAACATTTACCGGGTTCCAAAGGATATCTTGAACTCTCTTTTTTCGGAAGCCGAACTTGCCATTAGTATGCTACTGCATTGATTCTTGAACTGGCTGCCAGAAACAGTTCTGTGGATAAGAAAATTGTTTGTTAAAAACCTTGAGGTGTTTTTAAAACCTCTCTATGGACTGCTTCTGCATTTCCTAAAAAAAATAAAATTCTAAATTTTTTATTTTATTTTATATAAATTATTTTACGTACCTTTGTTTTCTAAAACATTTTTTACCATTGACAACTAAATACAAAAACAAACAGTAAAAAATTATTACGTAGACGATACCTAATTCGCTTAGTAACACTAGCTTGGAATTTTGGTAATGTGCGATTTGAAATCATCTATTTGACTTAGTTAGTAAAACTATGTTTTTTGTGTTCATACAAAAAGAAATTAACTAACGAAGCTTAGTCAATATAACCTCGATTATTTTTTTGTGTGTATAAATCCAACTAAAACAAGTAAGAGCGCTATATTCGGCTGTGCCGAATCTTATATACCCTTCACATTGGTCTTTAAATATACCCAGCCGAGTAATTTTGCACTGCAAATAATTTAATAAAAAACCTTGTGCGAGTTTTAAAGCCCATAGAAAAAATAACAAAATTTTAACGTTCGCATGAATAATATAAATAGATGAAGAAGATTTGAGGTCGAGAGTTTTAAAAGTTTTCGACATTATTCATATTTAAAGGTTAATAAAACTTGTTAAATGTTTCAGTTCCCCCTGCTCTTCTCCAAATTTTTCTCCAAAATGTATGAATTATTTGATTATTACTTTTTGTAGAATATTCGAAGTCGATAGCTGTAATAGTTTTCCGGAAGTAGCGTATCAAATATTTTATAAAAATTGTTAATTTGTATGGGAGCTACCCCCTTTTTTGTCCTCACTCAAAAATTTCTTTCTTTAAAGTGTAGGCCTTAATTCCCAATTACTCTTTGTAAAACATTTCATTTCGATATCTTTCATAGTTTCCGAGATATAGCGTACCGAATATTTTATAAAAATTGTTAATTTGTATGGGAGCTACCCCTTTTTTTGCCCCCACTCAAAAAATTTTTTCTTTAAAGCGTAGGCATTCTTGCGCAATTACTTTTTGTAGAACATTCCATTTTGATATCTGTTACAGTTTCCGAGATATAGCGTATCGAATATTTTATAGCAATTGTCGATTTGTATGGGAGCTACCCCTTTTTTTGCCCCCACTCAGAAAATTTTTTCTTTAAAGTGTAGATCTTTGCGTACAATCACTTTGTGTAGAACATTTTACGTCGATAGCTGTTATAGTTTCCGAGATATAGCGTATCGAATATTTTGTAACAATTGTCGATTTGTATGGGAGCTACCCCATGTTTTGCCCCCACTCAAAAAATTTTTTCTTTAAAGTGTAGATCTTTGCGTACAATCACTTTTTGTAGAACATTTTATGTCGATAGCTGTTATAGTTTCCGAGATATAGCGTATCGAATATTTTATAACAATTGTCGATTTGTATGGGAGCTACCCCATTTTTTGCCCCCACTCAAAAAATTTTTTCTTTAAAGTGTAGATCTTTGCGTACAATTACTTTTTGTAGAACATTTTATGTCGATAGCTGTTACAGTTTCCGAGATATAGCGTATCGAATATTTTAGAACAATTGTCGATTTGTATGGGAGCTACCCAAGTTTTTGCCCCCACTCAAAAAATTTTTTCTTTAAAATGTAGATCTTTGCGTACAATCCCTTTTTGTAGAACATTTTATGTCGATAGCTATCACAGTTTCCGAGATATAGCGTATCGAATATTTTATAACAATTGTCGATTTGTATGGGAGCTACCCCATTTTTTGCCCCCACTCAAAAAATTTTTTCTTTAAAGTGTAGATCTTTGCGTACAATCCCTTTTTGTAGAACATTTTACGTCGATAGCTGTTATAGTTTCCGAGATATAGCGTATCGAATATTTTATAACAATTGTCGATTTGTATTGGAGCTACCCCTTTTTTTGCCCCCACTCAAAAAATTTTTTTTTAAAGTGTAGATCTTTGCCTACAATCACTTTTTGTAGAACATTTTATGTCGATAGCTGTTATAGTTTCCGAGATATAGCGTATCGAATATTTTATAACAATTGTCGATTTGTATGGGAGCTACCCCATTTTTTGCCCCCACTCAAAAAATTTTTTCTTTAAAGTGTAGATCTTTGCGTACAATCACTTTTTGTAGAACATTTTACGTCGATAGCTGTTATAGTTTCCGAGATATAGCGTATCGAATATTTTATAACAATTGTCGATTTGTATTGGAGCTACCCCTTTTTTTGCCCCCACTCAAAAAATTTTTTCTTTAAAGTGTAGATCTTTGCGTACAATCACTTTTTTTAGAACATTTTACGTCGATAGCTGTTATAGTTTCCGAGATATAGCGTATCGAATATTTTATAACAATTGTCGATTTGTATTGGAGCTACCCCTTTTTTTGCCCCCACTCAAAAAATTTTTTCTTTAAAGTGTAGATCTTTGTGTACAATCACTTTTTGTAGAACATTTTATGTCGATAGCTGTTATAGTTTCCGAGATATAGCGTATCGAATATTTTATAACAATTGTCGATTTGTATGGAAGCTACCCCATTTTTTGCCCCCACTCAAAAAATTTTTTCTTTAAAGTGTAGATCTTTGCGTACAATCCCTTTTTGTAGAACATTTTATGTCGATAATTGTTATAGTTTCCGAGATATAGCGCATAAAATATTTCACCAAATTTGTGCAATTGTAGGAAAAATACCCCTTCCCCTGGTCCTATCTGAAAAAACTTTTTCCATTATTTAGGTCCCTTCTTTAGGAGTATCCGTGCCAAGTTTTGTGGCAAGAGTGACTATACTTACTAAGATATATAGGGATATATGCACGGATTTTGTCCTAAAAAAAATGGGTTACTCTGGGTTTTCGCTTATATCTCGGTCAATAGTGAACCGATTTTGCTGATTTTAAATAGCGATTGTTAGCGGGATATTTCTGATCGTTTGACACCATTAACTGGTCTGTATCTTTTTTATTTGACTCCGGAAACTTGATTTCAACAGACGGACAGACGGACAAACGGACAGACGGACATCGCTAAATCGGCTTCCCTATCTATAAGGATCCAGAATATATATACTTTATGGGGTCGCAAATGAATAATAAAGAAATTACAAACGGATTGACAAAGTGATATATACCCTATCACTATGTGAAGGGTATAAAAAGGGTAGAATGGCAGTAACTAAATTTCTTAGGTAGTAATTTAATGTTTTTAGTTGATTCTCATTTTCGAAAAATTAACTAAAAATTAATTTAAATTTACTTATAAACTTTTTTAAGCTAGCAACAATACCAAAGTACACTATCCTTATAGTTTAAGTAAAACTTACTATTTTCGTTAGATAAATTATCTTGACTTCAAACCAAACTAAATTTTTTTTTTGTAACGCAGCGATGCATTCACGGACATACCCTATCATGTTCCAAATCAAATTTTCTGTAAATATTTATGAGTCAAGGGAGGGGCTTTTTACAGATATTGCAAATCGATTACAAAAAAAAAACGATCCGCCCTTACATGCAGACACTGATATGTGATATATGTATCGTTACCTTAATATATAAAGGCCCTAACTCGTATTTTTTCAGACCAGGTTTTTTGACTAAACAAAAATCTGGACTTTTTTAAAAACAATATAAATTGTATAAAGACTCACGTCAGACAAATTTATTCTAAAGGTTATTGGTAAGTGGCTTCCCAGACGTAATAAATTAAACAAATCGTTTAATTGTTCTAATTTTAACTTTTAAAGTTTCCTTAAAGTGGCCTTATCATTTTGCTAATGTGTATGCTCATACACATACATATGTACGTATTTATGTTCGTTTATACTTGGTTTATTGCTGTTTTACACTCTAAAATTAGAAAAAAAATTAAAACTTGAATTTAAGTGGCCAATTACACCAACTAGGTGACCACAAGAAACGAAATTTTTGTTTAAGATAAGAATGTTATTTAAGTTTTTAGTTTACAAGAAATTTTTATATCTTTAATCTAAATTAGTTTCATAAAATAAAAATCCTCCTAATATTTTCACAATTTTTTTCTATAAAATCCGGTTTTTTGCTTTCAAACATTTATAGCCTTCTTTCTACTTGATCTTTAAACGTTAACATGTGTCGGAGCATTTTTATTTTGTTAGCTGTCGTAGGCACTTTGACCAGTGGCAGTATTATTAAAAAACATATTCCCCAATTAGATGGTCGCATTGTTGGGGGCGAAGGAACTACTATTGAATCTCACCCATATCAGGTATCTGTACGAATATTTAACTCCCACATTTGTGGTGGCAGCATCGTTAAGGATGATGTAATTATTACTGCCGCTCACTGCATTTACACTTTCTTTGGCCATGCTTTCTACAGTGTAAAATATGGTACCACTTCTCTTGATAGCAGTAAAAATGTGGTTGCGGTTAAAGAAATGTTCAGAAATGAAGACTTTGATTCTTCTGTCATCAGCAACGACGTTGGTTTGATTTTTTTGGAATCAAAAATTAAATTCAGTCCTTTTGCCCAACCCATTCCGTTAGCTTCGGAAAGTCCTGTCGCAAATACAACAGCTGTAGTTACCGGTTGGGGTACTTTATCCGAAAATGGAGTGCCTTCAACCACCTTGCAAGAGGTATCTGTTCAAATAATTGACAAATCCTACTGTCAAAACCAATACATAAATATCAACGAAGTTACTGACAAGATGTTATGCGCTGGCGCTACCAGTGGTGGTAAAGATGCTTGCCAAGGTGATTCCGGGGGACCTTTAGTAGTAAACGGTAAATTGGTTGGCATTGTTTCATGGGGAACTGGTTGTGGTCGTCCGGAATACCCTGGGGTTTACAGTAATGTGGCCGCTTTTAAGGACTGGGTTGACTCAAAAATTTCTTTAATGTGAAATTTAATCTGAAATTTAAAAAGAAACTAGATAAAATATTGTATTAAGGGGCCTTTTGGGACTCAGGCGCTTTATGTGGTCGATGTTTGGTAATTAAAGATTATATAAGCTTAAAATGGTTCTGTTGAAATTGTATTACATTTGTAATTAAGTGCGTGTATGCGATACTGCATATATAATATTTAATCATATAGTAATGTATTACTTAGTAATAGAAATCTTAAGTCTGAAATCTAACCTACTAATACAGAAAATATAATAATATATAATAAAGTATGTAAAAAAAACAATTACAATCAATAAAACCTAATTTAGAAAAAAAATTTTTTTTTTTTCAAACTTTGCCATTGCTTTTGGTTTATTGCTATAAAAGATTTTTTAGAAATAAATCAAGGCCTTGAAATAAATTTAAAAAAAAAAATCAATAAATTTGTTTTTGACAGTTGATAATTTGACAGATCCCATACTTTATATTTCAATTGGCCACCCTTGGAAATGACAGGCAGATGCTTTTTCAACATCCGGACTTTGGCATGTTAAAATCTTTCAAGAGATAGGTATAGGCTTTTAAAATATTTTTAAGCTAAGCTTTGCTTGATAATCTGGCAAAATACATATGTTTTAGTTTCACATTCTTAGAATTAAAATCCCAAAGAACATAGCAACAGCCTACCAAGAATGTGAAAAAGTATTTTTTGCCCAGTTTGTTAACTTTTGGATTCAATCTGGGTCAATAGAATTTTTTTTCGTATTTTTAGACTCGCTTCTTATACAATGAAAAAAAAATTATAAAAATGTGTAGAAAGTATATTTTGCACTGCTAGTTGACCTCAATCTTGATCTCAATCAAAATGAAAAATGTAATACTATATAATATTTACCCTCTTTTTTGGTGTGGCAAATAATCAAAAAAAAAAAATTCGTTAATATTCATTTAAGACCCCATAAGATGTATATACTGGATCCTTATAGATAAGGAAGTCGATTAAGCCGATTATTATATATAAAAAAGGGGTGTATGTATGTATGTATGTACATATGTATGTATGTTTGTATTTTAAAGCTGGCCACACCAGTGGATCGATTTTTTTTAAATTTTTACATGGAATTACTTCAAGTCTGGAAGGAACAACATGCAACTTTTTTTTTGGAAATTATTCCTGCCACGCCCACAATACGCCCATTTGTGTGAAAAGGTAAGGTTATTAATTACCTAACCAAATTAACCATAGCCATACTGATCAAACACGTGGAGAAAAATTCATGAAATTTATAACACGTTTTAAGCTTTACAGGCTTTTTTAAATGCATATGAGTTTTTAAAAATTCGGCCCGTTAAGGGATAAAAAGGGGACAAAAAGGGTAAAATCCTACTATCTTCTAAAGTATAAAGATAGAAACATAATTTAAAAAGTTTTGCGTTTTGCAGGTATCTGGTGTTTTTTCTTTAATTTTGAACTGAAAGGGGGGAAAAAGGGTTAAACTTATAGTTTGGTACTTTTTGTTTTTTTTTTTAACCAATAAAGATAGAAACATTATTTAAATTGCGTTCGATAGGTCTTAAAAAATATGAATATGTTTTTCGTACTTTTTTCAATTTTTGACACAAAGGGGGAAAAAAGGGTTAAAATATTTATTGATTTTTTAGGCATTTTTGAAACTTTTAAACCAATAAAGATAGAAACATTATTCAAATTGGGTGCGACAGGCCTAAAAAATATTAGTACGGTTTTGGGTCCTTATTTAGTTATTGGACCCTAAAGGGGAAAAAGGGTTAAAATTATGTTTAAGTAATTTTTGTAACTTTAAAACCTATAAAGATAGAAAAATTATTTAAATTGAATTCGTCAAATTACCAAAATATGTTTATCTGTAAATAAAGGTCTAAAATTATATATAGAAGTTTATAAAAAAATTTTTGACAACTAAAGCTCTCTGGATATCTCCAGAACTATAAACCTTATAAACTCCCAATTTTTATATGTTAATTAAAGAGTAGGGCTGACTTATAATTTGTTGCAATTTATGTGGGGCAACCAGTAAATTAAAAAATATATAAATGCTTTTATTTACATAGTTTGGTAATTTTACTATGATTGGTGTAGCGAAGCATACCGGGGCTTAGCTAGTTTATCTTAAAAAGGGGGTTATTCTGCATTTCGATTACGTTTCCGCATTCAAATATGCATATATTAAGCTAGAAATAAAAAATTAATTTATTAATTTTTAATAGAAAGAAAAAATACGAAAAATCCAAAACATACTAATAAAAAGTTATTTGTGACAAAACTACTTCACAGTAAAGAAGGTCGACGGAAAAAATTTCGATTCGAATCGAAATGCAAAAAAAGGGGTCAAAATAATGTCACTATTAAAACAAAACGTCTTACGTATACTTTATATATTGCCGGCTAAATTATGGATTTTTTTGGAAAGGAGCAGGGAATCCCCCGTTGAAAAATTTTTTATGCGTTTTATCTAAAAATATTTTGAAGTTTGTGCTTAAAAAATGTTAATATCATTATTGTAATTTGTTAACTGCTTACAAAAAAAGCTGAGTTCAAAACCAAAATAACGATTTTTAATACAAGGTGGGCCAAAAGAAATCAGCCTTTCGGAATATGCTCTTGTTTTTGCAAATGGCGGCCAATGCCAAATCTGTTTTGGCGTTTGTAAACTAGACAGGTGTGAAATAGAAGTGAATAAGCCACTCCCCATGAACGCGAAATAATCGTGTCTATTTTTTGTGTAACAATGAGTTTGCGGTATTGGGGAAGCGGGCCGTTTGGCCACCAACCTTGAAGAGTATGGGGCCAAACGAGACACTGCCAAGAGTGGCCGGCCCCGAAGCTCCCGTTTTGCCGAGAATATCACCGCTGTTGTCAAGGATGTCTAGCTGTCGCTAGAAACATCGACCAGACGCCGTGCCTTGCTATTAGCCGGTCGTCCCTAAGGCGAATTCCGGTTAAAGGCCTGCTCATGCTGGCGTACAAAGTCCAGTCCGTACATCAGCTGCTGCCAGTCGACCGCTAAACGCGTGCAACATACGACCAAACCATCCTCAATCTCGAGGCCAAAGTGGACGATTTTTCGACCAAAATCATAATGGGCGATAAGGCTTATTTCCACCACAGCTGGTACGAGAAGAAGCCAAATTATCCCTTCTAGGTCACAGAAAATTTACAAGTGATGCACGAGGAAAAAAATATGAAAACCAAACAACATCGGATTACTTTATTTGATCCACCTTGTATATGTACATAAATGTTGTTTTTTATTTAACCAAAAATATAAAGAAAATCTATAAGCGATGTTGTAGTCAATCCACTCTCTTAATGCGGAAATATTACGATAAACGCCATAGTATCCAAGGCGGCCACAACCAACTCCCAATTAAACTAAACTACTCAAATGACCATCAAGTGGCTCCCATAATCACCTTGGCAAACATCTTAACCGCCATAATAAGTACCAGCGTACAACATTTTATCAGTGACTTTATTTATACTTCTGTATTTCTTTCCGCAATAGGACTTCTCGATCATTTGAACGGAAACTTGTTGCAAAAAGACCAACGAAATGTCATTGTTATTGGTTGATAAGACGAAGTTTTCATTTGTTAACACCAGCAAGCGTGGAAACATTTTGAACGGTTGAGAGCGTAAAGCCCAATTGCCCGACCGAATGCTAAATTTTTTGAAAGTTGATAAAGAAAGACATTTTAAGAAACAGCAACTTTCTATTACTTTAAGATTTACCAAAAATTTTGAAGTCGAAAAACAAGTTTTTGGTTCATGCACATTTTAAGCTTCTTCCACCCCTAGAAAAGATTTGTAGCTACGCTAATGACTAGACCAAAAACAAAAAAAACCTTAAAAAAATAGTTTCAGTTCTTTTTTAACTTTGGATTCATTTTCACTTCATCTCTTATTTTAAACATTTTGAAAGTACAAAAGCTCCTTAGTTTTACCATATTTCAAGCCATATGTTACTTTCATAAGAAGTTATATTTAGCTGTTATCACAAAAACTCAAAAGAGAGTTGAAAAATTCCAGCAAATTTTTGAAAATGACTGAAACCCCCTTACTAAGAAAATTGCGAATTTTAAAATTTAGGTTTTTTCCGCCCTAAATTTCCCCCGTAACAATTTAAAAAAAAAAAATAACCATAAACGCAAAAAATAACCCAAAATTTAGGGTGAAAACCCCTAACTTGGTAACAGTGGTGTACTTGTTGTGTTTAATTAATATTGATTATACGCCATCAGGGCAGATAATTTGAAAGCAATTTTAATATGTAACAGCTAAATACTTACGCTCATATTAATAATAAACCCTCTATAATTAATAGGAAAACATTTTAAAAAATTTCACATTGCAGTGGGCTATACGTTTTTACAAACACAAACTAAAAATTTTTGTTGATAGAGGCTACGGCAAACATTCATGAAATATGGAAGGCATTTATTGTAACTAACCTTTATCATTTAATTAAATATGTTTCTTTATTGATTAATTTGGTTTTTCTTTTCTTTTTTGTTCTCATATTTCCTTTTTTCTTAATATTTTCTTATTTATACCACTATTTAATACAAACACAACGTAATTTGACAGCTTGTGTCCTAACATAATGGCTCAGCCTTGTGCTGTAAAGCTTATTATTAAACTTATGTTTAACACCTAAAATTTCCTTTTCATGCGGTCATTTTTGTGTTAGCAACAGTTCGTGTGAACTATAAGTTATCAATATTCCGATACTAAATTTTAAAGTAAGCCACATAAAACAAGTAAGAGCGCTTTATTCGGCTGTGCCGAATATTATATACCCTTCACATTATTTCGTATTGCAAATATTATAATAAAAGTACCTTGTGCCGAGCTTAAAGTCTTAAGCAATCCTAGTTTTAAATGAAAAACTACAAAATTTTAACCTTTTGATGAATAATAGAAATACTATGTGGAAGGTTTGAGGTCAAGAGTCTTAAAAGTTTTCGACATTATTTGTGTTGAAATTAAAAAAAAATAATTCGTATGGAGGGTCCTAGTACCCCTGCTCCTCTCAAACTATTTTATCCAAAATGTAAGAATTATTTGATCATTACTTTTTGTAGCACTTTGGAAGTCGATAGCAGTTAAAGTGTCGGGGGGGTTCCTCTCCCACTGTTTCTATCCAAATAATTTTTTCCCAAAATGTCAGCATTATTTTCCAATTACTTCTTGTAGATCATTTTATTTTGATAGCTGTTACAGCTTCTGAGGTATAGCGTTTCGAGAATTTCCTAAAAATTGTTCATGTGTGTGTGGGCTACTCTTAAAATTTGAAGTCGATAACTGCTATAGTTTCCGAGATAAAGCGTTTCAAAATGTTCACAAAAACTGTTAATTTGTATTTTTTTTCAAAATGTATTTCACAAAATTTTTGCAATTGTAGGGGAAATACCACTTTTTCTGATCCCATCTGAAAAAAAATTTTATTAGTTTAAAGTTTAAAGTTTTATTTTGTTGGAATTTTCATTTCTATTAAAAAACTGATTTTTTAGATTAAAAAAAATTTAGAGACTGTCGAACCACAATCTTTTTTATTAGCGGAACAATAGATTACCCAGGATACGAATATTTTAAACTGTAGTCAAACTTTTGCAAATAATAAAAGTATGAATTATTTTTATTTTAACACAAGTTTGGTTTTCCCTAAAATCTAAACAAGGGGGGTATGGGGTGATAATGAGTCTTACAGAGCCTCTTTATCCAAATGTCAACCTCGTCCTTCTCGTGGCTACCTTCCTTTTTCTAACAAACAGATTCTGACGACCGAGTCCTTGGCGGTATAGCCATGTCAACACCTAATACATAGTAGCAAATTACTATGGCTAAGCGATGAGATGTGGCAAGTTTATGTTTTGAGGTCACGTCTGCACAAAAATAGCTTTATGGCAGCAGTAATGCCACCAAATTGGGGAAACTAAAGATTGATATCCTATGATTTCCGAAACTTAACTTTACCAATAATTTAACAACAGAAAGAAACCGCATGGACTTTTTGATTATGAAAACTAGCACAACTAACATCTGAGTGCAGAGGGCTGCACATTGAGGTACTGGGAATAGGTTAAATGAGATGAAACTCTAGCGGAGAACAACATACTGCAAATAGTGATCTAATGATATATTCTGGTATGCCAAACTCGGCTGACACAAACAGGCGAGATCTTCGTGTGCCAAAGTACTCAGGCGCGAAAGGGCTTTGTTCGAATAGCGTCTGTGTGCTAGGGTTCTTGATGCCCCCAAAGGCAGCAGGAACTTTTGGTCATCTGTTAAGAGAGTAAGGAACAACGCTGGTTCTTCAATCCCTGCTCTGTTAAAAAATGACATATTAGTCACCGACCCGGTTGAAAAGGCTAACCTTTTGGCTGAAATATTTGCAGCAAATTCATATTTGTCGGAAAGCAACCAACCACTGCCCGAGCTTGAGAGATTGTCTGGGACTATGCCAGACATATTCTTTCGAGCTCGTGCAGTTAAAAGGGTTCTTTTGGATCTCAACACCAGTAAGAGTCCCCTGGGCCGGATGGTATACCAGCACAGGTTTTAAAAGAATGTTCTTCGACGCTATCGCGTCCATTAGCTAACCTTTTCAGCCGTATTTACCATGCCAGAGTATTCCCGACGTGCTGGAAAGTAGCTAATGTTACGCCGATCTCCAAAAAGGGAAAGGCTGAAAACCCTGAAAATTACCGACCAATAGCAATTTGTTCAGCGATCTCCAAGGTTATGGCGAGTATGGTTAACTACCGCCTGGTTAACTATCTGGAGATAAACGGTTTACTAAGCGACCGCCAGTATGGCTTTCGTAGAGGACGGTCTACGGGGGACATACTGGCCTTTCTGAAAGAAAAATGGTGTACCTCAATTCATCATTTTGGCGAAAGTAAAGTGGTGGCTCTGGACATATCTAAGGCGTTTGATAGGGTCTGGAAATGTGCGCTTCTATCTAAATTAATCGCTTTTGGTGTCGGTGAAAAATTTTCTCGATTTATATCGAGTTTTCTCAGAGATCGCACTATTCGTGTTGTTATAGATGGGATCTGTTCCAACGAGTTCAGAATCAATTCAGGGGTACCGCAAGGCTCCGTCCTCTCTCCTACTTTATTTCTTATCTTTCTGAATGACCTTCTATGTCAAACTTCAAATCCTATTTACTCTTTAGCAGACGACAGCAGCATATGCCATTCATACTCTTTTGACCATAGGCCTAGCTCTCTGGAGATTGGAGCTAGGAGACAGAGTATGAATGTTTCGATTAACCGCGATCTGATGGTAATCTCACAATGGGGCGGTGCGAATAGGGTCGATTTTAATGCCCGTAAGACCCAATGTTGTCTTCTGACACATAAACGCACAATGGGCGATGCTGCCTCGTCTGTATTAATGGATGATATAATTATTGAGAGGACAGAGACTCTTGATGTTCTGGGCATGAGAATCCAGTGCGATGTCCGCTGGACGGAACACATTTTTCTTGTGTCGAAAGAAGCATCGAAATGTCTTGGTTTTCTTAAACGGTGTAGGAATTACTTTACAACATCTGATCTTCTCAATATTTATACCACCTATATCCGACCAAAAATGGAATATTACTCTCATGTATATGCTGGTGCCCCAAGGTCTATTTTGGGGCTACTTGACCGCGTACAGGAACGAGCGAAGATACTCATCGGCGACGTTGTGGTATCTAACCGTCTTGATTCACTGGAACACCGTCGTGATGTGGGGTGTGTTTCGCTGTTCTATCGATACTATAATGGAATGTGCTCTGAGGAAATAATTGGATTTGGAATATACTACAGTCCATTTTGGAATATAGTTCATCCACGTAACAACATTTTTCAAAATTTTACGGGAGAAACAAAAACATTTTCTATATTAAAAAAATAGATTTGGGACTTTTTGTTAGTTATTTTTTTTTGCATTTTAGCTGACGATATGTATGTAGGTACTGCAAATAAAGGCGGTGGCATATAGAATCCGTCGTGCTTCAAGCGTTGTATTTTTTAACTGACACTAACGTAACAACGAAAGAGGTAAGCACATAGAATCCTTTATAAACGGATGTTAAATCAGCAGATTTTTTATATTTTATATGCCCGCGTGCAAAAACAACTAAACAAAATTAGGGTTATGAACCAGCTGGTAGTTTTCAAAGTACTTGACGTACGTTAAAAGTTGCCTAACTTTAGTACATTGCGTTAAGAGAGACGTACTGGATGTGACATTGTTCATAATAAAACATGTTTTTCAACTTAGCTGTCAGTTAAAAAAGGCGAGGTATGACGTACGACGGATTCTATGTGCCACCGCCTTAAGTAGCAGCATTAAAAGCAAACTTTGCTTGGAGTTTAACACTCATGTATGTGTGTATATATACGTCATAAGATCAAGGACACCAAACAGGTGACTGAAAGCAAGTAAACTGCTTTATATTTCAGATAACGATAAATAATTTTTAATTTTCCTCAAAATTTATTTTGAGGTTTGTTCTTAATCTAAATTAGTTTCATAAAATTTATAGTCTTTGCAAAATTGGCAAACTTTTTTGCTATAAAATGATACGTTTTCTTTGCAATTGATCATAGACTTTCAATCAATTTAATAGAGTAACAATGTATCGCAGTATTTTTCTCTTATTAGCTGTTTTGGGCACCTTAAGCAGCAGCAGTGTTATTAACACACGTGTTCCCCAGCTGGATGGCCGGATTGTTGGGGGCATAGATGCTGAAATTGAGGATTTCCCATATCAGATATCTTTACGAGCTTACGGCCGTCACGTTTGTGGTGGTAGTATTCTGACAAAAGATGTTATCTTAACGGCGGCTCATTGCGTTGATGGCCTAAGCCCCATTGCCTTAAGTGTGGAAATTGGCACCACTAATGCTGGTGTTAATAAAAATGTTATCTCAGTAAAACAAATTACCCAACACGAAAACTTTGACTATTCAACTGTCAACAATGATGTTGCTTTAATAGTTTTGGCAAGGAGTATTACCTTCAGCGCTTCTGCTATGCCAATTTCATTAGCTTCTGAGATTCCTGCCCCAGACACACCTGCCGTGGTTACTGGATATGGAAGAACGGCCGAGAATGGAATGCCTTCCCGTACTTTGCGACAGGTGTCCGTCCAAATCATCGAAATAACCTATTGCCGGGATAAATACAAAGGTTTTAATCCAGTTACTGATAAAATGCTTTGCGCTGGTACCTATGTTGGGGGTAAAGATTCTTGCCAAGGTGATTCTGGTGGTCCCTTGGCAGTTAAAGGTAAATTGGTAGGTGTGGTTTCATGGGGAGCTGGCTGTGGCCGTCCTGGCTACCCTGGTGTTTACAGTAGCGTTTCCGCCTTAAGAAGCTGGATTCTGTCTCAATTAGACAATTTATAAATAAATTAAAATAATTAAAAATTATAAAAAAAAATAATTAATAAATCAGAAATTATAAAGTTACTATAGAATATTGGTTACAAATATGATTTTATTGGTACTTAATGGATACTGGATCTTTAAAAAAGTCTTCTTAAATGCTTTGTCAGTGTTGTGTTAATACAGTGTTAAAATCTAATTCAAAACTGATATATGACTAGTTCTTAAGTGACATTAACCAGTTAAATCGCTAATATCATTTATTAAAAGGACTTGTTATTTTATTATTATGATTGTCCTAAATAAAAAATTTTAGTTAGTAGGGCTTGAGAATATTTGGCAAAAATATTTTCAGAAATGATCTTGTTGAGATAGAGATTCTGGGCAAAAACTTATGCAAATTTTTATTCTGCCTGATTATGATTGTGAAATTTTGCTTTCATTAGTTTACCTTATGGTTAAAAATATATTACAAGGTTATATGTGCATAGAAGTTGAGAAAACCAATTACATTTTTTTTGTACTTACAAATAAAATCTGCCAGCAAAGTAAAGTTGGACTGTTAGTCAGAAAAGAGTTATTCATATAAAAAATATAAAGTGCAGCCAAATTTATTAATAATTCAATCAAATTCAGTGACACTTTGATACTAAAAACCATTTTTAATTTGACGAGACAATGATATTCAAATGCAATGTCTAAGGCAAGACACATTCAACCAGGTAATATTAAGAACCCAGCAGATTAAAATCAATTTGACATTTTTTTAATTTTTCTGACATTCTACCGTTCAAACACAAAAAGGAAATGCAGAGAGCAAATTTTTTGAATTCGCCTTGAGCTTACCTTGCTGAATGTGCCTTGGTTTAAGGCAGATTGTTGTCAACTTAGTGACAAAAAGGACTTTTAATAAGTGCTTACATACAGCAAACAGTGTATATTTTCTTGGTCCTTATAGATGGGAAAGTCGATTTAGCGATGTCCGTCTGTCGGAGTTATGGTTGAAATCAACTTTTTAAAGCCTTCCAATATCGCACAGACTCGTTAGTGGTATTGAACTATTTGAAATACCTGCAAGCAAAACGTTATTTAAATTCAGCAAAGTCGCCCGATAACTGACCTAGAGATAAGCCAAAAACCAAGACTGCCTCTGTTTATCTCTTTAAAATTTGTACATAAAAACCTCTACAACTGCCCCGGAGTTGCTCTGTACCATGCGAAATAAAAGACCGACTCCCATACATTTTTTTCTACAAACATTTTTATAGAACAAACCTACCCTGACTCCGCCCATAACAGGGTTGCCATACGAAGTTTAATTTTTTTAATCGCTCCTAAGCTACCAGGGTGCTCCTATAAAGATAAAATGTAAGACCGACACCAATTATTTTTTTCTTCCAAACATTTTTATAAAACATACTTACCCCTATTTCCAACCCCTAACATAGTTGCCCAAAAAAATTTGAAAAAAATTAAGTTAAAACCCCCACAAATTCCCTGTAGTCGGCTCTACAGGAATGAAATGTATCACAGAACCCCATTCCTAGAACTTACCCCCTAACTACATCACCTAAGGGAGTTGTCATACAAAATTAACAAAAATTATGTAAAAACGCCCATAGCTTCTCCAGAATCGGCCTTAGCTTCCACCGCTAATGCTTGATTTAAGTAAAGTTTACTTAGATTATTTTTTGTATGTAGTCGAGTAGAATGCATTTTTGAAAGCAGCTACGCAGTTTTATCATCAGTACTCTTTGAACGGTAGCAGTGTATTTTGGCTGTAAACATCATTTATTTTAACTTACATGTAACAGAGATGGATAATGCATGACCGTTAGTCAAGTGTTGCCGAAGAGACTTTTAATAGAAAAAAGCCTAGTGTATATGGAAAAGTAAACCTCATCCTAACAAAATAAAAAAGGAGGAAAATATATATTCCGCTTTCCTTTCTCTGTTACGTGTAAGTTAAATAGGTGATGTTAAGGGCCAAAAGACACAACTACCGTTCAAAAAGTACTGATAATGATATTGCGTAGCTGTTTTCGAAAATGCATTCCCAAATAGGCAAAAATCGGCCCAAAATAAGAAAAAATTGTTTTTTTTAATAATCGATGAATTTACGTCTAAAAGAAAACAAAAATCATTAAACTAATCAACAAATTTATCACAAACTAAATAAACGACTTGTTTTGATAAAAATGTCACACCTTCCAAAAGATTCAAATCTTCCAAAAGGTTTTTTCTTAATAAAAAATAGTTTCTTACAGAAATAAAGTGTCAAATACATTTTAAAGTATTTAGAATTAAAGTCAAAATTCTCTTAAATGCAAATTTTTAATGCCACATCCGTCACAGTCTTCAACTGATCATTGTAAGCAAAAATAATGCCTTTTACTTGCTTTCAAACGCTTAAAAACATACCATCAAAGAATATCATAGCCTATTTTTATATAAAATTTTAAATTTTTTGAGTCTCAAGCAAAATAGTGAGTAAAATGGTCATACCCATCACAATGGAGTTGCCCATATACAGGGTGACCGCCGGCAAGGTATACTATGTTTGTTAATAACTTTTTATTTAACGAAACAGAATGGATCTTATCCTGATAAATGTTTTATTTAATGTCGGCAATTATGTATGAAATAAAATATTAGATAAATGTCCGTCTGTTAGCCTCACAAATGAGAGCCCTTTTGAGCACATTTTTCATTACATTCTCACATATTTCACGCGGTATTTCATTATCTTTATCACGAATATTTTGTTTGAGTTGCTTCATCGTTTTTGGTTTGTTTGCATAAACCTTGTTTTTTAGATATCCCTACAAAAAGAAGTCCAGAGCAGTTAAGTCAGGCGATCGTCAAGGCCAATCAACATCACTATTTCTTGAAATAACTTGTTGTGGAAAGAGGTCCCGCAGTTATTCCATTTTAATTCTGTCTGTATGCGATATGGCACCGTCTTCTTGATACCACATGTCACTAAGGCCAAATCATGCAGTTGTGGCATTAAAAAGTTTTCAATCATATAACGATATCGCTTCCCATTGCCAGTTACCGTTACACCGTTTTCAGTTTTAAAAAAGTAAGGTGTAATGATTAATCTTTACCGAATGGCACGCCAGACTGTCATTTAAATGAATGCAAAGGTGACTAATGAATAATTTGAGGGCTTTCATTGCCCAGAACCGAATATTCTGTTTATTTACATATCTATTCAAATCAAGATGTGCCTTGTCACTCATTATGATTTTTTAATAAAAATCGAAGTTGGCATAGGCGAGCTGAATGGAGACAAATGCAAATCCTTGTGCAAAATTGCGGTCAAAGTTGTTCTTTGAAGACAAAGCTCCTGAGCACGGCGTTGAATTGAGGTTGACCGATTATTGTAATGTTTTTAGCCAATCTTACAGTACGTTGTGGTCCATGTTTTGACCTATTAGCTGCAGTCCCCTTTTATTCAAAATCATTCACTACACGATTAATAGTGCGTCTTTTTGGCACGTTGTTTCTCCAAAAAATTTCTCGGAACTTACTTATCGTCATAGTAATCGATGATTGATTTTGATAAAATGTTTTAACGATTAAACACTTTGGTTTACCGAATATTTTGCCATAATAAATATGACACATCTCTACTTCACGACTGCCAAATATTAACTGTCAATTCTAATGTTTACCAAAATGAAGGTAAAACATAGTAGTACACGTTGCCGGCGGACACCCTGTACTTAACTATATTTTACAAAATTTTCATACGTTTTTAAGTCTTGGAAAACTAACTAACAATTTTAGGGCAGACAACTAAATTATTAAATTTTATAATGAATTAATATATATTTTTTTGACTGAAAATAATTCTTTCATCCAAGTTGAATAGCTTTAATTTGAGAACATAAATTTAAGTCTGGCACTGTAATTGTCTGTGTTTTCCTTCTAAAGTAAGTCAACAATTTTATTATTCTTTTTTCGGCTCAAGTTGAATTCTAAATAAACTTTTATACTTTGCAAATAAAAAAAAATAATATTTTGTTATCTTTTTACTCTATTGTTGTAAGTTTTTGAACGAAATTTTAATTGAAAAATCAAGTTTTTACCGATACTAACCGAGTAGAATTATTTATTTTTTGAAACCATCCACGATTTCCACCATCAGTACTCTTTGATCGGTTGTTAGTTTTTGGCTGTAAACATTAGCTGCATAACCCTCTGGGTTATGTGCACTAAGTTTTTACCATTTAATTAACTTTTTAACAAAGAAATAAATTGGTATACTAAATTTTTAAAATTACATTCAGGCAAAAAAAAATCCCACCAAATAACGGGATTTCGAATGTTAGTAATCCCTGTTTGTCATCCATAATAACGTTATATGTTGATGTTTAGTTCCCAATTTTTCCGCTTTAAAACTTTTTTATTTTTTTAATTTTTAAATTTGTAAAATTACCTAATTATATGTACAAAAGTATATCGTCACACAAAATCCAAAAGGGGGTAGCTAAAATAAAAAAAAAATTAACATTAAAATAAAAAACTTCATTAAAGATCAATAAAAAAGTATTTATTAAGTTTTAAAATATTTATAAATATGTCTCAAAGCTGTATTTTAAGTGACTTAATTGCTTTTTAGCAACGTTTTTCATATTATGCTCTTAGTTTTCTTTAATGTTAGATATGACCTTCTGGATTTTAGTTGATGGTAAGTAGTAAGAATCAAAAATTTCTTTAATGTTTGTATTTTATTAATCCAAATTTAGCGATTTATTAGACCTTTTGGCACTTTATATTAAATTGAACTCATTACACATATTTTAAAAGTAATATTTTCATTAACAAAGAACGAAAGCAATAATAATATTTTTGTTTACGACAAATTGTGGTCAAACAATAGAAACACAAAAACGCACTAAAACAAGAACAGAGATAAAATAATTTATAACTTTTAAGATTTGCGTTTAATAACCTTTCATTTATGAAAGAAGGTGCTTATGGACTAAAGTTCTTATATATACATATAACTTTTTGCACATGCTTTGGCAATATAAAATTATTTATCAATAATAAATTATTAAAATAGTTTAATAAGCTCCCTGCAGGAAAGGTCAATAGTGAAACTGTACTCATTCAATATTGACTTTGTCACCAGTACTAGTGACTTATTATGCCCCAAGCAATGTAATTTACTAAATACATTTAACATATGTTTGCGTTTCTTTAAAAATCTACTATTGACTTTGGTACTATTGACTAGGTGGTTCTTCTGGGAACATGTATGTAGACATTGTCTATAAAGACTCACTAGTACATTTAAGTCATTTTGGTCTATACTTTAGGTTCTTTTTGATATAAGTGTTGATAATGAATGAAGGAAAAAATAAAGCTCTCTGAATGAAAACTATTATGCCGCCGACAAATGACAAAGTTTTTTGTACTCATCAAAAACAAATATGGGGGATTTCATGTCAAGTGACCCAACTTTTTTTTCGATTGGAAAGAAATTTGGACCAAAGTAAGTTCTTGCAGAGAGTAGCATAGAGACAATTTTTTAACACGATCGGTCAAGAACTCTCTGAGCTAGAGGGGTTCAAAATTTGACGTTTTCGGCAAATAGGTGTTTTTTCTCATACATGTAGTTTGTTACCTTTTGCTTTTAACAAATTCGTCCCAAATACTTTCGATAGCTTTTTCTTCAATCTTCAAGAAAAAAATATTTTTAAAATTAAAAAAATTTTTTTTTTTATTTTTTTTTTAAAAATAATTAGAAAAAAATTTTTTTTTCCAAATATGCCCATTTTTTTTTTTTTTTGTTTTTTTTTTTGCTCAAAAGAAAGCTTAGGTCTTTTGCTTGAAGAACTTGGAGGTCGCTTAGTGGGATGCGAGTGGGATATCTATAAAAATAAATGTTTTGTAACTCAAGGCAGTGGTTTTCCAATTTTCGCGTATATTCTGTTTGATTTTTTTGCTATTTATGTAAAATTTTCTCTTAAGCTAAAAAAAAAATTATTTTATGCTAATTTTAAAAATATTTTTTTCTTGAAGATTGAAGAAAAAGCTATCGAAAGTATTTGGGACGAATTTGTTAAAAGCAAAAGGTAACAAACTACATGTATGAGAAAAAACACCTATTTGCCGAAAACGTCAAATTTTGAACCCCTCTAGCTCAGAGAGTTCTTGACCGATCGTGTTAAAAAATTGTCTCTATGCTACTCTCTGCAAGAACTTACTTTGGTCCAAATTTCTTTCCAATCGAAAGACATCGGTTTTAAAAGTTGGGTCACTTGACATGAAATACCCCATATATTTATTTGTAGACAATACTATTGACTTGGAGACACTTTCCCCCAGGCTTCCTGCAGGGCTGTAACATCATAAATATATGGACATTTCTGAAAAACCAGTCCCCTTCGACCAAAAAAATAAAAGTTAACCAACAGATTTTTATATCCTTCACATAGTGATAAGGATACATGAGTATTTGTATTTTCTACAATTTCCATTTTGTGTTTGTCAAAATCAAGTTTCCGGTGTTAAGTAAAGTACAACGAACTAAGTATTTGTGCAAACTATTAAATATATTCGTAAAATATTCGCTATTAAAAATTAGTTAACTACTGACCAATATACGGGCAAAACACTGCCAACGTCTCCTAATATTTCAAATGTTTAAAAAATATTTTAAGATCACACGCGTTTAGGGTTTAAAGACACCAAAAAGGTGACCAAAAGTAATATAAACTGGTTTTCGTTTAAGATAAGAATACTTAGGTTTCAGTTGTAAATTTGTTTTTGAATTTATTATTGTTTTTTTTAATCTAAATAAGTTTCATAAAAAATACACATTTTAAAAGAAATTTTTGCTATAAAATGATATATTTTCTTTCCAATTGATCATAGAGTTCCAATCAATTTGACAAAGTTACAATGTATCGCAGTATTTTCGTTCTATTAGCTGTTGTATGCACTATAAGTAGTGGCAGTGTAATTAAAACACGTACTCCCCAATTAGATGGCCGCATTGTTGGAGGGCATGATGCTTCTATTGAATCATTTCCTTATCAGATATCTCTACAACTTTTTAGCTCTCACGTTTGTGGCGGTTCCATTGTCAGAGAAGATGCCGTTCTTACTGCCGCTCATTGCATTTTCAGATCTTTGAGCCATACTTTTTACCGCGTCGTATATGGTACTTCTTCACTTAAGGGCAATTATGAAGTAGCTTCAGTTAAACGGATTCTCATAAAAGAAAACTACAACCCTTCAACCATCAATAATGACGTTGCTTTGGTCTTTTTGAAAACAAGCATTCGATTTAGCGCTTTTGCCCAGCCCATTCCGTTGGCTTCAAAAGTCCCCGTTGCAGGTACAACTGCCGTCGTTACCGGTTGGGGTACTACAACTGAAAATGGAACACCTTCTTCCATTTTGCAGCAGGTATCTCTTCAAATTATGGAGCAATCATATTGCCGGAAGCAATACCAAGATGTAAACGAAGTCACTAATAATATGTTGTGCGCTGGTGCTTATAGTGGCGGTAAAGATGCTTGCCAAGGTGATTCTGGGGGTCCCTTGGCAGCCAACGGCCAATTGGTTGGCATAGTTTCATGGGGAGCTGGATGTGCTCGTTCCGGATACCCGGGTGTATACAGTAGTATTCCCGCCCTAAGAAACTGGATTCTATCTAACCTAAATTGAATCGTAAATTGTTTTATCATTTACATTATGTGAAAACACAAATGAATGTATAAAGTCATATAAAGTATTGTTTTTATATTATTATTTTTACCCTAACATTATTGCTGAAAAGTTTGCTTTATTGCTATTTAACTTAAGCTCATTTTTTAAACGTCTTCATTATTATAAATAAAAGAGATCAATTTTTAATTAGTGACAATTGAAGAATTTATTTGGGAACGCAAGTTTTACCGACACTATCCAAGTGGAATAGTTTTTTGAAAATGCGGTAGCAGAGTACTTCAGTGTTAAAATCATCAGCTGATATTTGATTATTTTCCCCACAAAAAAGTTAACTCTTTATACTTTTACTTCTGCTTAACCGGTTGTATTGAGACTTTGTACATGTTTACGAAACCTGTAACGTCAAAGTAGGCGTGGCTACGTCCACAAAAGCAAAATTTCTATACAAATTTGCTTATTGATGGTTTCTAATATCAAAATTTTGGCCTGTGTTTCAACCACAAAAAATATCTCTTTATTTTCGGAGAATTAATACGCGTATATAAAGTTTTTAACATCGAAACTCCGAATTTGAATCTAAAGTAGATACCTGTACTTCTGCTGCACCGAATTTTATGATACTTTGTACGCAAACACAAACATAAAAGACTTACTACGAGGACTTTGTCTGCCTTGACTTTAAAAAAAAATTTAAGATGAAATGAAAACTTTTGATGTCAGAGATTTAAAGACAAAAAAGTAAAGCCTCTTACGCTAAAATATTAAATATAAAGATGAAAGCGTCGCTACGTTTACAAAAATTGAGCTGTAAGGTAAGGAATCTTCAATGCAATAATTTCTATAAGTAGTGCTACACTCTTTCGGAACTCTTATCACTAAAATACCAAGGACAAGAAAGTGGGTGGTCAAATACCAATAGAGGTATTTCAACTTCACAGGTTTTGGTTACAGCTTTACTTACTAAGATGGCTATTATAGAACGTTTGTTCCATCAGCCGAACTTAGAATCGCTTTCCAGGGGCTTCGATCTTCTGCGCTTCTTCTCCAACTTCTGACACCAAGTTTCAAAATGTCTCCCTCCACTTGAACCTTCAATCACTCCGACGGTCTTCCTCTTCTATGTGATCCTTCACCAGGTTCGCATTCAAATGATTTTCTACCTAAAGCATCTTTATTCATTCTCACAACAGGATCTAGCCAACGTAAAAGTTGAATTAGTATTTCCGTATTCAAATTTCAATTAACACTTGGGTTAAATAGAAAATATTTACTACCAATGCTCAGTACCGAACAAAGAGTGCTGATGAGGAGTTGTAGCGGGCTCTGAAAATGCATTCCACTCGGCTAGTGTCGGGGAACTAAACTTTTCCAAAATAATTCTTCAATAAAATTCTTATTACAATAAAATTGAACCACTTAGCCTGATAAAATATAAAAGGAAATTTTAAAAAGTTAAAATCGTACCTAAAAATTTCCAGATTTCTTGATTTAAGAGTGAATATTTTTTCTCTCTATGTACAGTAAATAAGATGGTTATGCTAAAGCTAACCAACCAAAATAAAGTAAATTTTTGTTTTAACATTTTGCTATAAAATGGCACGTTTCTCTTTCAATTGATCACCGACTTTTATTTAATTTGATAAAGTAGCAATATATCGCAGTATTTTCGTTGTATTTGCTGTTGAAGGCACCTTAAGCAGTGGTAGCGTTATTAAAGCACGAACTCCTTAATTGGATGTCCGCATTGTTAGAGGCTAAGACGCTTTAATCAAATCATATCCTTATCAGATATCTACGATTTCTTGGTTCTCACGCTTGTAGTGGCAGCATCATCAGAGGGGATACCATTCCCAAAGCCGCTCATTGTGTTTACAATTTTTTGATTCATGCTTTCAACAGTGTGTCACATAGTACTTCTTCTCTATAGGATATCAATAATGTAGCTTCAATTAAACGTATTCTCAAACGACAATAACTACGATTCTGCAATCGATAATGAAGTTGCTTTGATCTTCTTGGAAACAAGCATTCGCTTTAGCGCTTTTGCTCAGCCTATTCCGTTGGCTTCAAAAATCCCCGTTGCAGGTACAACTGCCTTCGCTACCGGTTGGGGTACTTTGACTGAAAATGGAACGCCTTCCCCTAATTTTCAACAAGTATCTCTTCCAATTGTCGAGAAATCCTATTGCCGGGATCAATACAAAAATGTAAACGAAGTTACAGATAAGACGTTTTGCGCTGGTAGATATAGTGGCAGCAAAGATACTTGCCAAAGTGATTCTGGGAGTCCCTTGGTAGTTGGTGGCCAACTGGTACGATAAATTAAAAAATATATTTTATGATTTTATATATATTTTTCGCCATGTCCGTACAAATAAAAAAAGAAAAATTTTCTTGTTGTTACGACCTGATAAGCAGAGTGCGTTGCCAGGGTAGCTAGCGAAAAGTTACGTTATTTCTTTCGAAAAAGTTAAATTTTTTCATTAAAAGTTACTTATAGAAAAAGAAGAATTTTAACAAGTAAGAGCGCTATATTCAGCTGTGCCGAATCTAATATACCCTTCACATTGGTCTTTTAATATACCCAGCCGAGTTATTTTGTACTGCAAATAATATAATAAAAATCCTTGTGTGAGTTTTAAGCCCATAGAAAACTTTTCAAAATGTTAACGTTCGTATGGATAATAGAAATAGATGAGGAACGTTTGAGGTCGACAGAAATAAAAGTTTTTGACATTATTCACATTAAAAGGTTAATAAAAGTTGTTAGTTATTCTAGTCCCCCTCTCCAACATTTTTTCAAATTGTATGAATTATTTGATTATAACTTTTTGTAGAATATTTAATTTCGATATCTATTATAGTTTCCGAGATATAGCGTATCGAAAATTTAATAAAAATTTTTAATTTGTATTCACCCTCCACCCAAAAAATTTTTTCTTCAATGCGTAGGCTTTGTGGTCCAATTACTTTTTGTAGAATATTTAATTTCGATATCTATTATAGTTTCCGAGATATAGCGTATCGAAAATTTAATAAAAATTTTTAATTTGTATTCACCCTCCACCCAAAAAATTTTTTCTTCAATGCGTAGGCTTTGTGGTCCAATTACTTTTTGTAGAATATTTGATTTCGATATCTATTATAGTTTCCGAGATATAGCGTATCGAAAATTTAATAAAAATTTTTAATTTGTATTCACCCTCCACCCAAAAAATTTTTTCTTCAATGCGTAGGCTTTGTTGTCCAATTACTTTTTGTAGAATATTTGATTTCGATATCTATTATAGTTTCCGAGATATAGCGTATCGAAAATTTAATAAAAATTTTTAATTTGTATTCACCCTCCACCCAAAAAATTTTTTCTTCAATGCGTAGGCTTTGTTGTCCAATTACTTTTTGTAGAATATTTGATTTCGATATCTATTATAGTTTCCGAGATATAGCGTATCGAAAATTTAATAAAAATTTTTAATTTGTATTCACCCTCCACCCAAAAAATTTTTTCTTCAATGCGTAGGCTTTGTGGTCCAATTACTTTTTGTAGAATATTTGATTTCGATATCCTTACAGTTTCCGAGATATAGCGTATCGAAAACTTAATAAAAATTGTTAATTTGTATGGGAGCTACCCCATATTCACCCTCCACCCAAAAAATTTTTTCTTCAATGCGTAGGCTTTGTTGTCCAATTACTTTTTGTAGAACATTTCATTTCGATATCTGTTACAGTTTCCGAGATATAGCGTATCGAAAATTTAATAAAAATTGTAAATATGTATGGGAGCTACCCCATTTTCTGCCTCCACCCAAATAAAATGTAGGTCTTATTGTACAATTGCTTTTTGTAGAACATTTTAAGTCGATAGCTCTTATAGTTTCCGAGATATAGCGCATAAAATATTTCACCAAATTTGTGCAATTGTAGGAAAACTACCACTTCCCCTGATCCTATCCGAAAAAAATTTTTCTATTATTTAGGTGCCTACTTTAAGAGTATCCGTGCCAAGTTTTGTGGCAAGAGTGACTATACTTACTGAGATATATAGGGATATATGCACGAATTTTGTCCTAAAAAATGGGTTGTTTTGGCTTTTCGCTTATATCTTGGTCAATAAGGAACCGATTTTGCTGATTTTAAATAGCGATTGTTAGCGGGATATTTTTAATCGTTTGACACCATTATCTGGTCTGTATCTTTTTATTTGACTCCGGAAACTTGATTTCAACAGACGGACAGACAGACAGACAGACGGACATCGCTAAATCAACTTCCCTATCTATAAGGATCCAGAATATATATACCTTATGGGGTCGCAAATGGATAATAAAGAAATTACAAACGGAATGACAAACTGATATACATATACCCTTATCATGTGAAGGGTATAATAAAATTCATTTAGTCACATAATTCTAAATAAGCTGCACAATTAACTTTAAACAAATTTTGTTAAGTCAAAAGTGCTGTCATCTTTAATGTACTTAACATTTTTTATTTTAAAATGTTTGTTTTACAAATCCAACTTAATAAAAAAAAACACAAAAGAGCGCTATATTCGGCTGTTACGAATCTTATATACCGTTCACATTGATCTTTGAAGTACCCAGCCAAATGATCTAGCGAAATGAGTTCGTACTTTAAATATTATAATCATGAAGAGATCTTGCAAGCAAATTACGTTTTTGTATGACAAGCACTATGGAAAGGAATTTTCGCCCTAAAACGATTAAAACTTCGTATTTGATTTAATAAATAAAAATGTTGGTAGCCATGAGACAAAAGTTTCATATATTTTATTAAACAAATGTTGCTTTTGGAAAAATGTTTCTAAAGACACAAGAAAACTTTCGTCTTGAGGTGCAAAATCAAGTTCAAATATCTGCACTTCAACAAGAAATTTAAAACCCGAAAATATAAGACTTATAGTCTTGTTGTATGGGATATCGAAATAAATAAATAAAAAAAATTAAAAATAAAAACGTTTGTTGTCTATTTTAAAAACTATAATTTCCCTCGAAAGGCATAATATACCTCTCCGTGGACATCGAGATGATGGTCCTTTTGTTCGAAAAGTATTTTTGGTTCACTTCTGCGATTTCGTGTGGATGCCGGAGATAAAATTTTAGGCCACCGTTTCCTTGTTTTCCATTTAGATGATTCATAATATCAAAAACAATTCAAACTGCAAAAAATAAAAGTTTCCATAATCTTATTTTATGGAATTATAGTAAAAAATATTTATGACCGTAAATACTATTCGATTATTTTTGACAAAACAACTAATTTATCAGGAAAAAGCCAAAAATCTTCTTCAAATTTTGAAAAGTAAGTAAAAGAAGAATTTATTGCATTTTAAGAGGCTTCAAATGATATTTGCGATTACATCAAAGTGGGAATTAAGAGCTTTGAAAAACGTTAGTATTGATTTTGAAAATTGTGTAGGGACTAAAACTGACGGGTGTCCTTTGATTTTGGCAGAAAATTAAGCAGTAAAAAAAAAATACAAAAAAGGCAACAGGTATCAATAATACAAAAAGTTGTATCGTTTGTTAAAGAAACCAGTGAATTTATTTTTTAAAAACATTATCCTAAGCGTAATGCAGTTTTTCTTAAATATACAAGAAAAAAGTTGTCTCCATTATGCGAAACACGACGTGTGGATTGTCATGATTCAATTTTACAATTTGCAGTAAAAATAAAGCACATAAAAGAGGCATTAGAAAAGATACCCGAGTGGAAAGATAGGGATACGTCATCAAAACCTTATTAGCCGCTTAGTGTAATTCTCTTATAAAAACCCTGTCTTGAGGCCAAAAAGAATGAAGCCCAAAAAGAATTTAAAACTATTTGTGTTAGTATGGGAATTTTAGTTTAAGGGCCTAGACATGGTGAAATTATGGTAACCAGGTGGTGTTAAGAGCACAGGGGATCTACTTTTTTCACGCATAAATCTTGGCTAGGTTGTCACACTTGTTTACTTTTACATATCTTTTTTGACACCTGAGCCAACGAAAACGAATATTTTATTTACCACAATTTTGTTGTTGTAGAATCACCACCACCTGATGCATTATTGCGCCATGCACGTAGATTTTTAAGAAGTCAAAGTATACTACCCCTACATACTCCTAATTTAACCTGTTTTACAAGACTTAAGTAAAAACACGTTTCTCAAATGACGTCCTTTATTTGTTTAACATTCCTCAACTTATGCCTCAGAATATTACTACATTTACTCATTTAAAAAATTTTTATTCCACAACTTGCTGATTTATTAAAATTTTAACAAATTGATATAAAAAAAAAAACTCCTTATATCGAAATTCAAAGCTGAAATTTGGCATTGGAGACAAAAGTGGGAAATTCTTGAAGATCGCCCAGACAGCCAAATAGATGTTTTAGCAAGGTGTGACCCAGATATTTACCAAAACTTGCGAATAATATGATTTTTGTTTAAATGCCGGTCAGTAATGCTACGGCTGAAACGTCATTTTCCACCCTTCGCAGTATTAACACTGACTTAACGGCTTAGCAATATTAAAAAGACTTGCATAATAAAATTAAAATTGACACAAATGACGTGATTAACAAATTTGCTTCACCAGAAAACCATAAACGGTTGCCTTTCATGCTTCAGGATTTGGCAATACTAGTGCTGCAATCTAACAACTGACAACTCTATCGTAAAGTTTGACATTTTCTAGGTTATACGTACTCCGAACGTTTTGGCATACGAGCGCTATTTGTGTTGCTTACAGTATTTAAAAAGATTCAGCTCGACCCAAAAATGAAATTAAATCGTGAACGTTTTCGTTCGATTATTTTATACAACTTTAGACGTGGATTAACTCAGCAACAGTGCATGGATGAACTTAATTCTCTTTTTGGCGTTGAAGCTCTATCAAGGACCAGTGCTTATTGATGATATGGTGAATTCAATCGTGATCGTAGTTCATTTCAAGACGAATTTTGTGAAGGTCTTCCAAAATCAGTTGTTGTTCCTAAAACCATTGATGCTGTGCAGGAACCGTCATGTGACCTATCGTGAGATTGAGACAACCTTAGTCATTAGTGGGACCAGCATACGTTAAATTTTGCATAAACATTTGACTGCCAAAAAAAATGTTCGCGTTGGATCCCACACAATTTGTCAATCGCTCAAAAAAAGGCTCGTGTTGATTGGTCAAAAGAAGCGCTCAGAAAATAAGATCGCGGTGCTACAAAACACGATATCGTGACAGGTGATGAATCGTGCATTTATGCGTATGAGCCCGAAAGTAAACAGCAGTCGACTGTATGGGTGTTTCAAGATGAGTCAAATCCAGCAAAAGGTGTTCGCGCACGAAGCACTTCTAAGCCAATGGTCGCCAGTTTTTTGGGAAAAACTGGACATTTCGCAACAGTTCCACTAGAACAACGCAGAACAGTCCATTTTAGGTGGCACACAACCATTTTTTTACCAGTTGTCTTCCAAGAAATCAGGAAAACCAACCGCCGAAGATGGATTACTCTTTACCACGACAATGCGAGCTCTCATACATCGGCTCAAACAACAGCATTTTTAAGCACCCAAAACATCAATTTTATGAGTCATCCGCCGTATAGTCCTGACTTGGCACCGAATGACTTCTTTTGATTACCGTATGTAAAAAACAAAATCGGAGGTCAACGTTTATTGACACCTGAAGAAAAGGTTTTGGAGATCCCTCAATCAGAGTGGCAAAAGTGCTTCGACAATTGGTTCGAACGCATGCAAAAGTATGTAGATCTTCATGAGGAATATTTTGAAAAACAATAAAGTTATTTTTGATGATTAGTTTTTTGTTTTTATTCTCTAATCCCGAAATTAAAAATGCAACCCTCGTATTAATTTATTAAATAGGTTTTTGTGCCTTTTATGTAATTACGTATAATTATTTTAAATGAATTTAACTTTTTTTTAGTAAGTTTTTGTTTAAAAAACCGCAATAAACTAGTTTTTAAACTGTGCACTTCATTAAGAACTTCCCCCACCCCCTCAAAAGCTTGAGCTGGATCCGCGCCTGTCTATACCCTTCTTGCAGGTGCATTATAGGTTAGTGTTGTGTACTCTTTTAATCTGTAATTTCTTTTCTAACCTAAAAGCAGATGATCTTAAGAATACACACTTTGTATTGCATTAGAATTTAATTTTTTAGATAATATTATGAAGATCTCTTAATATTTCGTAAAGAAATTTTCAATGGTTTAACAACGAAAACAAAACAATTTTTATTTACTACATAAACACAAAGTGGCATATTTTGTTATTTATTTAAAATTGCCTACCCTTTTCGCTTCGTTTATAAGTGCAACAAAAGAGTCAAGAGTTTCTTTGCCAGTAGGAATGATACAATGGGATGGTAATCTAAAACCGATCCAAAAGAATTCGGGCGATGGACGCAACTCATAGGCGAAAGCCATTTTGATTCCAGCTACTTCGTAGGACCAATCGATTGAAGAGCCAGAGGCTGGATAGGCTACACTATTAATGTTACCACAAATGTACTTGGTGCCATAACGTTTGGCAAGAGCCGCAATACCAGCATGACAAACTCTACTTAAGTCATCGTAGTTCGGAGCTAATTTGCTGGTATAACTGAAAGGAAACATTAAAAACTGGGAATATGCATGAAGAGAAATGTATAGAGAAATATTTGAAGCCTTTATGTACTCGGAAAAAGAACGGATTTCAATTTCTGAAAAGGCTGAGGGACCAGCATATGTATCAGAACCGGGATTGTTGCTAGAGCCAACCATATTCCATTGGATGTCCCAATTGCGGTTAGGATCGGCACCAAAACAGCCGCCATATGGAGTGCGAGTCTTACGCCACATACGATTGGTGGTGTGAGTGTAAACATAGCCATCAGGGTTGGTGTGAGGAAACATATAAAAGTTATAGTTTTCTGCCAGCTCTTTAACTCTGGGATCTGAAGAGTAAAGTAATTGACTGATCGTATAAGTGGTGACTACAGAAGAAGCCCATTCACGAGCGTGGGTACCACCTTCAATTAGGATATTAGGCTTTTCAGATTTGCTTTTAGAGATTTTAACACCTTTAATTTGACGCCCCTGATACGACCAACCACCCGTTATCACGGTAACAACACCGGAATTCTCTTCTGCCAGTTGATCTAACCATTTGTAGGTGTCATCCAATCGATAGTATTGATTCCAGTTATAATCAATGGAACGAGCAAGAGGATTGGATTCAGCCACCTGCTCTTCTCCATCTTCCAATCGGCTTTGCAAATTATTTTCGACCAATTCATATTGGAATTCATTAGAACCCATAATTTCTAAGAAATCAGGCACCTTATGAGGAGCTACCACCACATTAATAGGTTTGTTAATCAAGTGTATGCCATTCAAGAATATAAGAGAATCCGACGATTCTTCTAAATTTTTTAAGATCCTCAATTTAGCCTCGCTTGAAGCAATTGTCTTGTACACACGATAATTGTCGTAGCGTGCTCGTTCTCCTTGACAGATCACAGCCAATAGAAGACACAAGCTCAAAATAAGGTTTACTTGTTTTTCCATTGCAATGGTTTAGTTGCAATCGCAAATTGCAAATACTAAATTTGGGTGGAAAACAAACCTTTTATATCAAACTTTTTTTTGTATCTAAATAGTTTCAAATTAAACTGCTATCCATTGACCTTTTAATAATTAGAAATGATAATGCTATTGAAAAACAAATCAGAAACAACAACAATAGTCAAAAAACCTTTATCGAGTGAGTTTTTTGTTTTCAGTTAATATTTAGTTTTAAGTTTCTTTACTTCTGATATAAATGATGATAGTTTGAAAACAATTTCTTATCTACCGTCCACTCGTCTTACATTTTATTTAATCTAAATACATATTTGAAAACTAAAAATTTAAAGTCAATCTTTTTTAAAAGATTTTTTTATATTGATATTTATACATATGTGTGCGTTTTCAATGTTTTGCCTTCTTGTTCTTATCAAAAATATATCCCAATAAGCACAAATTTTTTGTGAATTCCAATGTTGGAATTCCGGTGTAAGTCCAAGCTTGAATTACATTTAAAATCCATCCTCTTTCCAGTCTGTTTGAAGTTTGTTAAAAAACAACAACAAATTTGTTTGAAGCATACGTTATTTATGGCACAGAGTTGATGGAAAATCATTGGCGGCGGTGAATATGATGATTTTATAATTAAATTTTCAGATTCAAGTTCGGTTCAACTTGAATCACACCGTTATTCAAGGCTGGAATTACACTATAAAGGTACTGTTTTGTTCGACTGTAATTCAATGGTTAATTTTGCTGGATTCGCTGTTGAATTCAACTGTGTTTCAACCGTAATTCAACACTGGAAATTGGAAATTGTGACTTGATTTCAAATGTAATTCCACTTGAATTTCAGCCAAAATGATTATTGGGATATAATAAGCAGGGGCGGATTCAGGGGGTGGGGGAAAGGAATTCCCCCCCCCCCCCCCCCTCAAAACGATTAAAACTTCATATTTTATTTAATAAATACAAATATTGGTAGCCATGAGACAAACGTTTTATGTATTTATTCAGCAAATGTATTGCATATTCAAAGATGCTCTTGCTTTTGGAAAAACTTTTTTGAAGACACAAGAAAACTTTCGTCTTGAGGTGGGAAATCAAGTACAAATATCTGCACTTCAACAAGAAATTGAAAATCGAGAATGTTTGTTGTCTATTATAAAAACCATAATTTCCCTCGGAAGGCATAATATAACTCTCCGTGGACATCGAGATGATGACCCTTTGCTATCTTCTGAATTCACAAGCTCGAAAGGGATTTTTCGTCCGCTTCTGCGATTTCGTATAGATGCCGGAGACAAAATTTTAGGGCCCTGTTTCCTAGCTTTCCCTTAAGATGATTCATATATATCGAAAACAATTTAAAATGAGTTAAATAAAAGTTTCCATTATCTTATTTTAGAAATTATACTAAAAAATATTTCTGACTCTAAATACTATTTGATTATTTTTTGACAAAACCACTGATTTATCAGGAAAAAACCAAACTTCCTTAAAGCTAAGGTATTTTAATGTAAACGAAAAGTTAGCAAAAGAAGAATTCATTGGCTTTTCGAAGCATTTGAAGAGGATTTAATTTTTATTGGCAATGGCGTAAAATTATCAATTAATGCGAACACACTATCATCCCTTGTTTTAACAGCTTTGATTGATTGGTCTGGATTTTGAAAATTGTGTAGGGATTGGAACTGACCAGTGTCCTTTGATGTTGGTAAAAACAGGAGCAGTTAAAAAAATACAAGAAACCGCAAGAATGCAAAACAACCGTTTTGCTATTCCCATAGATTTAACCACCTAATATTGAAAAGCACCAAGGGACTAATAAAAAATACTAAAAGTTGTGTCGTTTGTTTAATAACCAGCAAATTTTTTAAAAAACATCATCCTTAGCATAATGCAGTTTTTTTTTAAATATTCAGGTACAAAGTTGTCTCCATTATGCGAAACACAATGGGTGGATCGTCATGATTTAATTTTACAATTTGCAGTAAGAACAAAGCACATAATAGCGGCATTGGGAAAGATACCCATGTGGAAAGATTGGGATACGTCTTCAAAAGCCTTACTATTAAGAACTTCTCTGAGCACTTTCGAATTTTTTTGCCGCTTAGTGTAAGTCTACAAAAGCAGGATATAGATTTATAAAAAGGATCAGCTCTTATAAAAACCCTGATAATGTGTCTCGAAACAAAATTTAAAACAATTTTTGAAGAGGCAAAAAATATTTGCGTTGTTATGGGAATTTTAGTTGAAAAAAAAGCATTTTGAAAATATCGAAGTACACTACCATATCGAGGGCTACATACCCTTAGTTTATTTCGTTTTACAGGACTTGAAAATACGTTTCTCAAAGAACTTCCTTTTTATTTGTTTAACATACTTCAACTTCTGCCTCTGAATATTACTACATTTACTGATTAAAAATTTCAGTTCCACAAATTGCAGGCGATTTATTGAATTTAAAAAAAAAATTCTAGAAAACAAAATTTGAGGCTTAAATTTTGCATTGAACACACACACACACATGGAAAATTTTTAAAGGTCGCCCAGAAAATATAAAAGATGTTTTAGCAAAGTGTTACCCAGATATTAACCCAAGATTGCGAAAAAAATTAATCGATTTTGTTTCAATGCCGGTTAGTAATGTAACGGCTGAAAGGTCATTTTCCACCCTTCGCCGCATTACAACTTGGCTGAGTTCAACTATGACCAAGAACAGGCTTAACGGTTTAACAATGTTGCATATACATAATAAAATTGAAATTGACGCAAATATCGAGCCTAGAAAATTTGCTTCAAGAGGAAATTATAAATTATTAATTAAAAAATAATGTTTTTTTTCCTTTTATGTAACTATAATTACTTTAAATAAATTAAGCTTTTTGGTTAAGTTTTGGGTTTTTGTGCTTTATTTATTTTAAAGCAGTTTTTTAACTAAAACATCCAAGAAAAAAGTTTAAAAAGCAGAATAATTATTTTTTACTAAAAACATGACATTAAAATAACATTTTAAATTTGAAGTAATTAATGGGTTCTTACATCCCTCAATAGTAAAAATCTAATTTGATGTCATTTAAGTAATAGCTTACTTACGCCCCAGTTTGTAAGCGAACATGGCAAGAACTTGCCTGCAATATCATCGACATGTTTATATAATGAGTTAAAATGCTTATGAGTAAGTAGTGCCGATATGGGTTAAAAAATGTCTCCACAGCGTACATGCAATACTCACTCGACCACTGCGACATCGTGGCTGAAAAATCCGCACAATCGATCATTTTAACTGCTCCGCCCCTCCTCCACGTCGTTTATTAGTTTTTGAAATAATCGTATTTAAAAATATAAATTTGTCACATGATACCCTGTAACCATTTTCATTTAGATATCTGCATTAGTACAAGCGTTACAAATTTTTGTCATCAAAAAGTAATCAAAAAATTAATAGCAGCACATGGAGGTGGCACACCCACTTTTTCATAGTATTTAAAGTCAATTTTAAATTTAAGGTCTATTTTAAACTGTTTATAAATATGACCCATTAGTTTTAACCTGCTTAAAGTTGTAAAATACATACAGTTAAACATGGGGTGAGGGCTGACAAAAGTAGTTGGGTTGGGCGGTGGTGAGCGGAAAACAACACTGGCCCCTCCAAAATTTAGGCCCCGAACTATTTTCAACATTTTTCACACATTTAAAAACTTCGATTCGTAGATTCGGTCTAATACTCTTTTGAGCGTAGATATGCCTTGCCTACTAAATCTTCGTAACCTGTTAGGTAATGATAACTATTAGATACTAATACGAGCAGTTGTCTATTCTTTGAAATTACGGACATAATTTTTTTAATTGCTGTTAAATGTTATTTGCCACTACTTATTGCTTTTTTGGTTAATGTAAAATAAAACATAGATCGTTTAAAATTAAAAATTATAAATCGCTTAAAGGTTTAAAATTGTAAAAGTAAAACAAGTGAAGAAATTTCCAAAAGTATTTGTAAAGTATTAAACCGTTAAAGAGAACGTTTCTTAACATGTATTTGTTTTGAAAATGTTTAATAATTGAATTGAAGCACGCGCGTTTTAAGTTCAAAGGCACCTAACAGATGACCAAAATAACAAAATTAACTGGGTTTTCTTCAAGATAAGTACAATATTTAGGTTTCAGTTGTAAATTTTCGTTCAAAGTTATTTTTGTTCTTTTATAATCTAAATTGGTTTCATAAAGTTTTTTCGCAAATTTCGGGGAACATTTTGCTATAAAATCACACGTTTTTCTTTCAATTGATCACAGACTTTTAGTTTATTTGATAAAGTAGCAATGTATCGCATTATTTTCGTTGTTTTTGCTGTTGTAGGCACCTTAAGCAGTGGTAGCGTTATTAAAGCACGAACTCCTCAATTGGATGGCCGCATTGTTGGAGGCCAAGACGTTCGAATTGAATCGCATCCTTATCAGATATCTCTACAATTTCTTGGTTCTCACGCTTGTGGTGGCAGCATCATCAGAGAGGATACCATTCTTACAGCCGCTCATTGTGTTTACGATTTTTTAAATCCTGCTTTCTACAGTGTGTCACATAGTACTTCTTCTCTAGATGATATCACTAATGTAGCTTCAGTTAAACGTTTTATCATACACAAAGACTACGATCCTTCAAACGCCAATAATGACGTTGCTTTGATCTTCTTGGACAAAAGCATTCGCTTTAGCGCTTTTGCTCAGCCTATTCCGTTGGCTTCAAAAATCCCCGTTGCAGGTACAACTGCCGTCGCTACCGGTTGGGGTACTACGACTGAAAATGGAACGCCTTCTTCCATTTTGCAGCAGGTATCCCTTCAAATTATGGAGCAATCATATTGCCGGAATCAATACAAATATATTAGCGAAATTACTGATAAGATGTTTTGCGCTGGTACTTTTACTGGCGAAAAAGATACTTGTCAAGGTGATTCTGGGGGTCCCTTGGTAGTTGATGGCGAATTGGTTGGTGTGGTTTCATGGGGATTTGGTTGTGGTCGTTTCGGATACCCTGGTGTTTATATTAGTGTTCCCGCCTCAAGAACCTGGATAAACTCTAACTTGCCTTAAAGTTTTTTATACAATATTATGATAAATTAAGAAATATATTTTATAAGCATAAGCACACATGCATACATATGTAGATCATTTCCAAGCAGCATGACAATGAAGAAAAATATAAGTTCATTTGTTTAATCGAAATTTTTGAAAATGTTAATATTTTTTATTGGATAGCGCTCGTTTACCAAAACTATAAACTAAAGCATACACAATTACCAGAAGCTTTGGGAAGAAAATCATCATTTCGCAAAAAAAAATTCATATTTTAAGCAAAAAATCATCTCGCTTTTTTATTAAATTTTAAAAATCAAGCTTTTGTGTATAAAAACATTTTGTTAGACAGTGCGATTATTTATTGACACTTTTGACCAATATTCTTCACAACCAAGATGCTATTGCAAAATGTTCTTTAAGTTCTCATAACACGTCATCTAAATTTTGAATATTTTTTCACCATTGAAAATATTTTTCAATTTTAGTGTCAAACTTCATATAAAAAAATAAAGAGTAAGAGAACGACTCTCTTAATTTTTTCTTGCGACCACCTTGTATCGATATGCCTTGAACTAGAGGAAACAAACTGAGAGCGTAAAGTGATAGTTATTTTACTGAGTATTTCAAAAATTTTACTGGACACATTTTTTAAGTTTTCAAAATGTTATGCATTTTTAAAAAAAATGTACGTAGAATTTCCTCCTCATTTATATACACTATGTGTACTTTCTTCATTAGTATGCAAAACAAGCAAACAAGATTTTTCAAGGAGCTACTCTGCTTTATTGATTGCATTATTACTTCGGAACAGGTAAAACAATTTTGTTAAATAAAACAAAATCTCGTCAAAATAATAAATAATGTTTTTTTTTAATTTCCCGCGAGTTTGGATTAATTTAGGCCGCAACTCAAAAATATATCGAGAGCCTATATTCAATAAATGCCAACTCTTTTTAAATTATAAAAAATATCAAAGTTGGCAAAAACTTATAATTTGTAACACAAAATCGTAAAACAATATTCATAAAAGTTAGCTTATTAATGGCATGTTCGACAATTTTTCCATTGACATCTATCAAATCAGAGCTTATTAACCCTACTCGTAACTATTATGAAACGGGGTTATATTAGGATCCAGAATATATATATTTATACTTTATGGGGTCGCAAATGGATACTAAGGAAATTACAAACTGAATGACAAACTAATTTTTACCCCGAATACTATGTGAAGGATACAATTATGTTTCCACTTTTAGGGGTTAAGAAATTACAAAAAGTACAGAAAAAGTACCAAAATATAATTTGCATCCTTTAGGGTAAAAAATTTCAAAAAAGTACCAAAATATTTTCATAATTTTTCAAAACCTTTCGAATGCAATTTAAATTTTATTTGTATCTTAATTCGTTTAGAAGTTACAAAGTGGACCTGGCAATATCAAAATTTAGTTTTTTCACCGTTTTACCCCTTACGGTTCAAAATTTCGAAAAAGTGCTTGACTTAGGTACTTTTAGTTTTTAAGCAAATACGAGTCTTATTAAATTTTGTTTCTATTGTGTATAGCTAAGGAGATATTAACATTCCGCAATTTCCAAGTTTGGCCCATTTGTATTCCCTTCGGGTCCACGTTTTTTCAAATCCCGTACTAGTGTATCTTTACATCGAAGAACTTCCCACAGTCCAAATTTTAAGTCTCTAGCTCTAAGCATTTGTGCCTTACGGTTTTGAATGCGTCAGGTAGTCACCAGCATTGTACCTTTATACTCGTATACATAGATTTGCGCTTCGAAAACAACTTGTTTAGATCAGATGGTTGGGTATACAAAAACACCAATGTGAAGGGCTTATAAGACTCAGCAAAGCCGAATATTGCGCTCTCAATTGTTTTTTTTTTATTATACCCTTCACATAGTGATAAGGGTATATATCACTTTGTCATTCCATTTATAATTTCCTTATTATTCATTTGCGACCCCATAAAGTATATATATTCTGGATCCGTATAGATAGGGAAGTTGATTTAGCGATGTCCGTCTGTCCGTCTGTTGAAATCAAGTTTCCGGAGTCAAATAAAAATATACAGACCAGTTAATGGTGTCAAACTTTTAGAAATATCCTGGAGACAATCGCTATTTAAAATCAGCAAAATCGGTTCACTACTGACCGGGATATAAGCGAAAACCCAAAGCACCCATTTTTTTTAGGACAAAATCCGTGCATATATCCCTATATATCTCAGTAAGTATAGTCACTCTTGCCACAAAACTTGGCGCGGATACTCCTAAATAAGGGGCCTAAATAATGGAAAAAGTTTTTTCAGATAGGACCAGGGGAAGGGGTATTTTTCCTACAATTGCACAAATTTGGTGAAATATTTTCTGCGCTATATCTCGGAAACTATAACAGATATCAAAATGAAATGAAATGGGCAAGAAGGCCTACGCTTCAAAGAAAAAAATTTTTTGAGTGGGGGCAAAAAAAGGTGTAGCTTCCATACAAATCGACAATTATTATAAAATATTTGATACGCTATATCTCGGAAACTAAAGGAGATATCGAAATAAAATGTTCTACAAAAAGTAATTGGGCAAGAATGCCTACGCTTTAAAGAAAAATTTTTTTGAGTGGGGGCAAAAAAAGAGCTAGCTCCCATACAAATCGACAATTATTATAAAATATTCGATACACTATATCTCGGAAACTATAAAAGATATCGAAATAAAATGTTCTACAAAAAGTAATTGGGCAAGAATGCCTACGCTTTAAAGAAAAATTTTTTGAGTGGGGGGCAAAAAAAGGGGTAGCTCCCATACAAATCGACAATTATTATAAAATATTCGATACGCTATATCTCGGAAACTATAAGAGATATCGAAATCAAATGTTCTACAAAGAGTAATTGGGCAATAAGGCCTACGCTTTAAAGAAAAATTTTTTTGAGTGGGGGCAAAAAAAGGGGTAGCTCCCTACAAATCGACAATTATTATAAAATATTCGATACGCTATATCTCGGAAACTATAAGAGATATCGAAATTAAATGCTCTACAAAAAGTAATTGGGCAAGAATGCCTACGCTTTAAAGAAAAAATTTTTTCAGTGGGGGCAAAAAAAGGGGTAGCTCCCATACAAATCGACAATTATTATAAAATATTCGATACGCTATATCTCGGAAACCATAAGAGATATCGAAATGATATGTTCTACAAAAAGTAATTGGGCAAGAATGCCTACGCTTTAAAGAAAAAATTTTTTCAGTGGGGGCAAAAAAAGGGGTAGCTCCAATACAAATCGACAATTATTATAAAATATTCGATACGCTATATCTCGGAAACTATAAGAGATATCGAAATCAAATGTTCTACAAAGAGTAATTGGGCAATAAGCCCAACGCTTTAAAGAAAAATTTTTTTGAGTGGGGGCAAAAAAAAGGGGTAGCTCCCATACAAATCGACAATTATTATAAAATATTCGATACGCTATATCTCGGAAACTATAAGAGATATTGAAATGAAATTTTCTACAAAAAGTAATTGGGCAAGAATGCCTACGCTTTAAAGAAAAATTTTTTTGAGTGGGGGCAAAAAAAGGGGTAGCTCCCATACAAATCGACGATTATTATGAAATATTCGATACGCTATATCTCGGAAACTATAACAGATATCGAAATGAAATGTTCTACAAAAAGTAATTGGGCAAGAAGGCCTACGCTTTAAAAAAAATTTTTTTGAGTGGGGGCAAAAAAAGGGGTAGCTCCCATACAAATCGACGATTATTATAAAATATTCGATACGCTATATCTCGGAAACTATAAGAGATATCGAAATGAAATGTTCTACAAAAAGTAATTAGACAAGAATGCCTACGCTACAAAGAAAAATTTTTTTGAGTGGGGGCAAAAAAAGGGGTAGCTCCCATACAAATCGACAATTATTATAAAATATTCGATACGCTATATCTCGGAAACTATAAGAGATATCGAAATGAAATGTTCTACAAAAAGTAACTGGACAAGAATGCCTACGCTTTGAAGAAAAATTTTTTTGAGTGGGGGCAAAAAAACGGGGTAGCTCCAATGCAAATCGACAATTATTATAAAATTTTCGATACGCTATATCTCGGAAACTATAAAAGATATCGAAATGAAATGTTCTACAAAAAGTAATTGGGCAAGAATGCCTACGCTTTAAAGAAAAATTTTTTTGAGTGGGGGCAAAAAAAGGGGTAACTCCCATACAAATCGACAATTATTATTAAATATTCGATACGCTATATCTCGGAAACTATAACAGATATCGACTTCGAATATTCTACAAAAAGTAATAATCAAATAATTCATACATTTTGGAGAAAAAGTTGGAGAAGAGCAGGGGGACTAGAACATTTAATAAGTTTTATTGACCTTTAAATATGAATAATGTGGAAAACTTTTAAAACTCTCGATCTCAAACCTTGTTCATCTATTTCTATTATTCATACGAACGTTAAAATTTTGTTATTTTTTCTATGGGCTTTAAAACTCACACAAGGTTTTTTATAATATTATTTGCAGTACAAAATAACTCGGCTGGGTATATTTAAAGACCAATGTGAAGGGTATATAAGATTCGGCACAGCTGAATATAACGCTCTTACTTGTTTTTTTTTATGATTTTCTTATTGTCTCGTGTCATGAAACAGTACTACACACTTGCCCCGGTTTGACCTTTGGACTTTGTCCCCACATTTTACATTAAAAACTGGGGGCCACTAAGGTGAAGAAGTGCAGCAATTGCGGTGGAAATCACAACGCAAACTACAAAGATTGCCCTGTGTTTAATTTAGTTAGGCGCTCATCTAAGCCGAAAGTAGTTCCTGCCCCTCCTCAGTGGTTAAATATACCAACAACAAACATTCCCCCGTTAGCACAGCCAACTATAAGTCAAGTTTCTTACGCCAACGCACTTAAGTCTAACCAGTCCAATGCACATAGGACAAACCAACCAACAACACAACAAGAAGTGCCAACAACTGAACCAGCCGTTCCCAATTTTAGCCGCCTGGAAGCCGTAATTGACAATATGGTTAAACATATTACGCATATCTTGGCGCAAAGGGCTGGCAAGAAATGTAAAAAATGCAGTCTGCCCTTCTGCATCACATGCTAAAAAAACCATCATTGTTATTTCTGGAACGCAAACGGAATCCGCCAACACAAAAATGAACTCGAATATTTTTTAGTGCACCAAAAAATTGATGTCATGTTGATTTCCGAGACTCATATGACATTAAGGAGCACTTTTAGAATAAGTGGATATAATTTTTATGGTAGATTTTAGGGATAGATCCTCTGGTGGCTCTGCTATATTAATCAAATCAAGAGTTAAGCACCAATGGTTGGGTGGGCTATCCGGATGGTACATCCAAGCAACAAACGTCTGCATTGACGAATTCTTCTATAACCTTGTTAGTTCGCCAGTTTATTGTCTACCTAGATTCTCCATAACGAAGGATCAGTACAACAGTTTTTACAAATCGTTAGGTCCTCGCTTCATAGCTGCTGGAAACTATAACGCTAAGTACACCTACTGGGGCTCACGCCTAATTAGTCCCAGAGGTCGTGTCTTGTATGATGCCGCTTCTGAATTGGGGCTTTACGTTATTTCAACTGGACAACCAACCTTCTGGCCAACGGACGACAAAAAAACTCCAGACGTAATAGATTTTGGCGTAGCAAAAGTTATATCTCCGTAGCTCAAGCCTCCTTGGATTTTTTTGACCACTCACCCACAATTATCACTATTTGCAGTCCTCACCAAATAGCAACTACCGTTTTTTTCTTATATAAAAAAGTAAATTGGTTAAAATATAAAAAATATATTAGTGCCCACTGCTCGGAGAACCAACCGTTAAAAAGTCCCGGAGACATGAATGATTGTCTGAGTGTCCGTAATAAAAACATTAAAAAGCCGTTAAACGTGAGTCTTCTACCTACCGTAAGGCCAGGTACGAGTATTTCAGTTTCAAGATTCGGTTGTCCACGTTACAAGGCATCTCTTGACTTATTTTTTTGGTTGAAAAGTGTAAGCCAGCAGCTGGGGTACTGGCGGATTTGATATTGAACCATTTCTGGCAACAGGAGATTGGAGCAAGGAAGACCTTCTTAAATTTGGTGCTAGGGAGCTAGAAGTATTACTATGTACTAGGCCAGGAGGAGGAAGGGTACTGGACTTAGCAAACTTCTAGCGGGCTTAAGTGCTTATTATTGACGTACTTTTGTAAGCAGTTGGGGCACTGGAAGCAGTAGGATTTGGTATTGAACGATCTCTGGCAGCAGGAGATTGGAAAAAGGAATACCTTTTTAAATTTTGTGCTGGGGAGCTAGAAGTATTACTATGTACTAGGCCAGGAGGCTGAAGGGTACTAGACTTAGCAAGATTTGAGCGTGCAGCTACAGGAGAATGTATGGGGCTTGAGAGCACATAATCGTCGTTTAGTTATTCAATAAACGAGCCATGAATTGAAGCATTTATATCAAAGCTAATATAGAATTATTCCTCTGTGTCGGTGTCATTATCAATAAGAACAACATTTATATTTTTAGTGGACACTCTTTTGGGATTTTCAATTTCATCATCACAACTTTCATCAGTGCTGTCATAAGGAAAGTCTTCGCTATTGCAAAGCATTTTACATATTTCATCATTTGTCATTTTGGATCTACCAATACATTTAAGCGCATCCATATTTTTATTTAGAATAAAATAAAAGTACTATACGTAGCTAACGAAAAGAACTTGTCACATCAAAGGACCAAGCAAGAATGAAACACATAAGCTATACAAGCAGCTTGTGCCCCAGCAAGCTCATGTACGACATTCTCAATACAAATATCGTACATGAAACAATAACAGCCAACATTCATAATAAGTGTGGAATGCGCAATGTATCTTATAAGATACAACCACTATATACAGTTATCTGACGAAAGTATAAATCATGTTTTATTTTTTAAATAAGATTGTTTATTTTCAAAATAAAAAGAAAATATTTCGTTTAAAAGCGATTTCATAAAAATGCTGCAATTTAAAAACAAGAACGCAAAATTTTTGATTTAAAAATGCTTTATGGCTCAGTGTAGGAGTTGAAGCAAAGCAAAATGAACAATAATCATCTGACGAAATAACACCACCTTGTGTATGAATCCAACTTGATGATAAAAGTGTTACCGTACTTTATTATTCGCGTTTGTTAAAAATGTTTTACGTTTACTTACTACAAAATATGAAATCAAATATTGGCTTTAAGCTTACTTTTAAACATATACTCAAATATTTCTAAGTATTTGCTAAATACAGACTTATACTATGCTCACACATAAATCTTAATTGCATAGAAAGCACATTTTAGCAATTAAATTAAGCTCAATTTACCATACAAGGTTTCAAGTAATAAATTGATCAATTAGAATTAAATTGCTTTACGACATGAGTTAAACTGGAAGTGCAACCCTGCTAATTAATTAAAACCTGTGTTCAGCTAGTAAAAAAGCTTAAAAGCTCTTAAGGTGCTTTCGCACGATATGTATTTTACACATGACTTGTCAAATTTTGCAGTGCGAAATTGTTATCTGCCGTCTGAACGCGTTTAAACATTGCATGTGTGAAAAACATATGTAAATGTCATATGACAAATTTGTAATTAGAGCGTGCTCTATTTTCATCTGACAAAGCATGTGTAATCAGTTGTTTTTAAAACAACAACAAGGAAAAGTAAGTTGTTTATTTTGGTTTGGAGGTTATGTCAGATGTAATTACACATGTACGTGTGAAAGCAAAAATTATAGACCATCAAAATGGCAATTTTGACAGACATACGCAATTACATGTGGATTGCAAAAGTGAAAAGTCATGTGTAAAATACATATCGTGCGAAAGCACCTTTAATATGTATGCCATTGTGGAATAATAAGGTAACCTTGTCCCTACAGCAACAATTTCCTAAAAAAACTTTGCATATCTTTTGTTGTAACTAAATTCTAGCTAGGTTGCCAAAAATGTTGCTATCACACATACGGTATACACAACCATAATATAACATAAAAAATTTGCCAATATAAGCTAAAACAAGTAAGAGCGCTATATTCGGCTGTGCCGAATCTTATATACCCTTCACATTGGTCTTTAAATATACCCAGCCGAGTAATTTTGTACTGCAAATAATATAATAAAACACCTTGTGCGAGTTTTAAAGTCCATAAAAAAATATACAAAATTTTAACGTTCGTATGAATAATAAAAATAGATGAAGAAAATTTGAGGTCGAGACTTGTAAAAGTTTTCGACATTATTCATATTAAAAGGTTAATAAAAGTTGTTAATTTTTATGGGATGTTCTAGTCCCCCCTGCTCCTCACGAACTTTTTTTCCAAAATGTATGAATTATTTAATTATTACTTTTTGTAGAATATTCGAAGTCGATATATGTTATAGCTTCCGAGATACAGCGTATCGAAAGTTTTATAAAAATTGTTAATTTGTATGGGAGCTACCCCTTCTTCACCCCCCACCCAAAAATTTTTTTCTTTAAAGCGTAGGCCTTGTTGTCCAATTACTTTTTGTAGAACATTTGATGTCGATAGCTGTTATAGTTTCTAAGATATAGCGTACCGAAAATTTCATAAAAATTGTTGATTTGTATGGGAGCTACCCCTTCTTCACCCCCCATCCAAAAATTGTTTTCTTCAGAGCGTAGGCTTTGTTGTCCAATTGCTTTTTGTAGAACATTTCATTTCGATATCTGTTATAGTTTCCGAGATATAGCTTATCGAATATTTTATAATAATTGTCGATTTGTATGGGAGCTACCCCTTTTTTTGCCCCCACTCAAAAAATATTTTCTTTAAAGCGTAGGCATTCTCGCCCAATTACTTTTTGTAGAACATTTCATTTCGATATCTTTTATAGTTTCCGAGATATAGCGTATCGAATATTTTATAATAATTGTCGATTTGTGTGGCAGCCACCCCTTTTTTTTGCCCCCACTCAAAAAATTTTTTCTTTAAGGCGTAGGCATTCTCGCCCAATTACTTTTTGTAGAACATTTTATTTCGATATCTTTTATAGTCTCCGAGATATAGCTTATCGAATATTTTATAATAATTGTCGATTTGTATGGGAGCTACCCCTTTTTTTGGCCCCACTCAAAAAATTTTTTCTTGAAAGCGTAGGCATTCTCGCCCAATTACTTCTGTAGAACATTTTATTTCGATATCTTTTATAGTTTCCGAGATATAGCTTATCGAATATTTTATAATAATTGTCGATTTGTATGGGAGCTACCCCTTTTTTTGCCCCCACTCAAAAAATTTTTTCTTTAAAGCCTAGGCATTCTCGCCCAATTACTTTTTGTAGAACATTTTATTTCGATATCTGTTATAGTTTCCGAGATATAGCTTATCGAATATTTTATAATAATTGTCGATTTGTATGGGAGCTACCCCTTTTTTGCCCCCACTCAAAAAATTTTTTCTTTAAAGCGTAGGCATTCTCGCCCAATTACTTTTTGTAGAACATTTCATTTCGATATCTTTTATAGTTTCCGAGATATAGCTTATCGAATATTTTATAATAATTGTCGATTTGTATGGGAACTACCCTTTTTTTTGCCTCCACTCAAAAATTTTTTTCTTTAAAGTGTAGGCATTCTCGCCCAATTACTTTTTGTAGAACATTTTATTTCGATATCTTTTATAGTTTCCGAGATATAGCGTATCAAATATTTTATAATAATTGTCGATTTGTATGGGAGCTACCCCTTTTTTTGCCCCAACTCAAAAAATTTTTTCTTTACAGCCTAGGCATTCTCGCCCAAACACTTTTTGCATAACATTTTATTTCGATATCTGTTATAGTTTCCGAGATATAGCTTATCGAATATTTTATAATAATTGTCGATTTGTATGGGAGCTACCCCTTTTTTTGCCCCCACTCAAAAAATTTTTTCTTTAAAGCCTAGGCATTCTCGCCCAATTACTTTTTGTAGAACATTTTATTTCGATATCTGTTATAGTTTCCGAGATATAGCTTATCAAATATTTTATAATAATTGTCGATTTGTATGGGAGCTACCCCTTTTTTTGCCCCCACTCAAAAAATTTTTCCTTTAAAGCGTAGGCATTCTCGCCCAATTACTTTTTGTAGAACATTTCATTTCGATATCTTTTATAGTTTCCGAGATATAGCTTATCGAATATTTTATAATAATTGTCGATCTGTATGGGAGCTACCCCTTTTTTTGCCCCCATTAAAAAAATTTTTTCTTTAAAGCCTAGGCATTCTCGCCCAAACACTTTTTGTAGAACATTTCATTTCGATATCTTTTATAGTTTCCGAGATATAGCTAATCGAATATTTTATAATAATTGTCGATCTGTATGGGAGCTACCCCTTTTTTTGCCCCCATTAAAAAAATTTTTTCTTTAAAGCCTAGGCATTCTCGCCCAAACACTTTTTGAATAACATTTTATTTCGATATCTGCTATAGTTTCCGAGATATAGCTTATCGAATATTTTTTAATAATTGTCGATCTGTATGGGAGCTACCCCTTTTTTTGCCCCCACTCAAAAAATTTTTTCTTTAAAGCCTAGGCATTCTCGCCCAATTACTTTTTGTAAAACATTTTATTTCGATATCTGTTATAGTTTCCGAGATATAGCTTATCGAATATTTTATAAAAATTGTCGATTTGTATGGGAGCTACCCCTTTTTTTGCCCCCACTCAAAAAATTTTTCCTTTAAAGCGTAGGCATTCTCGCCCAATTACTTTTTGTAGAACATTTCATTTCGATATCTTTTATAGTTTCCGAGATATAGCGTATCGAATATTTTATAATAATTGTCGATTTGTGTGGCAGCCACCCCTTTTTTGCCCCCACTCAAAAAATTTTCTCTTTAAAGCGTAGGCATTCTCGCCCAATTACTTTTTGTAGAACATTTCATTTCGATATCTTTTATAGTTTCCGAGATATAGCTTATCGAATATTTTATAATAATTGTCGATTTGTATGGAAGCTACCCCTTTTTTTGCCCCCACTCAAAAAATTTTTTCTTTAAAGCGTAGGCATTCTCGCCCAATTACTTTTTGTAGAACATTTTATTTCGATATCTTTTATAGTTTCCGAGATATAGCGTATCGAATATTTTATAATAATTGTCGATTTGTATGGGAGCTACCCCTTTTTTTGCCCCAACTCAAAAAATTTTTTCTTTACAGCCTAGGCATTCTCGCCCAGTTACTTTTTGTAGAACATTTTATTTCGATATCTGTTATAGTTTCCGAGATATAGCTTATCGAATATTTTATAATAATTGTCGATTTGTATGGGAGCTACCCCTTTTTTTGCCCCCACTCAAAAAATTTTTTCTTTAAAGCGTAGGCATTCTCGCCCAATTACTTTTTGTAAAACATTTCATTTCGATATCTTTTATAGTTTCCGAGATATAGCGTATCGAATATTTTATAATAATTGTCGATTTGTATGGGAGCTACCCCTTTTTTTGCCCCCACTCAAAAAATTTTTTCTTTAAAGCCTAGGCATTCTCGCCCAATTACTTTTTGTAGAACATTTTATTTCGATATCTGTTATAGTTTCCGAGATATAGCTTATCGAATATTTTAAAATAATTGTCGATTTGTATGGGAGCTACCCCTTTTTTTGCCCCCACTCAAAAAATTTTCTCTTTAAAGCCTAGGCATTCTCGCCCAATTACTTTTTGTAGAACATTTTATTTCGATATCTGTTATAGTTTCCGAGATATAGCTTATCGAATATTTTATAATAACTGTCGATTTGTATGGGAGCTACCCCTTTTTTTGCCCCCACTCAAAAATTTTTTTCTTTAAAGCGTAGGCATTCTCGCCCAATTACTTTTTGTAGAACATTTCATTTCGATATCTTTTATAGTTTCCGAGATATAGCTTATCGAATATTTTATAATAATTGTCGATTTGTATGGGAACTACCCTTTTTTTTGCCCCCACTCAAAAATTTTTTTCTTTAAAGCGTAGGCATTTCTGCCCAATTACTTTTTGTAGAACATTTCATTTCGATATCTTTTATAGTTTCCGAGATATAGCTTATCGAATATTTTATAATAATTGTCGATTTGTATGGGAGCTACCCCTTTTTTTGCCCCCACTCAAAAAATTTTTTCTTTAAAGCCTAGGCATTTCTGCCCAATTACTTTTTTAGAACATTTCATTTCGATATCTTTTATAGTTTCCGAGATATAGCGTATCGAATATTTTATAATAATTGTCGATTTGTATGGGAGCTACCCCTTTTTTTGCCCCCACTCAAAAAATTTTTTCTTTAAAGCCTAGGCATTCTCGCCCAATTACTTTTTGTAGAACATTTTATTTCGATATCTGTTATAGTTTCCGAGATATAGCTTATCGAATATTTTAAAATAATTGTCGATTTGTATGGGAGCTACCCCTTTTTTTGCCCCCACTCAAAAAATTTTTTCTTTGAAGCCTAGGCATTCTCGCCCAATTACTTTTTGTAGAACATTTTATTTCGATATCTGTTATAGTTTCCGAGATATAGCTTATCGAATATTTTATAATAATTGTCGATTTGTATGGGAGCTACCCCTTTTTTTGCCCCCACTCAAAAAATTTTTTCTTTAAAGCGTAGGCATTCTCGCCCAATTACTTTTTGTAGAACATTTTATTTCGATATCTGTTATAGTTTCCGAGATATAGCTTATCGAATATTTTATAATAATTGTCGATTTGTATGGGAGCTACCCCTTTTTTGCCCCCATTAAAAAAATTTTTTCTTTAAAGCCTAGGCATTCTCGACCAAACACTTTTTGTATAACATTTTATTTCGATATCTGTTATAGTTTCCGAGATATAGCTTATCGAATATTTTATAATAATTGTCGATTTGTATGGGAGCTACCCCCTTTTTTGCCCCCACTCAAAAAATTTTTTCTTTAAAGTGTAGGTCTTGGCGTACAATTATTTTTTGTAGAGCACATCATCACAATAAACATAGCAAACAAAGTTTTATTATTTCACAATAGGTTTTGTATGAAAGGGCAACAACAAAACTTGTATGCCATTGTGAAATTACATGACAGTAACACAATATGCTATCATATCGTACCTTGTGAATCCACCAAATATTTTTTAGCTGTCATGTGCTAATTCAGTAGGCCTAATTAATTATGTGTGAACAGAAAACTTAAGTGTTTTAAATAGTCTCAATTTATTATGTATGTTTGAACATGGTATTTATTAGCTATACGATAAAAACTCGTGTTTGCTTTAAAAATAAACGAACACAAGATAAGCACTTTTTCGAAATTTTGAACCGTAAGGGGTAAAAAGGTGAAAAACCTTTGTAACTTCTAAACGAATAAAGATACAAATATAATACAAATATAAGGTTTTGAAAAATTATGAAAATTGTTTTGGTACTTTTTTGAAATTTTTTACCTTAAAGGATGCAAATTATATTTTAGTACAATTTCTATAGTTTTTGTAAATTTTAAGCCCCTAAAAGTGGAAACATAATTGTACCCTTCACATAGTGATCGGGGTAAATATTAGTTTGTTATTCAGTTTGTAATTTCCTTAGTATTCATTTGCGACCCCATAAAGTATAAATATATATTCTGGATTCTTATATACGCCAATTTTCATAGGAGCTTAAGTAAGGTTATTAAGCTCTGATTTCACAGATGTATGTCTATGGAAAAATTGTCAAATATGCCCTTAAAAAGCTAACTTTTATCAATATTGTTTTACGATTTTGTATTACAAATTATAAGTTTTTGCCAACTTTGATATCTTTTATAGTTTTAAAAGAACTACCTCCCTCCCTTTTTATTTTATATTGCTGTAAAACGGTTTAAAAAAGTCAATCAATAATGTTAAAAGATAATACACATAAAACGAAAACGGTTATATTTTAACCAAATAATTGAATAGTGATTATGCAAGATCTCTAGATATTTTTCCAGAATATAATTACAAAATTATTTGTGTATATTACCTAAATCTCAAAATTAGAAAGTCACACTCGACGCTGCAATTCTAGCCAAACATCATATTTTTCAATTATTAAAAGTTTAAAGTCTTATCTTCCTTAAAAACTAAATGCGTTTTATTAATTATGGATTTCAACTTTTTAGTTATAACGAAAAAATGTGACTGAAATGGCCTCAACCGTCAGCATTTTTATACCCTTCACATAGTGATATGGGTATATATCACTTTGTCATTCCGTTTGTAATTTCTTTACTATTCATTTGCGACCCCATAAAGTACATATATTCTGGATCCTTATAGATAGGGAAGTTGATATAGCCATGTCCGTCTGTCTGTCTGTCTGTCTGTCTGTCTGTCCGTCTGTTTAAATCAAGTTTCCGGAGTCAAATAAAAAGATACAGACCAGTTAGTGGTGTGAAACGATTAGAAATATCCTGGAGACAATCGCTTTTTAAAATCAACAAAATCGGTTCACTATTGACCGAGATATAAGCGAAAACCCAAAACAACCCAGGACAAAATCCGTGCATATATCCCTATATATCTCAGTAAGTATAGTCACTATTGCCACAAAACTTGGAATGGATACTCTTAAAAAAGGCACCTAAATAATGAAAAAAGTTTTTTTAGATAGGATCAGGGGAAGTGGTAGTTTTCCTACAATTGCACAAATTTGGTGAAATATTTTATGCGCTATATCTCGTAAACTATAACAGCTATCGACTTAAAATGTTCTACAAAAAGTAATTGTACGCCTAGGGCTACACTATTAAGAAAAAAATTTTTTGAGCGGGGGCAAAAAAAAGGGTAGCTCTCATACAAATTAACGATTTTTATGAAATATTCGATACTCTATATCTCGGAAACTATAACAGATATCGAAATGAAATGTTTTACATAAAGTAATTGGGCGATAAGGGCTACGCCTTAAAGAAAAAATTTTTTGAGTGGGGGCAAAAAAAGGGTAGCTCCCATACAAATTAACGATTTTTATAAAATATTCGATACTCTGTATCTCGGAAACTATAACAGATATCGAAATGAAATGTTTTACATAAAGTAATTGGGCAATAAGGGCTACGCCTTAAAGAAAAAATTTTTTGGGTGGGGGCAAAAAAAGGGGTAGCTCCCATACAAATTAACGATTTTTATGAAATATTCGATACGCTATACCTCGGAAACTATAACAGATATCGAAATGAAATGTTCTACAAAAAGTAATTGGGCCATAAGGGCTACGCCTTAAATAAATAATTTTTTGAGTGGGGACAAAAAAAGGGGTAGCTCCCATACAAATTAGCGGTTTTTTTGAAATATTTGAGACGCTATATCTCGGAAACTATAAAAGATATCGAAATCAAATGTTCTATAAAAAGTAATTGCGCAATAAGGGCTACGCTTTAAAGAAAAAAATTTTTGGGTGGGGGCAAAACAAGGGGTAGCTCCGATACAAATTAACGATTTTTATGAAATATTCGATACGCTATATCTCGGAAACTATGAGAGATATCGAAACCAAGTGCTCTACAGAAAGTGATTGGACATCAAGGGCTACGCTCTTGAGAAAAAATTTTTTAAAAGGGGGCAAAACAAGGGGTAGCTCCCATACAAATCAACGATTTTTATGAAATATTCGATACGCTATATCTTAGAAACTATAACAGCTATCGACATCAAATGTTCTACTAAAAGTACGACATCAAGGGCTATGTTTTAAGGAAAAAATTTTTTGGGTGGGGGGTGAACAAGGGGTAGGTCCCATACAAATTATCAATTTTTATGCAATTTTCGATAAGCTATATCTCGGAAACTATAACAGATATCGGAATCAAATGTTCTACAAAAAGTAATTGTACATCAAGAGTTATGTTTTTAAGAAAAAATCTTTTGGGTGCGGGGTGAACAAGGGGTAGCTCCTAAACAAAATAACAATTTTTATGAAATTTTTAATACGCTTTATTTAGGAAACTATAACAGATATCGAAATCAAATGTTCTACAAAAAGTAATTCGACAACAAAGCCTACAATTTGAAGAAAAAATTTTTTGGGTGGAGGATGGACAAAGGGGATCTCCCATACATATTAACAATTTTTATGAAATTTTCGATATGCTAAATTTAGGAAACTATAACAGAAATTGACTTCAAATGTTTTGTAAAAAGTAACAGGAGAAGACCTACATTCAAAAAAAAGTTCTTTGGGCAGGGGCAGGGGAAGGGGTAGCTCTAATACAAGCTAAGAATTTTTATGAAATTTGCGATACACCACATCTGGAAAACTATAACAACTATCGACTTCGAATATTCCACAAAAAGTAATAATCAAATAATTCATACATTGTGGAAAAAAAGTTGGAGAGGATCAGGGGGACTAGAACATCCCATAAAAATTAACAACTTTCATTAACCTTTTAATATAAATAATGTCAAAAACTTGCATTACTGTCGACCTCAAACCTTCTTCATCAATTTTTATTATTCATACGAACGTTAAGATTTTGTATATTTTTTTACGGACTTTAAAACTCACACAAGGATTTTTATTATATTTAGGCCTGGCCCACCTCAGGCACTCTTTGAAGTGCCGCCCTTTTTGACATTTAAGTCACATATAATTACTAACAGTCTTTTGTCCACTGCAGTGTAATTCAATTATTAAATATTGTTTGTTATTTTCGACCAAAAAATTTATAAAATTTCACACATAATTGGATGTTTTAAATAATCTTTTATTTTAAATTTTCTGTTTTTTTAATTAAAAATTTCTAAGCTTTTTGAGTTTTATATACAATTAAGTATGGTATCTTAGGGCACTGCTACACGTTCAATAAATATCGTGATATTTCTAGTATCACAATATTTATTGAACGTGTAGCGTGCAATATTGATGGATCGCGATCCATATCGCAGAATGGCCTAAAATATGAAATCCAAAATCCGGATCGCGGATCGCGTGATAAATATTGAACGTGTAGCATTTTCATGATATTAAATCATGATACGTCAGTTAAAACTTTTAAATAAAAAAAATAAATTAAAATACGCAGTGGAAAAAATTAAACAAATAAAAAGTAAAACAATTGGCAAAACTTGTGTAAAGTTTTTTGTAATAAAGGGTAATGGCAGAAGACAGTGAAAGCGAGTGGGTTCTGCCGGTGGAATCGGAATTAACCCGCACAGCACAAAAATAACGTAAATACTGACGTGATAAATATTGAACATGTAGCATACGAGCGTGATCCATCAATCCACTTAAATGGATCGCGATCCAAATATCACAATATATATTGAACGTGTAGCAGTGCCCTTAAAATAAAATGAAATAATTCATATTCTTTTGTTTGACTTTTTTATTTTTTCTTTTGACTTTTGTTTGACTTTTTATTAAATTACTAAATATAATTTACAAAAATCGTATTCCTTTAAAGCATATTTTATTTTATTTTACCATTAAATTTTGGCGCCCTTTATATTATGCCGCCCTAGGCCCTGGCCTCATGGGCCTAGGCGTAAATCCACCACTGAATGTGAAGGGTATATAAGATTCGGCACAGCCGAATATAGCGCTCTTACTTGTTATTTTTTTGTAACTGATTGAAGTCGGAGAAAAACCTTTATCCTCTCATGAAGAAACTCTCTGTACTACTCCAAACATTATAATTTTTTTGTGTTGTTCTTTATTTTTCTTGCTAAAGTGAATAATAATTTTTAATAAAAAAACATTTAGAGATAAAATTTTTTATCACTCCAAAATATTTGACGCTAAAAATTTAAATTTTTTTGAGATGGAAGCGCTAAATTAACTTTAGAGAATTAAAGATTAAAAAATTTAAGCGAATTGAAATTTATAAAGTTTCCAAATTAAGCTAAATATAATACAGAATTGCATTTGTAGCCAAAAATTGCCAAAAATTGTTTTTTTTACATTTTTAGCGATAAAGATTTAGCTTTAGCGAGTTACAGAAAAGGGCGGCAGGACTTAAAAAATTTTAGCAATATCTAAAAGTGTTTGATTTTAAATTAATATCTCAGTATTTCGACATTAATATTTTTTTGCTTATTTGCCCAAAACTTCTATTTATTCATCGTTATAATAAGCAAAAGAAGCTCATTTAAAAGCGATTTTCTAGATTCTTCAAAGGTTTAAAGATAGGCCAATCGAATAGAAAATCGCAAAATTCCCATTAAAATGTGATGATTTATTTTATGTATCTACTCAAGTTTTGCTTTTCAAATTGTTTAAAGTTATTATTTTGAAGTAAAAAAAAATATATATATTAAAACATGCGCGTTTTAAGTTCAAACACACTAAGAAGGTAATAAAAAATTAATCAAACACGGGTTTGTATTTAAGATAAGGATATTTAGGTTTCAGTTGTAAATTTGGCATAAAAGTTATTATTAATTTTTTTCATAATCTTAATTGTTTTCATAAAACTTTTTTTTAAATTTTGATAAACTTTTCCATATAAAATGACATATTTATTTTCAATTGATCATAGACTTCCAATCAGTTTGACAAAGTAACAATGTATCGCAATATTTTCGTGCTATTAGCTGTTATATACAGCATTAGTAGTGCCAGTGTAGTTAAAACACTTACTCCCCAATTGGATGGCCGCATTGTTGGAGGCCGAGACGCTCCAATTGGATCGTATCCTTATCAGATATCTCTACGTCGTCTTGGTGCCCATGTTTGTGGTGGCAGTATCATCACAAATAGTGTTGTTCTTACTGCCGCTAATTCCATTGATAATTCTTTGAATCATACTTACTACAGTGTGCTATATGGTACTCCTTTTCTTTATAGTATCAGAAATGTAGTTTCAGTTAAACGTATTATTATACACGAAAACTACGATTCCTCGACCGGTAATAATGACGTTGGTTTGGTTTTTCTGGAAACAAGTATTAAGTTTAGTGACGTAGCCCAACCCATTCCGTTGGCTTCGAAGATCCCTGTCGCAGGTTCAACTGGTGTCGTTACCGGTTGGGGAGCTAAAACTGAAAATGGACCTTTGTCCTTCATTTTGCAACAGGTATCTGTTCAAATTTTGAAAAAATCCTATTGTCAGGATAAATACAAAAATAAACACGAAATTACTGATAAGATGTTGTGCGCTGGTACTTTTACTGGCGGTAAAGGGGCTTGCCAAGGTGATTCTGGGGGAGCCTTAGTAGTTGACGGTAAAGTGGTTGGTGTGGTTTCATGGGGAAAAGGTTGTGGTCATCCCGAATACCCTGGTGTTTACAGTAGTGTTCCCGCCTTAATAAACTGGATTACCTCGAACTTGTCTTAAATTTTTTTATACAATTTTACAAAAAGTTATCAAATAAATCTAAATATAAAGTAGAAATATATTGTGTGCGTTTGTTTTTAATTGTTGCTTTTAAACGGATTTGTACTTTACTTCTGTTTGCTGTTTAAATTTCCTTCTATTTTTAATCACTGATATTTATATGGGTTTATTTAAAAAGCAAGTCTTGCCGATACTTGCCTGGTGGAATGCATTTCCACAATCAGCACTTATTCGCAGAGTGCAGTATTTAAGGCAACAGGTATTTTGTTGCTGTAAACTAGTAGAGCAAATAGAAAGAAAGTAAACTATTGTGATATTTTCATGTGCTTTATCTAAGAAACTATAACAGCTATCGACCTTGAACAAAATAGTTCCATAACAAAACGTAAATTTTAAAAAAACCAAGCGCTATATTCGACTGTGACGAAGCTTATATATCCTTTATATTGCTCTTCTAATATACCCGACAATTTTTCTAGCCGAGTTATTTTGTCCTGCAAATAATATAATAAAAATACTTTGTGCCAGGTTTAAAGGCCATAGAAATCCTAGTTTTTCAAATAGAAAATTTTTAAAATTTTAACGTTCGTATGAATAATAGAAATACCATGTAGACGGCTTAGGGTCGAGAGTTTAAAAAATTTTCGACATTATTCGTATTAAAAGTTTAATTAAAGTTGTTAATTTTTATGAGATGCTCTAGTCCCGCTCCTTTTTTCAAACTTTTTTTTCCAAAAATGTAAAAATTTTTGTAGAACATTTAAAGTCGATATCTGTTATAGATTCCCAAATATAGCGTATCGAAAATTTCATAAAAATTGTTAATTTGTATGGGAGCTACCCCTTCCCCTGTCCTTACAAAAAAAACTTATTTCTTCAAAGTGTAGACTTAACTGTCCAATTACCAAGTACTAAGTTTTCTGGCAAGAATGACTATCTTTATTGAGATATATAGGGATATATGCACGGATTTTGTACTAAAAAAATGGTTTATTTTGGGTTTTCGTTTATATCTGGGTCAATAGTGAACTGATTTTGCTGATTTGAAATATCGATTATTTCCAGGATATTTCTAATACATAGTTTGACACCAATAACGGGTCCGTATCTTTTTATTTGACTCCGAAAACTTGATTTCAACAGACGGGCATGGCTATATCAACTTCCCTATCTATAAGGATCCAGAATATATATACTTTATGGGGTCGCAAATGGATAATAAAGAAATTACAAACGGAATGACAAACTGATATATACCCTTATCACTATGTGAACGGTATAAAAAAAAGTAAGAGTTACCGGCCGGAAGTGTTCATATTATCGCAGGTCATGTTCTACTATTATCAAGAGACCATGAGTCAATCGTTTCTAAAATAAAAAAGTAGGAGGAGGGTGAGCCCGGGGATGGGAGGCACTATACTTACCCATATTCGATTACAAATCCAAATATCGAATTTATCCTTTTCTAAGTAACCCAAGCGATAAGGTCGAAAAATTAAAGCATCGCCAAATTAAATCCCTCAAAAGAAATCAAAGCGCAAAATGTGGAACTTTCTATTGGACTGTCCCTTTACCTATTACATGACAAGGAAAATTCCTCTTTCTTCAGAATATATAAAAACTGAAAAAATGCCTTGAAGCAAAGAGCGCTCATCGCCTTTCCTGAGCAAGGCAATATTTAGCTTGACCTCTTTCAAAGCAGGATCTAGTCAAAGTTTTTCAAATTAACGCCAAAGAAGCCAATAACGATTACCTGTAACAAGCTACGCTACCGTCAAAGTCGGCAGTCTTTCCCGCAATATTCCTAAAGACGAACAGGGCAAAATGAAGATTTGTTTAAATTAAAAATATTGGAGCACGTCCTCATTCCAAAGAGTGGTCATTTAGCTGAGATATTGGGCTGCACCATGTGTGATCCTCAGAAAATCTGTCGCTGCAATTTTTTTCTTTCTAGGACGGCACCAAGCATACACTAGCGCGAAGGAGACAAATCAAGGCGATGACGTTCTTTGTATCCAAGGCCATCTTTTTCAAGATTTGCAAAACTCCTATCGCTAAGAAAAAGAGTTCCAATAATGAAGCTAACGAAATAACGAGCAGGTAAAGTAAGCTCGACAAAATAGGGAATAAAGGGTTAATATTGACACTAGCATCACCAACGAGCAACAAGCCCGTCTTGTGGAGGACTACTAATTAATATCATCCATATTAACTGCCATCGGATCGAAAGGGCAATTCGCGATCTAGTAGATTGCTCTAATCTAAAAAACGCTGAAGGGTACAAAACAAGGTAAATAAAATAATTAATATCAATTATTAACGTATAGAGGATCGTCTAAGATCCTGAATTTTTTATTACTTAAGCTTATGTTTTCTCTTCTCTCCAGAGTTCATCATCGGATGAAACCGTGCTGTAGCAAGGCGATACAAACATTAACCTAGTGTCAGAATATCTGGCCCTTGACGTCCCATAATTCCACTTGTCGGAACTGAAACGGAAAAAAGATAAACAGAAAGCTAAACAAGTATTGCTAAGTTGCGATGCAAACTTTTACCATATCGCATGGGATAGTAGTAACACCAGCCCTGTAAGAATATTTAAATAATATCAATCTGCTAACAATTAACATAGTGAATAAGTCTATCTTTAACAACAAGATTAGGGAAGAGGGTTAAGATATAACGATATATTTAGAAAATTTTAACGAGGAAATCCAAAACTTCAAATTGCATGGATATCGTCTTAATCAATATAAGGCAAAATTCGTAAGCTTAGTCAGAAACCGAGTGCGTCATTCATTTTAAGAGAAAGACATTCATGACAATATAAAAAAAATCACAAAAGGTTACCAAGTCTTTTTGAAGGGAACTGCTTCTTTTTAAGAAATAATATCCACTCACGATAAGCCTTTGGTACCAGGTGATGTCTTTTAAACCGTAGGCTTTTCAAAGGAATGACAGTATACTGAAAGCTTATTACAAAAGTCCCAGAAAATGCAATAAGATAATATACGTAACAAAACATAGTTTGTGATAGCTTTACTGAGAACAGGTTGATTCATACGGGAACGATGAGCAGAAGGTAAAGAAATTTGGTATCTTAAACTCATGTTCAAGCTGACACCATCACGGTATGATATGGGAAAAATTATGACGACTAGAGAAGAGTATCCGCGATTCCAGATGAAAACTCATTTTCGTACCGACATGGTAGCCCCCTCAAAAGAACAGCATAAAGATGGAAAACTTTCTTTCCATATAAAAAATCAGGATTGAATAAAGTCTTCCTGACCCTCCTACAGAATTAGGTGAACCTTTTACCGTTTGATGTTCGGCCAATGTTTTAGTTTGCTTAAAGTAATTCTCATTAAGTTAATTGCAGTTTTTATATAAATGCAGAAAATATACACGAGGTTTTTCGAGAATTTGGTTAAAGTCAAATTATGATTTGGTGTAAGAACCAATGAAATACATATAGACAAACCTAACCCACAACAAGATATATATCAACTTAGTTTTTATGTGGCATTTGTACTCGTATAAATTTATAATTTCTAAAGATCAAGGTACATTGATCCACCTTGTGGTATATATGTATATCAATCATTTAAAATTTTATCAAGCACACGCGCGCATAAGTTCAAAAACACCAAACAGATGACCAAAATAAAAAAAAACTGGTTTTTGTTTAAGATAAGGGTTTTTTAATTTTTATTGTAAGATTTTAGGGTTTTTTTAATCTAAATTAGATTCATAAAATGTATACCTTTTTCTATTTTATGCATATTTTTGTTTGGCTATAAAATGTGAGGTTTTCTTTCCAATTGATTACAGAGTTCCAATCAATTTCATGAAGTAAGAATGTATCGCAGTATTTTCGTTCTATTAGGTGCTGTAGGCACCCTAAGTAGTGGTAGTGTAATTAAAACACGTACTCCCCAATTGGATGGCCGAATTGTGGGAGGCCATGATGCTTCTATTGAATCCTTTCCCTATCAGACATCTCTACTACTTCTTGGCTCTCATGTTTGTGGGGGAAGCCTTATCAGAAGAGATGTCGTTCTTACTGCCGCTCATTGCTATTTCGATGATTTGGATCCTACTGATTATAGTGTGCTCTTTGGTAGCTCTACTCTAAGCGGTATCCATACATTAGCTGGAGTAAAACGGTTTATTACAAATGAAAATTACGATTCTTCAACCTATAATTATGACGTTGCTTAAGTTGTTCTGGCAAAGAGCATTCGACCTAGCGCTTCTGTCCAAACCATTTCATTGGCTTCAAAGCTTCCTGTTGCAGGTACAACAGCCGTGGTTACTGGTTGGGGTACTAATACTGAAAGTGGAAAACCTTCCGACCATTTGCAAGAGGTATCCGTTGAAATTATGGAGCAATCGTATTGCCGAAATCAATACAAAAATGTTAGCAAAGTTACTGATAAGATGTTTTGCGCTGGTACTTTTACTGGCGGTAAAGATGCTTGCCAAGGTGATTCTGGGGGTCCCTTAGTAGTTGACGGTAAAGTGGTTGGTGTGGTTTCATGGGGAAAAGGTTGTGGCCTTCGCGGATATCCTGGTGTTTACAGTAGTGTTCCCCGCTTAAGAAACTGGATTATCTATAACTTGCCTTAAATTTTTTTTATAAATTTTACAAAAAGTAAAAAAAAACAAAATTAAAAAAATTAATTACTACAGAGTATGTTCTCTCTTATGCTTAAATACGTTGGATAACAAATCCATATAGATCCCATTCAGGATCCTTATAAATAATAAAGTTGATTAAGTCATATCAGTCTAAAAAAAACAAGTTTCCGGCATAAAATAAAGACTTGCAGACTAACCTGATCTAATAAAATCAAAGATCTGCTACTACCCAATTTAATGAAATTAACGTGATGCCATATCGTGGGAACAAAAAACAGCTCTCGTCTTCAAATTGGTGCAATGTAATATTTTTGTTTTTTTTTTTTTGCAGTGACTATATTTAAAGTAAAGTTAATAAGAAAATTTTATATTAAAAACTGATGCAGCTTTTGATTGGCGGACTTTGTTGTAAAGGGTATATAAGGTTTAAAACTTATTTTAAGTTTTAAAACATAGAACTAGGGGCTACAGTTTTCGACACATGATATTTATTAGTTGGCCATTTATAGCAACTATTGTGGGTCATTTTCTGGACTAAGAATAGGTTTTCAAACACTTCGAGCTTCTGATTTTCTTTTACTACTTTCGATATTGATTTTCTGGGTTTCCAAGAGAGCTTTGGTCGTACCATTTTTACGTCTTTCCTCGAGATCATATTTAAACGCCTTTTTTTTGACCAGGCCAGCGCAGTCTTTGTACTTTTATGCGCTTGACTACATCGATGTCGGCCGATTTCCGCCTAGACAGGTTGGTCCATATATCCTTCCAAGTATTTTTCTTTCAAACACTCCAAGAATACCTTCATCTGCTTGAGCAAGTGACTATACCTACGCGCCATAAAGTCGAAGGGGTAAAACAAGTTCCTTGTATAGTGCGAACTTTGTTTGCTCAGAACGGTTGTTTTCACTCTTTACAGATGAGTTTGTATCCGTTAAGGTCACCTGATCAGTTTTGCAGATATGCTATGAAAACGGCTTTGTAATCTACGAAAAATTGTAGTGTGAATATCTGGTCCGTTGGGTTATTTACCAAGTCCAAAGCCGGATTGATAAGGACCTTTTTATTTTGTTGACTTTGTACCTGTATTAAGTTAGATAAATCTTAAACCCTTTAATATCAAAATGCGTGCATATATTTAAATATTGTACAAATTTAAATAAACAATAATAAATTTAAATAAATAATTGTCGTATTACTGGTCAGTTTTAAATTTATTTACTTTTTCCGGAAATCCCCTATTGCAGATTTAATAGTTGCTTCCGCTAACTTTTTGAACAAGTTGGTCCACTTAATCCGACATGCCCCAGGATACCTTTTCTGTGTCTTTTAATTCCTTTTAACAAGAGCTCAATCAACACCTTTCCACAGTCCGAATTTCTGGAGAGCTAAGTAAATTTGCCAACCGTGGTACGAAATTGACATTATTGTGGAAATACAATTCAAGGGCGTTTTTTCCATAGTTCTTAACAGGAATTTTCAAGAACTTTTACGACTTTGATGCCTTTCGAAAGAGTTGCTTGACTCCTTCACCTATCAAATGTTTATCAAATCTTTTCTCGTCCTTATCCAGGCTTTTATTGAAGTCCTCATACTGGTTATTGGCTTTCGGAATATTGTGAAAAAGTTTTAGCTGTTTTTTTGAAAGGTAGTTTTAACTGTTTTTTTGAAAAGGGTATATTATCTTTTCACGTATTTTTTTAAATTTTGACCGAAATAGCAGTTGAAAATTATTGATTTAAAAGAGATCTGACATATATGTAATTAAAAGCTAACATGCATGGTCAAATTAATTATCAGGTGAACGCATTCGGGAGAGAATTTTTGACTTTCTTACTTCTCCCTTTTTTGTATATGAAGTTTGACAACATGGTGGTGAAATAATTTAAGCCGTATCGTCAAGCTCCATATATAAATAAGAAAAAAATAAGAGAGTCAAAAATTCTCTCCCGGATGCGTTCACCTTATAATTAATTTCTGCATGCTAACGTGCTAAAATAGCATTTTAAAAGTTTTTTTTGACACACTCCTTAGTTTTTAATTTTTTCACACAGCATACGTGGCAGTAACTTCTCCGCGATAAATAGGAAACTTATGCCTCTATAATTGGCGCAGATAGTTTTATCTCCTCTTTTAAGAATGGGGCCTAGCACACTGAGCACTGGCATGCGTTCCGATATTGTTGACAAAAAATGTAATTTTTATAAATGTTTGCAATGCCCAAAAATAATAGTCTGGCATCCACCTTTAATTATACTAGTTGATTCAGAATGAGGGTCGATTAAATCATTTTCGCCTACTTTGCTATTCAAATAAACAAATTTTTTTTGTCATATTTTTATTATTGAATCTTCGCTTAAGCGAACTAACAATAAATATTCAAATCTTAAAACTAAGTGGGCCATATTCATAAACAATTTAAAATCAACTTGAAAATTAAAATATATATTAAACACTGATTCTGTATGAAAATTTTGTTTGAAAAGTCTACTTTAATTTTAAAGTCGTTTTTAAATTGTCTATGAATATGGCCCAGTGTGTTTAATATTAGTCAAGTCAGTACCAGACTGAAAATTAGGTTCTCATAATAAAATAAATTAATTTAAAAGGTTTCATGCGTTTTCGTTTATTTATTAGTTGAACTATTTGTTTTTAAGACAATTTTATTTTCTTTATCAGGCTCAAGTTCAATACTTTACTAAATTCTCATTTAATTGCAAATAAAGAAATTAATATTTTTAGTTTTTACTACTTTATTAGCATTAGTTAAGAAAGGAAAATTTTAATTGAAAAATCAAGATTTTTACCGATACTAGCCGAGTAGAATGCATTTTCGAAAAACAGCTACGATTTTCATCATCAGCACTCTTTGTTTAGTTGTTAGTTATTAATTTGGTTGTAAACATCAGCCATTTAACCCACTGGATTATTAAACCTCATAAAGCCTTTTAATAGCATCGACTGTTTATCAAAATAAAAAATAGAAGAAAACTCACGGCATTGCAATGATTTTTCGTTTTGTTCTTTGCTAAAGCATTCGTTAAACCAGGAGAAAATCGGTGATCGTTCGTTATATAGGACTATCAAAATTGAAAAATTTGAATTTGTGTAATTGTCATACCGGAGTTTCGTTAAATCCAGTATTTGCTATGCCGGGCTTTCACTGTGTTTTTAAAACTTTTCGATGGCACTTTAAATTTTGTTTTTATTTTTATTGGTTCAGAAGTTACAAGATGAACCTAGTTCTTACTTTACCTTTCCCCTTAGGGTCCAATATTTTAAAAGGCAGCAAAAACTTTTTCATATTTTTTTCAAACCTGTCGAACGCAGCTTGAATTTCGCTTCTACATCTATCCATGCCCTCTTTAAATATTAAACATTGCCCATGTTTTTTCAGAAATTAAATTAATTAATCTGGTATAACACCTATTTTTATTGGATTAGTAAGTAGTTGCGAAGAAACACTAAGCCGTTAAAAAACAAATCTTGCTTGAGTCAAACTTAACTAAAACAGGCTTTATATTCAACTTACATTTATGACATTTAAAATTGGTCGTTTTCTTCTGTTACAAGCAATAGGAAGCACTTATCTCTTTTACCTTTAACCACAATTTCCGGATTCCAAATGTTAAAACAATAAACTATTTTTAAACAAAAATATAAGTTTAATATTACAAAAATGTAGATATGTATGTGTTGAGCCGAAGTGACTTTGTTGGCCAAAATCAAATAAATCGATTAAGATTACAAAAAGAGTATTCATTTAATCTAAGTGTGTTTTATTTTTGTTTTTAACAAAAAATTAATCGATTGCGAAATTTTGATTTTGTCGAACAATCAATTAATTTTTTAGAAGCTTTTTTGAAACCAGCTTCGTAATTTCATTATCAGTACTCTTTGAACGGTAGTAGTGCTTTTGGCTGTAAACATCACCTTTGTAACTTACATGTTATCCAGAAAGGTAAACGGGAATTTTTTTTTGGATGTTAGGACGAAGTTTATATTTTTAAACGGCCTTATGCTTTTTGTGTTGAAGACTCTTTGGCAAAATTTAATTTTAAAACATAAGTACAATACAACTTTAAAAGGTAAGGGTCGAAATTAACTGTGATCTATTCACAAAAGTTTTAAAGAACTTCTCATCATTGCAGCCAATTCGAATTCCCTTAATAGATTTAAACAAAATTTTTTCAGTACCGACACAGTTCTCTTTCTTTTGTAATCACCATGATCTATTAAAGTTTTACATCTATTATAGTTTAGATCAGTGCAACGCTATAACTAAGTGTTATTAAAGTTACATATGTAGTATATCTCCCCATCCTCTTACCCTGATAGTTTTCTTAAAAAATGGGGACTTGTAATATAACTACTTGGTGTCAGCTTCGAAAGCTATAGCTTATATATATTACGATATTTGGCGCATGGAAAAATCCATAAGATTACAAACCATTTGTACGAGGCTACCACTTTTAGGGCTCCAATCCAAAAATGGTATTTCCATAAATAAGTTAATTATTATCGAAATCTCCATACTAATTTTCAACATAACAAAGCCCATAGTAATCGAAATATATATTAAAAAATTGGTGGATTTTGTTTTAAGGAAACTGGGTTAACTGAGGTTTTTGCTTCTTTTTCGATCAGTATTTAACTGATCTTGCTGATTTTAATAAGCGGTAAAACTTCTGCTGTTTCGCGGCACTTGAAAAAGCTTAATCTGCTTATCTATCTGTAAAACTCCAAAATACATACATACATACATACTTAATGAGGTCGCAAATATATATACATACATACATATATACTTAATGACGTCGCAAATATATATTTTAGAAGCTACAAATAATATAGGAAATTTTTTACACTCCTATCCCTATATGTCTGTTTTAGTAATAATTGTCCAACTCACAAACTCATGTTATCGTCGTATGTGTCGTCTAATTATATTTGGTTGTTGGTTGTTTTCATACAAAAGTGTGTTTTAATTTTCTGATTGTTTTTCATGTTAACAATATGTTGTATTTATTTCAGACCTGGAAATGTTTTACTAGTGTAATAATTTTATTAAAATAATTTTTGGTATGTGATGAATAACATCACAAAATTATTTCTTTTTAAAGATTAATATCTTCTTTATTAAATTAAAATAGGGTTTTTTAGTATTTAAATTAAAATTGCTTATGATTTTATATTTATAAACAATTCACCTAAAATTAAAACTCCCACCCTCGGTTTGGTATATAATTGGTGAATTCACAAGGTCTTGTGAAATCATATATTGTAAAATAATACAACCAAAAAATATGACCGTTGTGAACAACTCTTCGTATATTTGTAGGTGTCGTATTTAAAATCTAAATCAGCTGATACGACCAAACGATAGAAAAACAAACACATATTTATGTACATAGATCTGGTGCTGCTCTTGGCTTAACTTAATAATTTGTAGAAATTAGACCCATGAAAACACAAAATAGTCTATATCTAACCTGGTTAGAATCTCTAAAATCCATTAAAATAAGCAAAGTTTTAGTAAAAAATCACAAGAATTTTGTTATTTTTTACGTAAACAAAAAACAGCTGACGGCCAGAGACCAGTGTCGTCTACATTTGCCGGCGGCGACGGCTGAAGTAATCTTGTTCGGCAGTTTTGCCTAAGATTCTAGTATTATACATTTTTACGGGTGGCAAGTGCTAGCGGCTTCCAAAAATTAAATAGAAAACTCGCCGTTTCGTTTTAGGCGCTTGGCGCATGACTTTGTATATAATATGACATCACAATAAACATATCAAACAAAGTTGTATTGTTTCACAACAAGTTTCGTATGAAAAGCAACAACAAAATTTTTATGCTATTGTGAAATTATATGACAATAATACAATATGCTATCGTATCGTACCTTGTGAATTCGCCAAATATCAAATTAAATGAATGCCAACTTTAGTTGAAGAAAGACATATGAAAGTAAAAAGCTTAAAGGTTTATTTATATTTTAAATATTTTCAAATAGAAACAAATTCTTTCAACGTGGTAAGATTTCTAGTTTTTTTTTTAGTTTTTTATGTTAAAAAATATTTATGTAAGTTTACGTTTCTAAAAAGTTTGCTGAGAGTGAATTGATTACATAAAACTAACATTTTCCATTTTGCATTTGACATACAATAAAGTTACAATACAATAAATTTCTCTATATGAGTGAATGTGCTAAAATCGTATTTTTTTAAACAGAACTTGTGAATTGGCCAAATGTATTATTTCTCTTGAAGTAGTAGGTCCAACAATGTATTTCGATATAATTTCAAAATGTCAAAAAATGTGCACAATTTTTTAGGCTTCACGCCTTAGTCAAATTAAGAACTTAATCGCAATTAATAACAGCAAAAAAGAGTCATAATATTACTATCACGCAGTTTAACCTGCCATTACTCTATTTTTAATTTTTACTTCTGAACTAATTCTTAAAATTCAAAAATGTAGACTATAGGGACTAAAGCTCGGTAAACTAAAATTTTTTTAAATTTTTTTTATCGGTCTCAGATTTTTTTAGGGACCCTATTAATATTTCGCCCGAAATAAGGCTAACCGCTGTACATTTCATCACAGATTTTGAAGAATTTGTCCGATTTTGGTCAAAACACCAAAATGGTAATAATAAAAATGTTTTGTCTTGTTTTACTTACGTTTTGAAACAAAAAATAGAACTCATTTTACATAAAATTGACTCTAATTTCTGAACAGCTCCTAATACCATGTTCACACATATACCATAATTTCTTTATTAGCACACTTACGCAATTAAGACCTTAATTGAGCTCAATTTACTATACAAGATATCAATTAATAATTTAAGCAATTAGTATTAAGCCCTTATGACACTTGCTTTTTTTTGCATTTTATAAACTTTGAAGAACAGTACCTACTTATAATATAGGAAAATTACACTAAGTGTGAAGAGTTAAGCTATTTAAAGAAAAATACCAAAACGTCAAAAGCTCCCCAAACGCAATTGATAAAAAAGCAGAAGCTGTCAAAAAAAATGTAAAAATTTTTAACTTAAACTTGACGTTTTAAGATTAAAACTCTAAACATGTTGTCAATTTGATCAGTTTATAGTTAAAAAAGCGATTTTTCGCGCGTTTATTACATTTTATTTCAGATTTTCCGCTCTGCAACAAAATATCAAGTGGGCAACATTGTTTCGTTTGTTTACTTTTTATCATTAAACATATATATTTTGTTCTATCTAACATTTGCTATTTCTTTCTTTCAATCCAAAAGCAATCAATTAAGAAAAAAGCAAGTGTCATAAGGGCTTTAAATTGATTCACTAATTGAGTGTAACTGGAAGTGCAACCCTGCTGATTTATTAAGAACTGTGTTAAGTTTGTATAAAAGCTAGAAAGCTTTTAATATGTATGTAAAGGTACGGTGTCCAATTTCCAAATAACAACACAAATCCGTAGTTTTAATATGTAATTCAATTTATTTTAAGTAAAATATGTAGGCAATTCAGTTTAATTCAAATTTCGATTATAATAAGTAATTTTAATAGGAAACGGGAAATAGGGTTATCAGTTAAATAATATAAACTTTAATCAATCTTCAACTTTCAACTTTATACCACTTTAAGAAAGACTAAACTCTTTGACTTTGTAAAACTTTCACTGCAACTGATTTTCTTTAAAAAATGACAACTGTTCTTACCGACTGACTAAGGTCTACTACTTATGACTAGTTCTTCTTCTATGATATGCAATTAAAGGTATGGTGAATAGGTTATACTTAACCCGTTGAGGTCCTTACACTCGGCCATCCTGCAGATCATCCGTCTCGGATGATGACAAAGATTCAAAGTTGGTAGACCGCCAAGGTTTCATGAAGTCACAACTAGTTGATGTACAATTTGGCCCTTCACAATCAGCCACCTTCCTTACTTCGTACCGATTACTTCTTTTGATTTTTGTGACTTCGTATGGACCCAAGTATTCGCTGGCAAGCTTACGGCCGGACACAAACTGAGTTCGTTTTATGGCAACTAAATCGCCAACTTTATAAACTATTGCTTCCTTTCGCTTCTTGTCAAAATTACGTTTGTATGTTTCTTGAGCCTTTTCTATTTGCCGCTTCGCCTCTGCTCTTGCTTGCCGCCGCTCTTCATTAAAATGGTCGATCATTTCATTTTCAATTATTTCAAGTATATTTGTGTCGATATCAGCTTTCATTCTTGTACCAAACATTAGTTCGAACGGTGATGTTCTAGTTGAGCTATGAACGCATGAATTTATGGCTTTTTGAACTTTTCCAATATATTTAAACCATTTGGCTGGCTCATTTTGTGATAGCTTCGCGATAATTGACAAAGTTGTGCGATTCACGCGCTCAACTTGTCCGTTGCCCCGTGGTACACCTGTTGTTGCCACGATGTGCTCTACACCTGCCTTACTGCAAAATTCTTCAAAAACCTTAGAAGTAAATGCGGAACCTCTATCGCTGATTATTCGGCAGGCAAATCCAAAAATATCGGACCAAATCTGTAGATGTCGTATTACTTCTTCTGCACTCGTTGTTTTTGTCGCATACAACCAAACAAATTTTGTAAAACTGTCAACAACTGCTAATATATATTTATACTGTTTTGATGTAGCGTCTAAAGGACCCAAGTGATCGATATGTATGGTATGGAGCGGAACGGTGCCCTTTTCAATGTAGTGTAAGAAGCCTTCTTTTTTACCCGTCTTTTTGTTGTGGATAATGCATTCGACACAATTCGTAACAATATGGTCGACTTTACGTTGTAAGTGCGGTATAAAATATTTTTGACGAAGTGTATGCATTGTTTTTTCATTAGCAAAGTGACCGTTCATATGCGCGTTTCTAATTATTTCTGACTCAAGTGATTTTGGTACTAACAACAAATCGTTCCCCTCTATACACTTATACACAAGGCCTCCTTTTAGTTTATAGTTTTCGTAAGGTCCTGTCTGCAACGCTTTTACGATTGCTTTCGCACATTCATCTTCATTTTGCAATTTTTTAAATCTTGTTGATATATCTGACGAAACATACATAACATCGACTGGATAGCGACTTAGGTAATCAACATGTTTTAATCGATTTGCGGTGCGATGTTCGACAGTGTATGTGAAATCTTGCAAATACATCACCCATTGCGCTACATCCCGAGGTATGTCTGTTTTTTTAATTGTTTGTTTAAACGCAGCACAATCTGTTATCAGTTTAAAATTAATACCCAGCAGATAGTGACGAAATTTTTTAAAAGCTAAATATGCTGCTTTCACTTCTAGTATGTAGCTATGTAGCCGACTTTCTTGTGGAGACGTTTTTTTACTATAAAAAAATACCGGATGGAATTCATTTTCATATTTTTGCATTAGCGCCGCGCCAAACCCATCTTTTGAGGCGTCAGTATGGAGCTCGGTCTCAGCTTCCCTTTTATACAAACGTAACACTGGTTCACACATTAACATTTGTTTAATTCTACTTATTGCAGCTAGTTCCTCTTGTCCAATGCAAAACGTATTGCCTTTTTTCAAGAGATTGGTTAAAGGGCGAACAATTTGAGCATATCCTTCAACAAATTTTCGAAAGTAGCCTGTAAGACCTAGAAAGCATTGGATATCCCTAATATTTTTTGGCACTGCTACCTTTGCGACTGCTTTTATTTTTGCATTGCTTGGCGATATTTTACCATTCTCGACGACGTGTCCCAAAAATTCTATTTTGTTTTTCAAAAACGAGCATTTTGACCAATTAAACTTTAAGCGGTGGCGTGCGGCTGTGTTTAGAACTCGTTCAAGCTTTTCGATGCACTTTTCCGCTGTTTCGGCATAAATAATTATGTCATCAATGTATAAGTCCATGATGTCTTCATTAATCAAATCTTGAAAAACATAATTTACGTATCGGACAAAACATGCTGGCGAGTTGCAAAACCCGAATGGCGCTCTATTAAACTCAAAAAGACCTCTCTTTGTTACGAAAGCTGTGTATTTTTTACTAGACTCCTGGACCGAGACGTGAAAAAATCCATTCTCTAAATCCATTACTATGAACACCTTTTGATTTGCCAACTTTTGTAAGACATCATCAACGATAGGAACCGGAAAGGCATCCTTTAATACCATATCGTTCAATTGACGAAAATCAATGCATATTCTATAGCTTCCATTTTTCTTTTTAGTAACTACTACTCTACTGGCTGTATCTGATGTTGATTTTCTAATTATACCGTCTTTGAGCCATTCTTCAACTTGCGTGTTTAAAGCCTCTTCTTCTAGTGGTGCCAATCGACTGGGGGATTGTCTAAACGGTTTCATTTTCTCGTTTGGTACTATATGCATTTCCACCGGACATTTGTCAACTACCTTTGCCAATGTATAATTTTGAATAATTTTACTCACCGTTTCTCTGAACTTAAAGTCGACATCAATTTCTTCAGCGCTGATATTATATACATTCAGTTCGTCCTGTGCCAATTTTTTAGTGGTAAATATATAGCTGTTACCCTCTGCTATCAGTATGAAATTTTTTATAAAATCGTGACCAATGATACCGTCAAACATCATACTATTATCTGGTATAATTAAAAAGTTGTGTTCAGTTACTATATCATCTACGCGGACCGTACCCGATAAACATCCGATTGGTTCCGTTTTTGCGTTACCGAGACCACGTAACACTGATTTGCATTGTACTAACGCGTTTGAATTGAAATGTTTTTTAAAAATACTGTACTTTATAATT